>VZRF01012361.1:0-93439 GCA_013396875.1 Vireo altiloquus
CCTTCCCTTCCCTTCCCCTCCTTTTCTCCTATTGTATGCAAAATACATTGTAATAAAAAGGTGCTCACATACTGAGATCCCCAGAGTACATATTTCAGGAAAGATGACTGCATTTGCAGAGGTACATCATAGATTTAATATAATTTACATTAAAAAAGTAGGAAAAAATATTTCTTTTTTTAATTCTTCACAAATTAAATTAATTCTTGTACATGTGCCTTCCCAAAAGTGACTGCATTCCTTCTAATGTTACCTTGATTGTTTAAATCAAGCTAAACTCAGTAAACAGCACCAGATCTGCTGTTTCTTTCTGCCTGTCTGACATGAGAACTCTGAAGAGATTTGTTCTGTTGCCTAAAGTCAACTAAATTATATTTCTTCACAATTCCTAGAGGAAAGCAAATCTAGTGGAACACCTTCTCAGATTATAACTTCATTTCTGTGAGACATCCTAGGGGAGATACTCCTTGAGATGTCTGAATTACACTCTCCAAGGTGCTCAACACGCTCCACACTGTCAATGTGCCCTCACATCTCACACCTTGTCAAGCACCAGTGATGCCCAGAAAGATGAGAATTAACCCATCATAACTTAGAAGTGCCATTGACAGGACTCTGACTGCCCCAGCCTGCAAGCAGACATGAAGGGAGATGTGAAAGCACACAGAAAACTCTTTGCAAAAACTTCAAGAACTGTTTTTTTATTCAACATTAACTCCTCCAAATCATACGTAAAGTCCCAGACTCCTCTTTACATTGAAATTTGCTGTCCTCCAGAGAAATCTGTATCACTTGAGAAACATCAGTACTGCAAAACAAATCACCTTCCATTTCACATTTGTGCCATCTCATTTTAGCATGATTCCCAGTGATGAAACAGACACCAGCCTTGCAGTAGAATATATAGAATATATATTAGAATATATAGTAGAATATATATATTAATAATAATTTGAAAAATAATAATTTGAAAAGTTAAAAAAAAAATTAAAAGTCTGCTTTTAATGAGCCTGGACATCAAAGACAAACACACAGATATGTTTAGGGATACATGCAGTGGAATCTGTTTTTTGAGAGACTGCCATAAGGATCAAGTGCCATCACTTCAGTTGAGCTAAGTTTCTGATTTAAGCTGCTACTTTTGGGATTGCGTCCCTCCAGAAATCCTGTATCACAGAATTTAAAAGTAGAGGTTTATACACAGACTATTTTAAAGCAGTAATAGTGGATCAATCTAGGACTTCATTTCAGCACTTCAAAAACATACACACTGGCAGTGCCTAAATGGCACAGCAGAATGCAGAGCTGGTAGTAGAGCAGATGCTGCTACTTCTTACCCTTCAGCTATGCTTCTTTAAATTTTATTAGAACAAAATAAGCTCAGCTAAAAATACATGTTAATATGTCTGCATTAGTTAACAGCCTGGTAGGAATTCTAATTATTATTGAGTTTATCATGGAGTGCTACAGTATGCCCTTTCTTTAAATTTCTAGAGACCACTTAAGCTGCAGATTGTTAGCTGTATAAATATTTGTTGATATTTAAGATGCATAATTCATTTGTTTCCCACAAAAAGCTGTGTAGCCTTTTTTGAAATACTGTTCAAATGATGCTATTTTATTGATAACTATGCCACTTAGCCAGTTAGGGTTCTTGCAAGAGATGAAGAATTATGAATTTGGGTAGATGAAGGTAAGTGAATAGGGTGGAAAAATAGGATGGACGAAGAGCTGTGAATTTGGAGAAAGTTCTGATAATGCTTTTTAAAATTATTATTTGATATTCACTTAAGTATTGTGACTATATTTTTAACCCAAATTCTTGTAAAAGACCAGACACAGGATTTGTAATTGATTAAACAGGGTAAAAGAATCAGTTGCAGTGATTGTTCATCCAGAGTCTTTTCCTCACAAGACACAGTGGAAGTCCTTATATATTCACTTTCTCCTATGAAGGTGTTGTAGGAATAGTGAGCTATTTTTGATCAGGATTAGATCAGGAACAAATAAATCATCCAAATTTTGATCTAATTCCCAAGGCAGGCACTCTTTTTGGCTTGCGTACTTCAACACATTTCACAGAAAAAATATGGCCATTAGCTACTGTTGCCTTATAAATAATATTTCAATTAAAATTCATAAACAACATAACTGCAAATCACTCTTAGTATCTCTTTTATTTAAAGCTTGAAGAGTTTTCCTTTTTCTTTCAGCATGGATTTATCATTCTGTACTCAGTCGATAAAGATTAATTCAAAATACCATTAATATGTTGGTTTTAATTTTATTCAAGCCCTAGCACCCCTTTCACTAGTGCTACTACCTTATTCTCCTAACCATTACATTTGTTGCTGAGCTGCAGCCTTCCCTTAGATCAGAGTCCCTGTGCCCATGCCAATATCAGCTGGTTTGTTCATGGGGCTCTCTGTGGGTTAGCTTTCTCTCTTGTAGCTGGAAATCTGTAAGATAAAGCCTGTGGAGAGAAAAAAATACACCCTCCCCAAAACCCCCTCAAAGCTCTCCAGGATTTGTTCATGTACAGCAGCCTGTATTGTATTTCAATATACTGTTTTTGTATAAATGTTGCCTGCCAGAAATCTGAGTCTTTCATGTAGAAATAATAGTCTAGCTCTGTCTGCTTTGCTTATTTGCTATATTATCATGTGTTCACTCTCTGATCAGTGACCTCAGTGGCCCTTTCCAGATCAAAAATTATATTTTCGTGTCTTTTACATTTTTTTTCTGGAAAAATATCAAATCATGACCTTTTAAAAAATATATTTTAGCATATGTGTCCTCTGCAAACAGAAACTTTACAAAAGAACCAAAACTCAAATGGAACAACATTCCCCCCAACTGACTAGAATTCTTGCTTATTAGCTCTTGGAGACTACTGGGTTTCTTCTCTTCTGAGTGAAGTTTCATTAACACTTCCTTGCTCCATATTAATACAATATGGACCTGAGGACTTACTCCTTTTATGATTAATCAGAAAATTCACCAAAGACAAAAATGAAATGTGACATAAGTAGGGATGAATTACCAAAGGGAGGAGGAGAAGAAAAAATATCACCAAATATTCCTCTAATGAAACTTGTCGCTTTCTAATGAAAGGAGTTGAAGGAATTCCTCATTAAAAACTGTTTCCTCTATGAATGCGCATGTGAACTGTTATTTGGGGCAAAAGCTTCTCCTCTGAATTCTAGTTTTTATACTCAATGTTTAATTGCAATGTATTCAGATTCCTTATTATGATTCACCATCACTGAGTTGTTAGGTCTCTTCATTATGCTGTTCAGTTTTAATTCCCCTCTCACTGAAATACTCATTCACTTGACCAATGGTTAACTAATATTTTTGTCACGTTGCTTAGCTCTCCCTTTTTCCTTCTTAGCTTTCTCTTGTTTGTTTTTTCTTTTCCTTCTAGTCATCTGCAAAATTCAATTTTTTCTCTACTTGGTAATTGAATGCACCGGGATATTCACAGAAGACATATAAAATTAATAAAGATACTGGTCTAGAGTAGCTAACCACATTTTGACCCAAATGATAAAATAATATTACAGAAAAGGAGAGGTAGAAGGGAGGAGTATTTTTTTGTAACTTTGAATATCTTTAATTTATATGAGTTTCAATGAAACAAAGGAACATATTCTTCCCTAAATAATTTCAGGTGCATTTTCAGTAAAATACTGTGTTCTGGTTTATTACTATGTGGACATGATCACCTAATTATAAAGGCAAATGGAAGTTTACAGCTTGGGAATCAAGTCTTCCTTAGACAGTTCTCAATTAATAGAAATTCCACATACATATTTATGGCAAATTTTTTCACTGAGTGCTTAATTCTCTTTTGTTCTATGAGAACCTGGATATAAAATCAACAGAGATGTTACATTGCACTTTCTTACCTCTTGGCATTTTGCAGGAAAAGCAATGTAAAATTTGAGTTGACCTTGCTTTAATACAGTAAAATACATGTGTTTATCAAAGAAATATGGCATCATACTAATAGTCTCTTTCTCTTAAATTGCAACCTATGTAGTATTTTGCCCTCATGCAGAACAATTGTGTACTGTTTTGTGTAGCATATAGAAAAAAAAATTTAAGAAACTTAAATATTTTCCATATATTCATACACATATAAATGTATAAAATTCCCAGTAAAAGGCTCCAATCTACTTTCCAAAAAGGGCAGCTGAACAATTTTAGCTTTATTTTTCTAACACACAAGCAGTTTCAAAGGGCAGCAAGACTACAGGGCTTCATGCATTCTGTTCTCAATAGATTGTGTTTCCCCTGGTACAGCAGTGGGCTGAGTACCACTCAATGCCACTTTCAAAACTCAGGCTAGACCCTCTCAACATAACCTCATGCCACATGGGCACAGCCTCTCAGGTGGCTCTAGCTTGTGGGTATTTGCATTGCATTCCTCACTTCGGTGAGCCTCACACACTGTGAAGATCCCAGAGATAGCCCAACAGGAATACAGGAATTCTGGGAATCAGTACAGCACAGGTAGCTGTATTTACCAAGACCATGGTGAAGTAAATGCCATCATTTCAGTTGGCAGCCTCACAAAAATTCTTTTGTACATGTCTATAAACTGCAGAGCTCAAACCATTAAGATAAACGTCATTTGAGGCAACTGATGGAGTTGTTGGGCTCCCAATATCAACCACATAATCACCTTGCCCTAGGTGGAGGTGTGACCAGGCCTAAGAAGGTCATTAGAAGAAAATGTATTTTAGTTGTTGATCAGAACTCAAAGTCTCTTGAAAATCCATATTAATGCCCAAGTTATTAAGAACTTATATCTCATCCTTTCTTCATGAAATGGATTCCTAATAGAAATATAAGGATTGGAGCCTAGGAGAAATTAACATGCTGGAGGGGAGAATAATGCTTCCCATCTAGCCTGGAAACAAGAACGCAACTAAAGCCCATGCGGTCAAAGAGATGTATACTTGTACATCTTCATGTTAGTGCAGAATGAATCCTCAGCTGGGAAAGACTGAGATGTGGTTTTGCACACTGCTCCTCACCCAGGAATCACTTCCACAGAATCATGGTTTTTCCTGTAGGTAGCAGATGGACCTTGCAATTGAGATCTCTTTCCTGCTCCTCCACCACCCCCTTTATTGCCTGCAAATTGTAAATGAAAGTTTCTACTCTTAGAAACCCAGCCTTAATATATTTTATGTAGGCACATTTGCACATAGGACCTTTTTCTTAAAGTGCAGTTCTGTTAGAAAGCAAAATATTTTTTAATAAACAAGGAAAGGAAAAAACAACAACATACATTATGCCATCCTACATACCAGTGATGTTCGTGCTTAAGTGCTGAGTAGGCCATTAACCTCACACTGAATATTACAGAAATTGAGATTTAGAAAAGATAAGCAATATGGAGAAACTCAACAAAAAAAAAGTAGAATTTCCACTGTAGAAAAAATACCACTAATCAGTAAAATCAAACAAAACTAACAGCCATTGGAATGTTTAATAGGAGACCAGATCAATCAGACTGGACATCCAGGTGAAAACTTGTTCCTCATATAAGCAGAATACTATTATCAAGAGATTAGAGACAAGAATTGAGCTGCATTTATTGCCTACAAGAATATCCAGAAATAACACCTAGAGCAGAAGATTGGTTTTGTGAGAACACAAAATGACAACATTTTTTTTAGGCTTTAAACACTAAAATATGGTTCTGTAGGGTAGTTTAAACTTGAAGAGATCTCTGGAGCCAATTTTGTCCAATCTGCTCTTCAAAGCAGGGCCAGCCTGAGCCAGATTTCTTGGAATCTTTTCCCGATGGATTTTTAATTAAGAGATAGAGATTGCACAACCTCTTTGTCCTACCTTATCCATGTTTTATTACCTTTCTAATGTATGTTTTTCGTAATGAATCAGAATTTCATAATGCTCAGAATTTCCCATCCTGCAGCTTGGCCTTTGCCATTTTTTTTTTTCTGTATTTCTGTGTCTGTTTTCATACACATTATAATCTCTGACTAGACAGTTATAAACAGCAGTAAGGTCTACCTTTACCTTTGTATTCTCCAGATTGAGGAAATCCATTTCTTACAGTCTCTCACAACCAGATCCCAGCCTGGGATTATTGCATGGGATTTTTCCATCTCTGTTCCAGGACTGCACATTTTCTTTGTGGTGAAGTTCCTTTGAATCCATATATCCAGCTTTCTAAGTATCATCTTGATGGTAGACCCAATCCTGAGATTGTTGAGTGCTCCCCACACCGATTTGGCTTCACCCAAAACCTTACTGAGATGCACTCTGTCCACTGCCCAGATCATTAGCACTGACTTTAAGACAAATTATCTTCAGGAGTGATTCCTGAGAAACACCACTGGCAATCAGCAGTCTTGTGGGTTTCTGTTGACCACAGCTCCTTGGCCCTACAGCACTCATTATCATGTGAGGATGATGTATCCTTCTGTTACATCTGGTGCTGGCCAGTTCTGCAGAAGTCTCTGAACACAAGAGCATTAACCAGTGACCTAGTATGACCTTCTGAGAAATACTTCTCTGTGGGTCTTCAGTTTTAGCGGACTATTCAATAGACTTTGATTTTTGGAAATAAAATGTTTCCCAATCATAGAATGTGCAGAACTACTACAACAAGCCAAATAAAATACTAGAATAAAAAGTATTCCAGTCTCCTTTGCTTACTTCAAGCTACAGTTGGTGTTTAGATTCGGTTTCTTCTTGCAGAATTCTGTGAAACTTATTTTCACCAGGAAGATTCAATTTCTGAGAGTCTTTTTTATTTTCTTTTTATTCAAAATACTACAACCAGTCCCTGTCACAATTAAGTTAGTGTGATTTGCTGCTCTGTCTCTGCTTGCTATTGTACTGCTGTGCAGTTAGCTCCTGACAAATCAAAGACCAGGGTATGAGTATTGAAAATCAGATTTGGAAAGTGTTTACTTCAGGGAAATTTGTACAGTTAGTATAGTATATTAAATTCTAAGCAATGATTTGCTCACTGCTCTCAACATGACAAAAAATGAAACTAAATGCAATATTTTGATATGTTACCAGAAAAATACAAACCTTCTAAAGAAAAATTAATGGACTCAATTGTTTCATGTAAGAAATAAAAAGACTGGTTGGCCATTTTGGGACTCTGTCTAGTAGTTTAATAGCAGCAAGTGGAACATCAGCTCAAGTATTCTAGTGTCACGATGGAGGGGTTATTACTTCCTATAGTATCTGCTGCACAATCGTGTCAGGTGGGATTTTTGGTATTTGAGGGTTGGTTGTGGGGGTTCTTTTTGCTTTTTTTTTTCCTCTAAGTAAGCAGATTGCTTTTATTGAAGTGAATTCAAATTTTCTCAGCATTATTGGCATGAATTATTTTCCTGCTGTAAAAGTTTTGCTTCATTTTCTTTTAGTAGTATTTGTTGTTGTTTTTTATTAGCATGCCTAGGATAGTGGGAGTAGAGATTATAAAAAGTCTTAGCTGGAGTGTCAAATAAGGAAGATTCTACATTGAGAACAGCTTTTCCTAGCTGCAGGCCAGATGGTAGCTTTGGGACTCAGAAGCTGAGAGAAGTAGCTGGAGTTGTGTCAAGAGAAATAGTTAAAAAAAAATAGGAGAAAAAGAAAACAAGAGAGATTTTCAAGTCAAATCAGCATAAGTATCTATTAGTGCTATCCTTTTAATGTCTGAATGAATAGATGCATTACTCACATAATAACCTAACAAAAAAATCTAAAGAAAGGATGAGGAACAAGGCAAAAATACAGAATACTTGTATAACCTTATACAAATACAACTCATTCTATTCAGCTGTGGGATATGGTCAACCCATGACGTCATAATACAACTTTTGAAATTTCCATCAAGCGTGAATTAGCTACTGAAACTGCTGCCTGTCCAAAAGTGTGGGTTAGGAGCTACCTGAATACCCAAATGCCAGGACAGCAGGATGCATTGAAAAGCCAGTGTCTTCTACCTGTGGACCTGGAAACCTCATACCCTGATGTGACTGCACCAGACTGTGATCTGCACAGTGCCACCCCGACTCTGGAACCAAGGCAAGTCTGGTGCAGTTCTACCTTCATATTTCGGAGCCATCTCAAAACTTACTGAAGGATAACAAAATGCTAAAATGAAAATACCTTCCAGATGATGGAAATTTTCTCTTTTTTTCAGACCTGAAATTTTCAACCCCACCCATAAAAGTTAACCGGGACTGCTCAGAAAAAAGTTTCTTGCCCAGACGTGCAACTTTAATAGTAGAATGATAGGTTTCCTATCTACAGCAACAGCTAACAGGAGTCAAACCATGACTGCTGTTATTGTGATATACTGTCACTAAGGAAAAAGATATATTGATCCCCTCATTTTTTAGAGAAAGTGTCACAAAATACTCATATATATGTATAGATATATATATACACACATGGACACGAGAATTCTACATTCCAAGTCAGATTGATCCAATTCAGGTGTGTAGCAAACACTTTTAGACACAGGCATTGAAAGCAAGAGGTAGCTGAACAGCTTTCAAAGAGGAATATTTTGTTGCTGCCATGAATTGATCTCAAAACTAGTGACAGCTGTTTTTCACTCTTATAACATGCTCTTGCTGGAGGAGACATTCCAGAATAACAAGTTCTACAACAATTTATGGATTGAGAGAGATGTGGAGTCTATAGGGCTTATTGAAGTTACCTGTAGCTCTTAGCTAATTGTTTAACACTGAGCTTCTGGCTAAGTCTGTGAGATAAAACAGGTTTAGATGGCTAAGTTTTATATATATGAGTTGCTTTGGATAACAAGAGAGGATAATTTACAGATTAAAGGAGCTGGATTCATTCCATATATAGATGTGTCAAACCTTTCGTATTTAAACAATATGTCTCCTGTATATAAGACTAGAAGGGGAAATTCCCTTTTTAACAGAAGATTGAGCATGAATATCTGGAAGGGAGCCACAGAATGGATTTTATGAGCAGGAATTTTAAAAATTTTTTGAGAGAGCCTAACTGCTTCCCTTCTCAAAAGACAAGAACTGGTGCATTTTGGAACATTTGGAAAACAAACTGTCATGCTTGGAAAGCAGAAAGGGGAAGAATTTCACAGCTGAAGAATATAAAACCATGCCTCTCTTTTCTGAAACATACCACAGGCTGAGAAATTCCCTGTATACACTGACAAGGTATATATACAACATCATTCTTGAATATTGGGTTTATGATCCACTGGAGAGGTTGTGAAAATCTTTAGAGAGCATACCAGTATATTTGCTACCTAATAATTTCAACAAGCAGTTAATGTCTTTTGAGGAGATATAGTAAAAATTCTCAATCATTTTATTTTATAATGGAGTTTAGGAGGTGGTTTCATCATGGTCTACAAGCACTTAAGTGAGGAAAGCCATCTGATGTTAATGACATTTTAATTTATTGGAAAGTCATAATGAGTTTCAATGGGTAGAAGCTGATGCTAGATAAACCCCGGCTAGAACCAAGGTACATATGTAACTAAAATTTATTATGCGTTGGAAAAGCCTTCTTGGATGCATGATGGGCTCCTCACCACCTGAAGTCTAGAAGTTGAGCCTGGATATCCTTAACTGGAGTTTGTGATAGTTCAAGTAGAAGCCATAATCTTGATAGAGGAATGAGTGTGAAGTTCTTTGTTATGTGTTTTTCCAGAAATCAGACAGGTATTTTACTGATCTGTTCTGACCTTAAATCTACAAAATTGTAGAAAGGCAATGTTGTTGTTGGCCCTAACTAGGGCCTGGTCCTTCCCACAAAAGACTCAGAGTTCATGGATTGATCAGAAGTCTTTATTAATAGATAGATATATAGATAGATATTAATAAAAAGATGATTGAGAGAGAGATCAAGCAGCTTCTTCTAGCAGCTGTGATCATCTCCTGTGTCTCTGTGTGTCTGTCTGTGTCTAGCACCAGAATAGAATGCAGAACAAGAACAGAGACCTTCCATTTGTCAAAGCAAACACTTTACTATAAACATTTCTCATATTTACATTCTTTTCTCCTAAGAACTACAGAGATTTCCCTTTAGAAATAGAATTAACTATTACAATTGAAGACAAGTTAAAAAGAAATTGCTTTCTTCAGCCTTTCTCTAAAATTTCTCAAAAACCCCCTGCCAAGTCGAGACCACACAAAATCTAGGCAAATGTTGAATAATTTTTCTATGTTATTCAGAAACTCCACAGATGTTTGCACATAATGGGATTGAAACAACAGATTCATGTAAGTACACCAGTGTAAGACAAAATGTACCAGACAAAAGAGGGGACACGTTTCTACCCTCCTGAGCTTGCTTTCCAAAATAGGTCTCATGATGGTTATCTGGAACACTAGAAAGAAGTCTGTTCTTGCAATGGCTCTCCAAACTATGAGATATATGAATCTCCACAATACAAAGGATGAATGGTGTCAATAATCAATGTTTGTTTTCCACCCTCAGTTCATTTATATCTGAGTTTAGTCCTGGACACTGGTGCAATGTCTTAGATTGCCCCATTTCCTTTTTCCAACTGAAGCAAAAAATGTTGTGGTTGGAAACTCTAGATTTGAAGTTAAAAGTAGTGATGGAGGTTCTTGTTACAAAGCCAGGATCAGTAACTAGGTTTTTTTCTTTTTTTCTCCCTAATCTAGCCAAACATAAAAAAATAAGAATGAAAATACTCATGAGGTTAGTGTTGGAACTATACAGTCTCTAACTAAAGACTGAATCAATGGAATTAGAAATCAGAAATTTTCCTTGCCTTTTATTTGCAGTATTTGGGTGAAAGAATAACAGAGATGTTAGGTCTTTTCTTCCTATGGGAAGAAAATCAGATTCCATCAGAATCCAACCAAACCCATCTATTTAAGGATAGAGTATAACTTTTTTTTTTTTTTAGCTCAATTGATACATTAAAATTCTGCCCATTTAATTTCCTTACTCCTTATTTCTCTCAGAAAGTAGAGAGAGTTTAGATACTTGTCAGCACATAATAAAAAAGCAATCCTTAGGCTCATTCTGTTGATAAAGGAACTGATACATCTAACTCAGTTTTTACACATGCTATATAAAATTTTAAAGGACTTAGCCTTTCTTAACAATTGAGTGCTAATTAAGGATATTGATTCCACCTAATGAGCTGCAAACACTTTTTAAAAGGTCAGACCTGAAGTGGGTTATGTGGAAATGTATAGAACTTTCAATATTGTTATTTTATTGCTATTTAAGTACGCACCTGAAGAACATCTGATGAAATGTTAGAGAGCAATGAATAACACTAATGTTTTCCAGCTACGTAAATGAGTTGAATTAGAGCTGACAAGTGTTCTCTGTTATTTGGCCACCATTTCACATTGTACCTCCTCAGCTTTTCAATTTACGTTAAAAGGGGCTGAGATGGAGAACCTGGGCACATTTAGCAGTTCCCCTCCTCCAGCAGTGGCTGCAAGCAGACTGCAGGAGAAAAGAATGAACTGAACATGCAAATTTGATGCTTACACCTAATGCTTTCCCATCCTCTCACCATCTTCAGTGATGGGGGGATTTCCTGAATCTCTGTAGCTCAGTTGTTGTCTGGTAAATCAAAAAAGATGTTTTTCCAAGGGTTTCTTCATTTTTCTTATTCTTGTTCTTATTTTTCCTATTTCTTGAAGGTATGTACAGAAGAAACAATCTTTTTTTTTTCTTATGTAAGTTTGGATGTAAAACAGCTTTTCTTGAAAATATGTATGATTGTGAACAGTCTAAATAAGAAACCACAGTATGCGTAAGGAGTAAAAAGAACTCACGTGTTTAAAAGGGTTGAACCACCACAGTTATGTAAAACATGAAGAGGAAAATCTCACAGGGAGTTAAATATGTGAAAGTACTTACTGAAAATATATATCAGAAATCTTGACATATATCTACTACTTAAAAGTATATATTTTTCTGGTCCATTATGAGACCCTCAAAATAACTGTCAAAGATCGAGTCCCCTAAGTGTCTATTCATCAGAACATTATTAAATATGACAAGAAAAATTAATTTCATTTATTTAGCTATAAGTTTTTATCAAGCACTCAGTTGCAGTGAGCTCTAGCTCCTTGCTTTTCCTAAATATTGTGAGAAAATCCTACTTCACTGACACATTCCTGTATGTTCAGCATGGCAGCTGATACTGGGAAATGCCCTGTGCTCATTCTTGATGAGTTTGGGTGTAGCAGAGGTAGGATTTTTGTATCTGATCTTAAACATCTACTATCTGAGCTAGTTACCCAGACTCCAGTTATAATCAAAGATGAGAAACAATGGATTTTAGGGTGAAAAACATGTCATCTTAAAGAAGAGGTCTAAAAGAGACAGATGTCTCATACTGTAGCAGTGCTGTTCACTCTTCCTGACTGGAAAGGGAGCCTAGGGTGACTGGCTCAGATGCAGATGTCTAACTTAGGTGTGATGAATCTCTCTCTAGGGTTTCTCCTGTCCCTCCTTGTTAACTGTGCAAATAATCCTTCTTCAGATGGAAAACTTTGGAAATAAGTCTTGTAGGAAGCCAAATATCTTTATGGCTTTAAGGTATTATAAAATTTTTGCCATTTCAAACATTTGTGAGCAGTGATTAAAGAACTTTTGAATTTGAAGCCACAGTGCTGTATACTTTTGCACTGTTGCCCTACTCAAGTATCCCGAGCTCCTTCTCATGCCTTAAATATAATCTCATTCTGTAGTAACACTTTTTTCTTCTTTTCTTGTTTTCAATGCTTAGGTTGCTAAAAAACAAAAATATGCCCAGAGACAGACGTAAAATTGCTGAGCTTTTCTCAAATCACTTCTGTTCAGTTTCCACTGTGTTCAAAGGCATTCGTTTCTTTCTACTGATATTTTCAAATACTTAAATTCTTCATGTTGCCATTTCCTCCAAGTTAAAATTTTCCCTCTTGGACTAATTTTGATACAAATATAAACCACAGATCTATCTGCAAAAATATAATACAGAAAATAACAACAAAAATATTATTGTGAACTGCAAGACTTCGGATTTCATTTTGTAAATATGTAGCACATAAGATAAGAAGCTTGCTTTCCTTCTCTTTGCAGCAATATTGACAGATTTCTAAGTATTGTAAACCAGAAACTAGATGCCACTAAATACATTTTATGAATGAATTGGTGTTAACTGACACTAGCAGTGCCAGTTAGCAATTCATCAATGAATCATTACAGTGACCAGATACATCACCTCATGCAGTTTGTCAGTCTCTTTCTTTGCAGAAAATCTATACACCATTCACAAAAATATCTGAGCTGACAAGGAGTTAAAGAATTTCTGTTTAGAGCACAGATGAATCCTGGAAAGGAATATATGATTCTTCCCATTATTAGATAACAGCATTTGGGCTGTCTTAACAGAGCTGGCTTCATGAGCATTTTTCCACGTTCTATGAAACTCCAGTGAGAAAATCTATTTTCACGTAAGAAAACAACAACAACACAGTGAAGGGATTTCAGAGACTACAAGTGTGTTGCTCTTCACCCTCTCAAAGATCACACTACTTTGGATATCCATGTGGATGTGTGAATGCACAAGTAAGTGCTTGTTCTGTAGAGTTGTCCAGTCCCCTTTTTTTCTATAGCTTTCATCAGAACTTATCTTCCATGTAGTGTTAACTCAATGAGCATCATCCTTAACCTGGTCTTTGATCAGACACAGAGATCTCTAAATGTGGACTGCCTAGACAAGCAGGTGGAGTGTGGTTTGACATTTCAGTGTTGGAGTGCTGAAAAAGGTTGTGCAGTGATGGTTCAAGCGCTGAGTGCTGCTTGACACAGCTACCCTGTTGTTAAAGGGGTATTTTTCAAAATAATTGTAAGAACTTGACAGGAATGGATGCTACTCTGAAAAACTAGTGGAAATGTCAGCAAGAGACCAACTTTATGCTGTCTTTATGTTTGAAGTAGGTGTTTATTTGCAAGAGAATTGACTGACAATTAGTCACAAAAATATACTCTTTGGGGGTCAGTCTGAAAAGCTAGCAAAAGTAAGTCTTCTAATCTGGATCACTCTCTGGAGGATCCCTTCCTTGAACTGACTATAATGGAAGCCTGGGGAAATTAGTCTAAAGTTGTCCATGACTTAAGTTAACCTTTGTGAATATCCCTCTGTGAGATATATCAAAGTAATATGTGTAAATGCCTATTATAGTCTTTAAACTGACTGCTCCTTCACGTCACACTTAAAGTAATACAAAGGCAAAATGGATGTAAATACAAATTAGTTTTGAAGTGCATAGGGTTCCAACATTCCCTTTGTCAGCCACAAAATCTGAGGAGGAATCACAATGCGGATGACCTGCATCCCTGAGGTAACTTGAATGACAATAGTTGTGTGGAAGAAGGGAGGGAATTCAAGGCCAGATTTTCATTTCATCACGAAACCTCTTTCATGCTGTGCTCCTAGTCTTCCTTTTATCCATCTCCTGTGTGTGTAATCTAATGGAAAAATGGATTGTACAAGTTAAGAGCCAGAGAATGTGCAGTAGGATCCTACGTGTGCATATATATATATATACACCAGCACTCATTTTTGAGCATGGGAGTGTTCTGCCATTCCAGAGGTATTGCAGGGTACATCCAGGCCATTTACATGATGTTGAGAGATATAATGCAAGAGCTCTGAGATGTGCCCTTTAGGAATTGACTTGCTCCTTGGAATCTGAAGGTGAGATGCATTACCCTGTTATGTAAGTGACAGAGGCCACTTGTGTTTCTGGCAGAGGCCAGTAGTCTGTGGCAACAAAGCTGAGTCAACTGAACTCCCTTTTAGACTCTCTGAAGTCATATGCTGTTAACTTTCTTATTTAAGAGAAATCTCCACAGAATTTACATTCCCTGGCTCTAAATTGACTTCCACTCACAATCACATTTCCGAGCAGCCACCTATCATAGAACCATATAGAATCACAGAATGGTTTGGGTTGAAAGAGACCCTGAAGGTCATCTAGCTCCAGCCTCCCTACCATGTTTCTTTTAGCGGTTATATCACAATGCAAACGTATCTATCCTTCCTCCCAGTCCCTCTCTACCTTCTATTCTTGTCCACATGTCAAAACAAGACATCTTCAAGCCTGCTCTGTAAATCCTGAGAATTCAGAGCAAAATAATCAATAAGCACATTCATAAAACAAATCTGTAGGTTTCTTATACTGTATGGCTGCAACTATTGAAATTCTTGTCAAAGCAGGATTTTATTGCTTAGTTACTACTCAAAAATCACTTTTGCCCAATCAGATTCCAGTTGGCTTCATTAGTTTTCACTTTAGGCTGTTGGTACAAATCTCCACTTTCTCTGAAGGTCAGAGGTACTATTTTAGGAGGGTGGATTGGTATTCTTTTGTGAGTGATTGCCATAGATAATGGAAAATGGCAACTGGTTTTGTTCTCAGTGGGATGTGTCTGTAAGTAATTATTAAGAAAGACTAGAACTTTGTATGGCTGATTGTCGCTTCTTTTAAAACTATAAATAAAAACTGAGAGCAATTAGGGCTAAAGGACAATCTGGATGTAATTTGTGTTCAATGGCTAACACAGCAGGACTCTAATTCAAATGGTGTTATATATGCCATGATATGATATTTCCACAGTTCTGTGATTCCCAGATTGGAGCCTGAAAAAACTCAGACGCTATAAAAAGTTATTTCTAACAAAGCAGATTTCTGGAAAAGTTTGAATTGCATGAGTCTATTTTGTGATATGTAGTACAGGTTCCCACATGCAAGGCTTTCCCAAAGCTCTGGAAAACACGTTTTTGACACATCTTCATCCCAAGTAAAATCCTATCTACAGTAAGACTGGCCCAGCTATAAAATATATAATAAATACAAGGTCTAAGGGACTAAAATAATGTATTCAGAAGTCAATTTTTTTTGAAAAAAGCTTTTAGAATGGTAAGAAAAATAAAATATAAAGAGGTATAACATCCTCCAGCAACAGTGGAAACTCTAACAATGATTATTTATCATAAATAAAAGACATTCAAAATGACATGGCAAAGCACAATAGCCCCTAGTAGTGCAGGGACTGGGTTACCCAATTATGCAATTCATATTGGAAACAAATGGTGTCTTATAATGCTCATGACATGTTAAATACTCAATTCTGAACTGAAAAATGCCTGAAGTTTTTCACTGTGCAGGTGTGTCAAGTAGATGCAGCATATAGTACTTACACCTTCTAGTAGAACGACTGGGGAAAAAAACCCCTGCAAAAATAAGATTGTCTGAATGAAAATTAAACCAGTTGATAAGTTGCACACATGTGTGACCTGCAATTTATCTTCAAGTTAAAAGGTAGAATAAAAACAAAACCAAAACAACCCAAAACCTTTCAGACATTCTTGGGTGATTAACTGCTCTTCAACACTTTCTTTCTTCACTCAGCATTCAGATTACTTAATACTCTTCATAACTTGTTTAAATAATTTTTTATATAAATTTAAAGCAAGCAATAACATTTCAAAGTTAGTTGATCTGTTATTTTGGCCCAGTAGTGAAACTGTGCATTTAGATCTTTCTTTGAACTCTCACTTTCTCACCAGAAAGGCAAAACTCTTTCAATAAGTCATTAAATCTTGCCGAAACTTGTGTTTGTTGTAACTAATTTCTGCAAACACGGAAGCAGGTCAATTAGCTTAGCTGCCTCAGAAAGCTTCAGGTGTTCTGACATACAGGATGAGGCATATCCCTAATGTCCCATTTTTTCCCATCAGTCCTGTCTCCAGTTATTGCCCTGACTCCTGTTCCTCAGTGCCACCATCTGTGTACTCCATGATGCTGTGTTACAGTCTAGGGTCACTGCCTGTTAACAACAACACCATGGAGCAGCTGCAGCCATAATCATAAAAAAAAACAAAATAACAAACCAAACAATCTAAAAATTACTCTTCTTAGGACTTATCTTGATGCATAGCACAGATGTCATATTAGACATGTCATTCTGCTTATCCAGAGAAGGGCAAGACAGGTGCTGAAGGGTCTGGAGCACAAATCTTATGAAGAGTGGCTGAGGGAGTTGGAGCTGTTCAGTTTGGAGAAAAGGAGGCTCAGGGACCTCCTCACTCCCTACAAGTACTTGAAAGTAGGTTGCAGCAAGGTGGGGGTTGATCTCCCAAGTAACAAAAAATAAGACAGGAGGAATTGGCCCCAGGTTGTGCAAGGGTAGGTTTAGATTGGATATTAAGAAAATGTCTTCCCTAGAAGGGTTTATATATCCTTGGCCAGATTTCTGTTTTCTTCAGATCTGCTAACTGAGAACTCCGACAGATGCAGTGCCTCTCCAATTTTATTCCGGAAAGGGATAGAGGAAAAAAACACACATACTTCTCTTCCTAGCTACTGACTGGATGGTGATGCTGCTCAGATCTGCCAATGGTGATGATCTGAGGCAGGGCTGGTATGCTGTCTCTAATTTATTTTGGCCATCTGCTTTTCCTCCTTCTAATTGGTGCACGTTAGGAGAGAAAATATTCTTAAAAAGCATTTAAGATGAGGATGCTCCTGGACTCACTAAAAGCAGATTGAAATGTAATATTTGTTTTTCATTGGGCAAATTGGTCTGTATCTCAGCAACCATTTCATATTTGGCAAGACTATTCCTTTTATATAAAGTGGTTACATGTATTAAGGTTGTTATTGGTATGAAGGATGCATTAGTAAAAGTGAGAAAAGATCTTTTTTAGCAGGTTCTCCACACTTGTAAAATATTTATGTTGTAGCCTGCATATACTGCAGTTTCTTTGTAAACATTGAGCTTTATGTGTCTTAGTAATGCTCAGGAGATGAAAAGTGTATTCAAATAGGGGCCCTGAACAGGAATTTTTACTCTCTGATCCTCCACTCAGAAAAACAGCCTTAAGATTTGTCCATTGACTTCTCTCATCATCTCAGGTGACACCTTGGGAAAGGTGTCTGAAGTCCAATCTGCAGTACTTTTCTAACCCTAACACTATGGGTTTGTTCAGGGGGAGTTAATTTTATTAAAGCCTGAATTCTCGTCTGGGAAAATTTCCCCACCAGGAAGAAGTCTTCCTTCTGAGCCACTGACACTTTGAAGATTGCAGGGGTGGGAGACAGCTAAACATTGTCCAAAAAAAAAAAATAGAAAATTTAATTCTTGTTTCCCCTGCACTTTCTGGGTGGGATTCATGTTTTCTAAGTTAACCAGCCAACATTGCAGGCTGAACTGACCACCTAAGCAACCTGTGTGAAGAGAGGAACATCCACACAAGTGACTTGGTTTGCTCTCAGAGGTGCTTCTCTTTCTCTACCAGCTTCAGACAGGAATCTAATAACTACCTTAGACTAAGCTTTAAGGAGGTAAAACAAAACAACACAAATTATATTTTCAAACAATTTTTTCCTAGTGAGACTGACATTGGATTTTCATGCAGCATAGAAAAATCTCTTCATTCAAGTAGATAAACACAATTTAGCTTTTATTCATTTTGTATCATGAGTATGCTTTTTTATTATATAGATTAATCAACCTTTTTTGATTAAGTAAAACCTACCCACCTGTCACTATTTTGCTGTATTGTTTTCAAATGGCATTTTTCCCAATAGTAATCTTAGTTAAAATGTCTTGTGGTAATAGCTACACTCTCCTAGTAGAAATGATATAAAATTTCAGTAGCATACAGTATTTCTCACTGACACCATACTTGCATTTCTTATTTACAATATTCCCCAAAGAATTATGGTTTGTTTTGTCTTTATCATTTTACAGGACACTGGTAATAGTGTATGGATTCTGTTGGAGATAGAGTATCAGA
This sequence comes from Vireo altiloquus, assembly GCA_013396875.1. Taxonomy (NCBI): domain Eukaryota; kingdom Metazoa; phylum Chordata; class Aves; order Passeriformes; family Vireonidae; genus Vireo; species Vireo altiloquus. The sequence continues at coordinate 18,833 of VZRF01012361.1, forward strand.
CAAGTATTGGATGAAATATTTATCTACCAAACAGCCTTGCTGGTAAGTCATTGTATTCTTTCTTCTCTTTTGCCGCATTTCATGTCCAACAATGTGAAGGAAGGTTTATATCCTGTTCAACCTCACAAAAAATAAAAAAGCAAATTAAATAAAATGTTTTAAATATTTGCAGTTCCCTTCCCTTTGACAATTAACTTCAGTATTACTGTATCCTATTTCTTCCCTCCCTTAGAGAAACATTTTCAGTTTCCACTTTATACCATTCTGTATTACGAGACTTTGCAGATTGTTTTGTCTGCAGGTACTCCCTCATCAGAAATGCCCAAGGTTCAGTTTCACAGGCTAATATAAGAGTCATAAAGCTTCTTCCTATTTTTTAAATCCTTTTTACATTGTTGGGTTTTGGTTTTTTTCATTTTTTGATTGATCTTGTTTTATTCACTGTAGATACTGTGCTTTTGGAGTTTTTTTGATGCTAAAGAGTGTTTCTGGGGCTACAAACATCAGTGCAGTTTTTATTTGGAGCTGATTAATATATGTCAGATACTAAAGGTATTTGAATAGAGAACATCCAGGAAATTACACATTTAAAATATTAGTTATAATGTCACTAGCCAAAACCACCCAATCTATAGTCCTATTGGTATCTCTGGTTTATTGTATCATATTAAGTGAATAATTTCTGAAGAGTATGGACTATGTTTCTGTGCAGAGATACAGTAATGCATGTAAAAGAGTGTATGAACTGAATTGCTCTGCTTTATATAACTGGAGAGCTCACTAGGTAGCTGTTAAGAATTACTAAACTCCATTAAGCCTGATAAAACCTATTCTTCTTAAAATAATGCCAAAAATGAATAATATAAAATATAACTTTCGGTTCTAATGGAGTTGCTTTAACTCTTGCGTTTTCAACACTTTTTGCAATGTTGGCTTCCATCTATTGAGTGTAAAATCTGCACTTGAAATGCTGTTAGTGCTGGGATTTTGTATCAAAAATGTGGAAAAGAGACCAAAGGTGAAATCACCAGGTTTGAGTTGCTAGGTTGTTGTATAAAGATACACAATCTAGAGACTGATGAAATACAAAGGCCTTTTTATTTGTTGTTAGCCACAGTGACTGAAATATTTGACATTTTGAAATGCCTCAAGTTGAAAACAAATAGGTCTCCTCTGTTAAGTCTTTATCAGCAAGAAAGAAAATATCTGGGAAAAGTATTAATGTTGTATTTTCACATATTACCTGGATATGTATCAGGAGGAGGGAAGCAAAATCTGTCCTTGGCAGAAGGGGGATTATTTCTACAGATAATGTTCAAAACTCAACTGGACAAATTCCATACCAGCCTCATTCAGTTAGACTTGCTTTTGAAGTAAGGGAGGACTAGACATCCAGACGTCCCTTCCAACCTAACTTATTTGAAGGGTCTGGGGTTCTGTGTAGTTGGGAGAGATGCATGATGGTCAGAAAACTCTTTTATGATATATACACTCCAAGGTACTTTACTTAATCTTCAAGAGAAATTACATTATTTAATATTCACTGGATGAGAGCAACTGAACTGCGAAGATGCTGAGGGAAGTTGCGGAGCCAGAAAAAAGACGGGGAATTTCTTTAGTAAGGTTAGGATCCAACTGTGGGAGATAATTAGGTACCTAATACCACAGATGTGCACATAATTTGTCCTGTGGTTTTAAGATTTTCTTTTGAATACTTTTGTTTTAGAGTATGACTTGCTCTCAGAAGTCTGTATGATCACTGACTGCTTTGATCACTGGAGGGCACAGATTTTTACGTGCTGAGCAAACCTTAAGCTCACTTGGGGAATCATAACTGATTTTACAGAGGGAACTCTGTCCAGTCTCCCTAGCAGGGGGCCATAAAACACCACAGGGGAATATGACTGAAGAATACTATGTTTCTGTAAAAACGAAAAATATCATTTTGCAATGTAGATAAAAGTACAGCCTGCTAAATGCAAAATAAACCATCGCCTATGCTCTGTTTGGTATTGGTACAACCTCAGGGATATCACTGTGGTACACTTAAAAAATGCTATGGACAAGCTGGACATAGACCTGTGAGGAGAAACAAGGATGAGTATGAGATGTTCATGAGAAAGAGTGAAAAGAAAGGTGGAATTGCTTGAGCTGGTTTATAGTGATGAATTTCAGATAAATGATAGGCTTTTAAATAAAGAAGTAAATGCTTTATTCTCTCCATTAAATTCATATTGGAGAGAGAAAAATATTGGGAAATTAAATTGAAGTCAATTCAGGGCAGGTAGCAGCAGAGAGTTTGGACAGATTGGGAAAATATAGTGCTGGAATACACTGCTTGGATATATTGTGGAGGGCTTTCAGAATAGGTTGAAGAATCTTCAGTCAGATGTAACTGATGCTCATTGGGATATAGGATGAAATCCGTCTCCTGTGATCTTTCCCAGCCCTACTTGTCTCTAGTACACTGCCTCTGAATCCAGAGGAAAAATTACCAGATACTCTTACTTTCAGTTGTGTAGAAAGGGTGGAGGGGGAAGAGAGGCTGTGGACAAACTCACCTCTGTGCTCTACATTAATAGTGGCCAATAAATGCAACTCTTACCTGGTGAAATCTGTGTTGTCTGTCTCAGGAGTAAACAACATCATCTTGGGCTTGGTGGAAGCTGAATCCCTAACAGGAGACTCTCATTTGCAATTGTCTCTAACTGCACTCTCAGTGTGTTGAAAAACATAAAGACAATATCCATCTACCCTGTTTGCTTTAATATGGTGTGGCTTAGATACCCTATCTGAAAAAAAACAGCCCTTATATTCTATACATTATCAATATCACATTGACATATCTATTGATTTAGGTTTTAGATTGACGATTTTAGCAGCAACCATTGCCATGTTGGTGATCTGAAGGCTTCTAAACACCCCACAAAATAGCTGTGATGGACTTATACAGCAACTGTACAAAATGCATGGGCAGAATACCTTTTGGGATGCACAAGAAATTAGTACTGTAGCTAGAAATGAAATTATGATTAACTCAATAGATAATTACAAGGAGTAAGAGCTCTGTTTCCCAACACTAGGAGTCATAATCCTTTTAGCAGATAATCATACTGTTTATATGCCTTAAAATCAGATGTATGAATTGGCAGATGACACACTTCTCTATATATCTCAACTGTATAGGAATATAAGTAGTTATAACAGTTCTTTTCTGTGTAACTAGTAGAATCTGAACTCTTTTGAAAAGGACTCTTTTGATCTGAGCTCCAGCTTTTATATTTTGTGCTCTTTATCTGCACTTCACCAGCTTGAATAATACCAATTAGAGCTGCTGCTACACAGCCACCTTTTAATTTTCTGCTTCTCGTGCCTTAACATACTCACAAATTTGGGTGCTGACTGTTCTGCTGGATTGTTTGAATAAGAAAAAAATCAATTTAAGATAAAAACAAGTGTTCTTTTTGTCTGCAAAAATTTCTGGACTTAATACCCTTGACACTCACAGGTGCTCTACTATGTAATTATTGGAAACAGCTTGAAATAAAACACAGAAATAGGACTGGCAACCTTAAAAATATTGCCATTGCATTAGGTAAAGGCAGTTGTAAGATTGGACATGTATCATGTTCCAGTCTTTCACTCTCTGATGATGAAAACTGTAGCAGCAGTACAGCAAAAGACCATAAAATTGCTAATATCCACTCAAATAACCTTTTCTTGAGTTGCAAATTATTGTAGAGTCAAGTTAGAAGAAGATATTCACTCTGCAGAAATCACAGGCAGCCACACCTGAAAAAATTCCAGGACTGAATCTATTGATCAACAATGTTTTCATCATTTCCATTTTCTTATGGGTTAAATAATAATAAATATTGAACAGAGAGACTCCAGCTGCAGGTAGAGCATTTTCAGTAAATAGTTAAATACAACCCACAACGGAGTCTAGGAGCTTTCTCCAGTACTTGAATACTTTCTCCAATACTTTCTCCTATTTTATAGGAGACTCCAGGTCAAAGAGAAGTAATTAATCCTGCTTTTGATGGAGAAAAACTAGTAGTTTATCCCTGGAAATGTTTAAATATGCAGTTTTACTTTAGAAAAGTTAATTTCATCATCCTTGCTGTTTTTCTGTCATATATGGACATTTTCTGTCTGGTGATGAACAATCTCTTTGTCCAGTCTCGAATCACCTATAGAAGTCAATTTTTATGGGAATATTTGTTTGGAATTTGACTCTTCATCGATCTCTGCAGAACCACTGCAGTTGTTTAGATCTTTTGAGGCTCCAACATGAGTATTGCATCCATTTCTGGGGTTCTCAGCACAAGAAGGATGTTGACCTGTGGAGCGAGTCCAGAGGAAGGCCACCAAGATGGTTAGAGGAAAGTCTAAGAGAACTGGGATTGCTCAGCCTGGAATAGAAAAGGTTTTGAGGTGACTTAATTCTGTTGTTCTGTTGTGACTTAATTCTAAAATGTTCAAGGCTAGGATGGATGGGGCTCTGAGCAACCTGGTCTAGTGGAAGGAGTCCCTGCCCATGGCAGGATCTTTAAAGGACTTTAAATGGCCTTCCAACACAGGTCATTCCATGGTTCTGTGATTCAAATTTGTCTTTGGGTAGATAAAATGTGCTGACAGTATCAGTGTTGGGTTCAAAACTGAGCAGTAAAATGGCTCAGTAATACAGTTTCACCTTTTTTTCCAAAGAAATGTTTCTTGTACCTTCTGCCTTATACCAGCTTCATGGTTAATGGCAAAAATCTAGATAATGAAAGAGTTTTAATTAAACATGGAGAAAGTTCTGCTTTTGTATATTTTGATGGAAAATTTTTGCCAAGTAATAGTGAAACTAACTGTTCTTGGATGTGTGTTGTCTATTTAAAAAATCTGAACTTTTTGCTGATCTTGTTAGTTATGTTAGTCTTGTTAGTGTAAGATGATAGGTGTATGGTACAATTCCATAATGCCTGCCTTTTTAAAGATGTGTTTTAGTTTGTGTTTCTGTCTTCTTGAAGATAAATAGTTCATTCTCCTGAAAGCAATACAGCCATTAACCAAATACTTTCCAAGAGAATCTGGGAAGTTATATGTAAGGTGATAGTCTAAATTTCGTGGCTCTCTTAAAAAAAATGGCCAGTTTTTGCCAGAGTTGCAAGAAATTGGAGCACTTCTTAAAGGAGAAGTGAAATAACACAGGTTTTGTGTGTCTGCTATGTGTTTTGCCCGTTTCAACCCTGTAGAAAGAAAAGATAACCAAAGGAGAAGCGATTGTATTACATAGTGGTTCACGTCCATGCAAATGTTTAGATAAAACTCTGACTCCTCAGAATTCATACAAGACCATGTTGGTTTAAATACTACCATTTTGTGGAGCACAGTCTATAGTTTGATCTGAGAAGCAGATGTCAGTCAATGAACACTTCTTCTCCATCTCCTCCTGGAGATTCTCTATCCAGAATGAGGGTGAGGAAACAAAACATGACGGAAACCTACTTTGGATTAGATTGGATCCTCCTGGGAAAAAACGTATATTCTAAAGTGGAGAATTTAATATAGGAAGTCATAAGAATGTGCAGAAACTTGCAAAAGAGAGTAAAGTGGGTTAGAGGTGTGTTGGATTCAAGTGTTATTCCACAATCTGTGGGTATTAACTGAGATTTTAGGTTAGTTCATAAGTAAGAATGGTTCAATCTCACAAGACATCTGTTTCTGAAATTAAAAAGCCAACAACTGCATGATTGCACAGATAGCAATCTTCATTTAATAGAGATCCATGATTCAAAGAGATATGTGACTTAAAATCTTCTAGGGAGCACGAAGCAATTAATAGTTGGAACTTTTTATAGCACCTTTTATCCAAGGATCTCAAAACACTTTACTGGCTTTAATTAGGCCTCACACTATGCAATATCTGCCTGGAATAGAGAAATGTTATTTTTTTAATCTTCATATAGAGGAACATGAGACAAAGAGTTAAATGACTTGACAATGATCATGTAGAAGCAAACAGTAATGATAGGAATAAATCCCAAGTCTCCTGCCTTTCAGTCCCATGTTCTATCCATTAGCCAAGTTTCTTTCCTCTGCAATAAACTCAAGGCTTTCTCTTCTTTGTTCTGTAACATGTGTGATTTGACTACAGGATCAAAGCCCAGGCAATTAGAAAGACTTTCACCCTTTCCAGAAAGAAAAGAATAAAACAAATTGAAAAATCAGTAAAAGACCACTTTCTGCTCTCAAGTAGAGGAGAAACACTTACTATTTACTGTATGAAGGACTGTGAAAGATATGGAAGAGCAGACTCCAGAGGTAAACACATTGTCTTTGGAGATAATGAATAAGAGTCTGTGTTTCTGCCTAGGAGGAAAAATAGGTTGGGTTGGGCTTTTTTTGCAGATAATATAAAATGTGAAGAATGCTGCCTGCAGTATTCTCAGGAATTCAGTGTCAGAAAAAAAAAAAAGTCAGTCTTAAGGCTGTGAAGGAGATCATCTCCTGAGGAAAGATAATAAGGAATCATCTCACCCAGGTATAGCCCCTGTAGCTGGGAAGTGTTGCATAAGAGACACAGGCATCTATACTCGTGCAAACTCTTAGATGCTAGAGTCCTTGGCAAGAAGCAGGGAGAAAGAAGGTCAATATGCTTAAATTAGCAGATAATAGACATAATTCTGTTGTTGTGTTTGTAATAGCAACTTGAATGAGGATATTGGGTAGATGATATGATGTGTTTCTTGTAATTTAAGGAACATTTTGAAAATGGTAGGAAAAGGGAAATAAGCAAAATAACTACACTAACACTAGGAACCTGAATAAAATCTGTGTTGCTTTCACAGCACCCTAATTTAAAGAGCCTGAATTTTTTATTTCTAGAATTGGTTACTTGTCAGATGCTGATAATGATTGCTGATAAGAGAGAAAGAACTCAGTTCAGCCCTTATATAGAGAAAATCAGGTGGTTCATGAAAACTTGATTCTTTGCCTTACTGGAGACATCTCTAGGCTTATCTTTACATCAAAGCTTGGAAGTGTGAATCCATTGGTTTTTTCCCTGTAACTGACTCTCACTAATTTCTCCATCATAAGCCACACTAAACACTAGAGCTGCCCAACCAGTGCAAATGTTTTCTTACCATTTTTTGGCTCAGATGATCCCAAGAAGTTAATGTATCATAGGAAGAAATATTCAATCAAATTGTGAGTTTAGAATAAATAATGAAACACTTCCATTGATGGAAGTGTCCGCCATCCAGGTGATCCTGAGAACAATTATGCAGTCAGGTTATAGCAATTTTTCCCAGGCAAAACAAGACAGCATCTCCTCATTTAAGAGGTGATGCTGTGAATTAATTCAGAAGGTTTTTTTGCTACAGGTTATTTGCCAAATGTTCCTTGGTAATAAGCTAAAATACCAGAGGTACAGGTTGGGAAACTAGAAACTGCTTGCATTGCACTTAGACACAGAAAAAGATGGCACTGAAATGCTTTCACTGTTCACACTTCACAAAATCTGCCACACATAGTCTTGACTTTTAAATAAATAACCAGTCTTTGCAGTTCTCATCGTGGATTCTAAAGAGGCAGATGCAGCCATTGCAAATGATTTTGCTCTGTGTTACATTTGTCAAAAGCTGTCAGAATGTAGTAAAAAGGTGTTTATACAGAGTAATATCCCGTTTGAACTCCTGTATGTCTCCTAGGTTTGAGATTTTAGGTTGCTGATTTGTAAGAAAGAAAGAGTTCCAAATGCGCTTGTTATTTTCTGACTTTACTAGTTTATATATGGTTCACTTCTACACATTTACATGTCTGCAAATTACAGTCAACACTCAAGCCTGAAAGAGGAATCAAATAAGATAGGAAAAGACCAATCTGCTTCACATTGGGCTACAGTTGTGTAGTTAGATAGTGGGAATTGTGTACAAAATAATCATTATTTTACCTATAATTTTGCATGCCTTTAATCATGTCTAAAATAGCTTTGTTTAAAATTAATTTTGTGTCAAGGTTGGAGAGAAAGGGGAGGATTTGGGCCTGTGCTAAACCAACAAAATTTACAAAAAATTTTCATACTCCCATACAAATGTGTGATTCTCCTACTTTCTACATTGTGTTTCTGTTCCATTCATAAAGCTTACCTGACCGTAAGAAAAACAAAACAAAACAAAACAAAATCAAGGCTATTGCATTCTATATAATGCACCAGTTTAGGGTGAACATTTAAAAAACAGTGTACGACAGTATTTTCATGCATAACAGGAAATACTATATTTGTCTGGAAAACAGATAGTAAAGTTACATCCTTCTAGTGAGCAGCTACATTTTGGTCCTGTTGCTGACTAGATGAATGTTATAGCCAACATAATATTACAAGTTTAATTAACTCTAGTTTTGTGTGAATATTATTAGCTGAAAATTATTTAAGAGTACCGTGAGGTAGTGGCAGGAAAACATGGAAAGAAGAAAGCAATTGTCAGGAAGAAAGATAGTTCTTACTATTATTTTTGACAAGCTGGTTTAGTTACAGTCATAAACATGTTAAATAAGGAATGAACTGGTGACAGAAAATGATACCTTCAAGACTGTATATGAACCAATCTTCATTAGTGTGAAAAGTATTAAATATGTACCAATGCTTGAAACTAGTACTTCTTATGTTTTATGGGATGAAACATAAAAATGAAGATTCAAAAAAAGTTACTAGGAGCTGGACCTGCTAACACGAATTTTCCTCTTCTAAAATTTGGAGCACAGGGAGAAAATTGCATTTGTCTTTTGATAACCTCCAAAGACACTACTCAATTGTCCTAATTCTTTTGAGAAAACCTTGACCAAGTTGCACGGCCAGAAAGGTCTCAGGAGTCCCTGAACTGCAAATTACTAGAGATTAGCAGTTAACTGGAGGATGAGTTCAAAATACTGGATGGATCTGCTCTATTTTTATACCTCTACTCTAACTGTGGTATGATGAACACTCATTCTCCACTGGAGAAATTAACACTGCCTTCCATTTGAAACACCCACCATTCTCCTCATTTCCTTTGCCATTAGAAGAAATTGACAAAGATCATATTCTCCAAAACATTAATTTTATAAATAAATTTCAGAGAAATAATTATTTTATGCCGTAAGCATAGGTCAGAATTCTGTAACTAGATTTATTTTGAGTTTTAGTCTTCGAAATGCAAACTGTATGCTAGACATGAAAAATATAGTGTATCTTCCCAAAATAACAAATGGAGTGGTTTTGCTTAAAGTTAGCAAACAATTTAGGAATATGACCCAGTCCCTATAGGAGTATGGTCATGGGTGGCAGAACATGTGGGAGAATATGGGCAGGGGTCTCAAAGGTGACCTCAAATGTTCTGAAACTTCACTCCAAAAGCTACAGGATCCAGATAAAGTGACAGAAAATTTGCAAAAAAATAAAAATGCTGCGGCTGTTCCGAAGAGGCACAACGCTGCTCAATATTATGCATCACCCTCAGTGAGAAGAGAGGGACAACAAACCAACAAACAGTCAGGCTAAGCCAGACACTAGATCAGTCACCTCTATAACTAAAAGGAAGAAATGGAATCACAGAATGGGTCAGGTTAGAAAGGACCACAGTGGAGGTCATCTGGTCCAACCTCCCTCCTCATGCAAAGCTCCTAGAGCACATTGCACAATGTTGCTTCTGGATGGTTCTGCAAGATCTCCTGTGAGGAAGAAGAGGAAGTCAACTCATTTACTAAGATATGAAGAAGGTTTTCTTAAGAAGAAGAAGGAGAAATAACCAAAAGACACAGCCATTTCTGCAGAAAAGCAGTTACAGGAACAGAAAGAAAAGACTGAAATCATAAACGTAACAGACACCACCACATTCCTTTCTCTAAGTGAGCTGTGAGATATGTGAAATGTTAGTTACTGATGGAATATTGGGACAACTTCTCAGGAATTAGAGCATAAGGAAATCTGGCAGCTGGGATCACTTGATACAGATAAAGCCATTGACAAAGGCAAAATAACAGCCCTGTCTCCACTGATTAACAGAAGATAAACACAAGGTTTCTTAAGTGTTGTGGGTTTTTGGAGAATGCACACTCCAAATTACAGTCTGATCATAAGCCTTCTCTATGGAGTGACCCAGAAGAAGTATGACTTTGAATGGGCCCCTGAGCAGCAACAAGCCTTTAAAAAACATCAAATGGGAGATAGTTGTGCAATAGTACTTGGGATAGTCCAGACAAGACAAAGAGTGAAAAATGTGCTTTGCACCTCAGCCAAGGATAACAGACCCACCTGTAGCCTCCAACAGAAAATGTCTGGAGAGACTGAAGGTCAGCAGATAGGGTTTTGGTCCAGGGTTGTAAGGGATCTGAAAACTGTCTGGTTTTTTTTTTCATCACTATTATTATTGTTATTATTATTATTAATAATAATAATAAATAATCAAACTGTTCTTATATCAACCCATGAGTTTTATCACTCTTGCCCTTTGAATCCTCTTCCCACTGTCCTGATGCATTGAGAACTGAGCAAATTGCTGTGTGGTGCTTAGTTGCAGACTGGAAATATACCACAAAATTCACATATACAGCAAACCTCCAGAGAGTCTGCAAATTAATCTTTACAAAACACATCCATGTTTCATATTTTGTCTTCTATCATTGTAATAATGTGGGCCTTTTCAATTTCCCATGTAGCTAAAATACAGTACTTTGTGCAGTGATTGCATTTGAATAAATTGTTTTAAGGTTGATAGTACTTTTTTGCCATTACTCCAGGTCCTCTGACAGAGGATGATGAATAACATTGTTAAAGAGAATTTCATGATGAACAACCTCTTCAGAGTTTCTGTTATTTTTCCTTATCTTTAATGGGTGTGTTGCTGTTCATAATTTAACTCCCTATAGGGATGAGACCTGGATACATAAACTTTGTTCCACATTCCTACCTTCTTTTGAGAAAGTATGATCTGCAGACTGGAGGGCATAGTCACCAGGGCCAAAAATTATATTGTAGATGAAGCCAACGTAACTGAACACAAGAGCCCACCTTCAAGATGGCCACTGCTCAGTTGAAATGATTTTTCTAAAAATGTGAAACTCATAAAATTCAATGCAATCTTCCAGCTTGGGCTGTTCTAATTTCTCTGGGATCATCAAAGCAAATTTTGGCAGTTCTCATCTCTTGCAAACTCTTGCTGAATGTTCAGTTAAATCTGTCATTAGGGAATCATTAACACATAATGAGTATTGTATTGTTGTGAAGAGGCATCACTTCGAGTATCAATTTAAGTTTTCACACACTCACACTCTATAGCAGGAGCAAGCAGTTATTCAGGGGATTTACACGTACATTTCTATGCCTCCAAAATAATGGGATTTAGTTTTGCTTTATTTTTTGTTGCCAAAATACAGAACTTTCATTAATCCAGATCCTCAAATATAATTATGGTCCCAGTTCCTACTGAAGGACTTGAAATCTTAGTTCCAGAGAGGGCTCTGTAGTTCCTTCAATGCAAGAAAAAAAGTCTTGTGTAGCAAATCATGTACAAGTGACAGAACTGGTATGGGCTGAAAGTATTTCCATTGTAGGAAATTAGAGTTAATAAATCTTAAAACTCTTCTATCCTTTAGAGAAGTTGGACTGGACAGTTAAGGAGCTACCAATGCACATCTGCCTGATGTACCTTCACTTCATATTTCTTCAATGAATATCAATGAAATAGAAGTATGATGAGGTGATAATTTCCTTAGGACTGGAAATGAATGACCCCAAAACTTGAAAAACTTCAGAGTTTGCTACCAAACCTATGACATCCACATTTAGTAATAGTCTCAGGTTACCATCGGTCTTAGCCATAATTTATTAATTTCTTATTTTCTTGAGCATGATAGAAAGATATCCTGGGGTGTGAAACTGCTGTTTCCCAAAGGAAAACATACCACATCATTTGGTAAAAGAATAGGTATGGCAAGAGCAGCCTTCCAGTACCTAAAAGGGGCTTATAGAAAAGGCTGGAGAGGGAATTTTGGCAATGGCAAGCAGTGACAGGACAAGGGGGAATGGCTTTAAGCTGAAAGAGGGTAGCTTTATACTACATACCAGGAAGAAATTCTTCACTGTGGTTGTGCTGAAGCACTGGCACGGGTTGAAGAGAGAAGTTGTGGGTGGCCCCTCCCTGGAAATGTTCAAGGCCAGGTGGGATGGGGCTCTGAGCATCCTGGTCTAGTGGAAGAAACCTCTGCCCAAGGCAGGGGCTTTGGAGCTGGATGATCTGTAAGGTTCCTTCCAAGCAAAAGCATCCTGTGATTCTCTGATGCTCTGAAAATTGTCAAATACAACATGTATTCAGCACAGACTCCCACTAGCAATAAATTCAACCTAAAATGTCATTTATAGTGCAATCTGTTTATCCAGAAGGTAAAGGAGTCCTTTCTAGTGGCATGATTGTATGATACAACATTGTCCTCTTTGTCATGTGTTCACTGAACATATCAGCTCATTTGGCTCATACAAATTCTCTGTTTATTCATTCCTTTGAAGCTTCAGTAGCATATTCAGCTGTAACATGTGTTTGAAACGTGATGAAAGTAGAAGGCATTCTTGATAGAAATAAAAGTATGATTAAAGAGGTTGTGCAGAAACTGACAGTCACATTTTGTAGTCATTATCCTGTTGCAGACCTCTGTTTAAGAGGCCTATCTCATTACCAAAATATACATAGCTATAATTATCTGAGAAAACAAAAAAATGAGTTGTTTTGTCTTTTGACTCTAATTTGTGTGTGTGTATGTGTGTACACACACTTGAGTACCTGTTTGTCCCTCTCTATGTCCACTTTTCTTTCTCAGAATGTAGTTGGAAATGTAGGTCTCTAAACCAACCAAACCAGTCCTAGACATAAAATAAATTCCACCAAAACCTTGTGATTAAATCAGAATTATATGACCACTTTTTGTATATTTTGATTATTCCAGATCATGGATGCAATAAGGAAAAAATTTTAAAAATCTCGACAACTCAAGAAAACATTTCTTAAATAATAGAAACAATTAAAAAAATGTGGAAAGGCTATTCAGTGTGGGTATTCCCTTGAACAGGTGTCCTTTGATATGAAGCTATACATCTTTGGATGCTGCCTTAGGAGGGGGTAAGGGTCAAACCAAAGCTACACAGTCTGCAAAAGCTGCACACAAAATCTTGTCTATTTAAACAAAGGCTGTTAACAAGAAATCTCTATTTTACTACCTTTTGTTGTTGTTCAAACTGACTTAGATTCCACCAAAAGTAGGGCAGAAAGGCTGTTTTGCTCTTTCTGTAGAAGAAAACACGTCTAGCATACTGAATTTACCCATATGCATTTCCCTGAGAGAGAGGACTGCAGAGGGAAAAGAAGTGATATTTCACATACAAGTCTCATACAAATTTCAGACCTCCACAAAGAGTAGCTCAAAATGACAACACTCTGAGAAGTCTTATCACTAAGAAGTTAGAACCACTTGCAGGGCAAAGGGAAACGGAGAACTTCTCCTTCACCGTGGTGAATAACACTCTGACAGGAAACTTCCTTTCTCAACAACTCAAATGTGCTTTATTCAAACCAAAAAATAACGAATCACAGAAGTGATGTTGTTTTTGATGATATTGCGAGGAACATCTGGAGATAGCATAATTCAATCTCTCTGCTTAGAGGAGATTGTTCAGGGGCTGTCCAGTCCAGGTTGGAATACACTCAAGTTCGGACGCCCACAACTTCTCGATGCAAATTGTGTTCAACCATTGTCTCAATGAAATAAATGGAATTGTGTGTATTTCAGGTTCTGCCTCTCCTCCTGTTTGTAGGAGCTAATGAGAAGATGCTGGCTTCACATTCTTTACTTCTCTCCTCACTGGTATTTATACAGATTTCTAAGATTCCTCTGAGCCCCTTTCTCCAGGCTGAAAAGTCCCACGTCTCTAAGGCTCTCCTCCTACACCAGACTGTCCACTACCTCAAGTCCTTTGCTGGACTTGTTCCAGCATGTCCTTGTCTCTCTCGTACTGTGGGACCCAGACCGAATGGGCACTCAAGATGTGACTTCAGCAGTGCTGAGCAGAGACGAAGCATGGTTTGCCTCAATCTGCTGGTGACACCTCTGCTGTAGTCAAGAGACTGGAAAGGCGTATCTCTAGCTCTCATCAGGTTTATTGTCCATTCTGACTACCCAGGTACACTTCTGCAGACCTGCTTTCCAGATCATTGGTCCCAGGCTGCTCTGGTGGATAGGAATATTCATACTCAGGACTCTGATTAGGCATTTCCCTCTGATGAACTTCATGAGATTGCCGTCAGCCATTTCCCACAGCCTGTCCAGGTCTCTCCGGATGGCAGGGCAACATTCTGGTGTAACAGAAACTCCTTAGAGCTTTGTATCACCTGGAAACTTGCTAAGGGTGAGCTCTGCCTCATCCAGGTCATTAATAAGGAAGTTGAATACTGCTGGTACCTATATCTACACCTGGAATAAACCAGTAGTTACTGGCCTCCAACCAGAGTCTGTCTCTGACTTCAACCCTCTGAGCCTGGCCATTCAGCCCATTTTTGATTGCTCTCAATGTCCCCTTACCTAGACTATGCTCCATTAACTTTTTCATGAGATTTTTAATGGGATATACTGCCAAAAAACTTATTACAATTAAGAGAAGCACCAATTAGTGTTCTCATCCACTGAGCCAATCATAATGTTATGAAAAAATATCAGTCTGGTAAAGTAGGATTTCACTTTCACAAATTGGTGTAGACCACCCCCAATCCCCTTATCCTGGAAATGGAAGCCAACCACCTCAAGCATTCCTCTCTACCAACCTGCAGAAATGGTCCCCTATGTAATGGCAGTGCCACAGTGCTGGAGGCTGAAAGTATTAATTTTATGACCTATGATATGGATATGTGTTTTAGTGTGGAAAATCCTGGAAGCCACTATACATGTTTAAATGTTAGTGTCTTGCTTTGGCGGCAATGTATTCAACATCCAAGAGAATGCAGGATTTATAAAATAATTAAAAAACTGGCAATTACCATGATCATAGAAAAGTGGAGATAACGAAACAAGTTGTGTTTCAGTTTGGATCTGAGATTACTTTGGTTGAGGTACATCGGATAATTTCGGAATTGATCCAGAATGTAAATCAAACGGCTTTTCCTTGTTAAAAGTAAATGAAAAATATACTTATATTTAACCAATTAGAATTAAAAGCCTGAGTTTAAAAGACTTAGTGATTCATGGGAGGATTTGATTTTCAAGATTTTTGTGAAGAACTGGATGGAAACCATTAATTAAAGCAGTGAAGATGAGTTTAGTGTAAGTACTAAGGTGGATAAGGAACAGGCTGGTGGGGGAAGTTATAAAAGGTGTATTGGAAAAGGAGCTATAACTGAGAGGAAAGATATCCATGGAGTAGGTAGTTAGGGGTGTATTTTCATTTCATAAATAAATTGATTGCAAGACCAGTCAGCTGGCAGAATATAGTACAGGGTAAATGGGATCATTCTAAGGATGGGGGAAAAAAAAAGAGAAGCCATTTGACAGAAAATTGAGATTTAGGCCTCTTGGCACATAAAGACTACTTTAAACTGGATACCTTTAACTGGAAATTCTAAGGAGACTTCTGTTTCTGCCAGTCAATCACAGGACACCCTTCAGTACAATATGTAATACGACCATGAAAAATACTAAATGTGATTCTATAGCCACATGAAAGAAAGCAGTAACTTCACCATCATTTGAAAATATTAGCATATTTGCAACAGATATTTACCAGAAGGATGGTTTTCTCCCTCAGGTTGTGGGTCCCTTTTTCTATCCCCGATACATTGAGATAAGAGCTCATGACACAAGAGATACAGGAAAGAGAAGAGTTAGAGAAAAGTACTGGGGGAAGGTTATAATATTTTTTCACTAGAAAGATAGGTCTGTACCTCTGCTCAAAGTTAAGAAGAGTCCTAACTGTCTTATGTTTGCACTGGAAGAGATCTTTCCATAAGAGTTTATTAGTTTGTATTGATACCCTGAAGTGGCCACCTAAAAACAGAGACTAGACAAGAATAAGAAAATAAAAGTAGGTATTTAATTGAAGGGCCTTCAAAGGTACACCCTGGGCAGTCAAAAGGCTACACTCAAGATGGACCCTGAGTCATGGGTTCTTCACACTTTTATAAGTTTGGTCTATTTGCATATCAGGGTTAATTCTCCAATTATAACCTCAGTTAATGATGTAATTACCCCAAGTTTGTCTCTCCTCTTCAGAGACTTTTAATTTACACATTTTGGGGCCTGGTATCCTTGAAGAGCAAACCTAGAGAGGTTTGTTATGTCTAACCAGCATGAGAGAACAGTAGCTAACAGGCCACATGAAACTTCAGAGTTACACACTAGGTTGTAGAGGATTTTAAAAATATAAAATTTAAAACCTAAGGCATCAGTATTGGTGGACAGTCACTCAAGCAGCAGAGCTCTGTTAGATCACTCATTTATCTCTTTGATAATGTGGTATTGTTCCCTAATGTACACTTATTCACCTTTTGTTCAGTCTATTTTTAAATGTCAAGAAATGGGGTTTATATTATTCCCTTTTGGAGATTGCTCTACAGATTAATAGGTCTCAGGCTCTTTCTTCGTCTTCTTTTCCCACTTCTCCTCTCAATACTCAGCCATTATTTTCCATTTCTCAGTTTTATCCAGTAACTCATAGCCATATCCAGTATTACACTAAATTAATTCTTACTTTTTCCTTTTTTTAAACTAAAACCTTTCAGATCGCTTCAGGCAGCTATCATTTTCCTCTCCACATCTCTAGGCATGTTGGTATTCTTAAAAACCAGTGAATAGAACACGAATGGAAGAGACACATTTAGTGGTTACAGATCTCTCGTATTAGATTTTTTTTAGCTTACTATGTGTAAACTGGTGTTGTATATAAGATATGGCTTAGTCAAAAAGTGAGAATAGAGATAATGAACTGCTTACAAAGGTGATTTACACAGTAACAATATGAAAAATTGCATTTTGCCCATCTTCTGCATAAAATTTGCACACATCCCATAGAAACCAGCTAATGTCTTTCAGAAATTGTGTTCTGACTTAATCAGCACACACGGCCTTAAATGAAGACTTCCTGAACTTTTACTCCTTTTCTTACTACCTAGTAATTATAACATTTAAATTGCCTTGCTTCAAAATCTACTGTTGTCACAAATTTCTTATTCCCCTGGAAAGAAATTAAAATCATTCAGTCTTAGTACACAAAATTCAAAATGAAGTATGTAGAAAAAACAAGCTGCTACAATTTTCCCTAAAATGCAAGCAGCTTCTAAATACTCTGCAGACACATTGCAGAGTATTTACAATCCTAACTTTCTTTTCTTTCAAATATAGAGTGTAAGCCACGGGGGAGTATTCATTTTGCTTGTTTGGTGAGGGTGAATATATAATATACTAAAATATAATATAATATAACATAATATAGTGTAATATAATAAAATATAATACAATATCTGATAAGAATACAATACCTACCACTGCCTTTTGCAACTACCTTCATCTTTTTCCTACAGAAATCCCTGCACTTAGTAACACTCAGGTACTAAGGTGTTAAAAACCTTTAATAGGAAGGCCATATTACAGGCTTATTTTAAGCATAGGATTCCTAAGTTGTTTTTCTTAACTGTCTTCTGTGGAAAGATGACCAGAGGTGATAAAAGAGCAGAACCAGTGTCTATCTATATATATGTTTATACACAAATATAGATGTGCATGTGCTGGTGCATGCATATATATACATACATATAATGTAATATAGTATGCAATTTTAAAGTCTGATTCTGTTGATTGTATAAGCTAAATCAGCCTCCTCATTAAATCAATTTCAAAGGGAAATGAATATATTTAAAGATTGAGACATGTCTAGCATTTCTCTTGATGAGCTAAATCCATTTTAAGTATACTAAAGTCATCAGAGTTACTGTGGGGATGCAGTCATCTCGGTGTTTGCATAGGATTATGAATGTACAGGGCATTTGTTAAGTATTGTTCCAAATAATTACACTCACTACTTTTCACTTGCAAATGCTGGAATAATAAGCTGTGCTCCAGCTCAGAGAGATAATGCTGCCATTGGCTTGGACTGTGTTTTTGTGGATATATGTGCCATAAAAGTGAAGGATGTAAGCAAAATATATTTTAGGAACTGAAACAAGCTTTGAACACTAGGTTTTGAGGAATGTATATACCAGGAGCAAGATAATCTTACCCCACCAAATTCTTATTCAAGTTCGTAGGGAGGCAAGAGCCTTTTGACCTTTGCATGCCTGCCTTTTCTACTGCTTTATAGAATCATAAAAGGTTTTGTGTTGGAAGTGACCTTAAAGATCATCTAGTTCCAACACCCCCTGCCGTGGGCAGGGACACCTTCTGCTGGACCAGGTTTTTCGAAATCATGTCCAATCTGGCCTCAAACACTGCCAGGGACAGGGCACCCCAACTTCTCTGGGCAGCATGTGCCACTGTCTCACCACTCTCACAGTGAAGAATTTCTTCCTAAAATGAAAACTAAACATAATAATTTTTAGTTTAAACTTATTACCTTTTTCTTTTCACTATGTCTTCTGCTCAAAAGTTCCTCTCCAGCACTTTTTTAGACTTTTTAGGTCTGGAAGTTCTTATACAGTGTTCCCAGAGACTTCTCCAGGCTGAGCCACTCTGACTCAGGCTTTCCTTACAGGGGAAGTGTTTTGTCCCTATAATAATCTCTTTACTTCTCTTTACTTCATATTCTCATGCTTGTATTTTGGTGGGCGATGAGTGATGGTCATGGTTTGTCAGCTGTTACATTCTAGGCAGCTTATTAAAATGGGTATGAGATCTACCAATATTTGTATATGGATAGAAGTTCCTGGAAAAAATCGTGTTTGGTGTCAAATATTTTGGTCTTGGTATCTTTTTCCTGTAAAATCCCATTTAGACTGAGAAAACTGCCAAACATCCTGAACAAGGATAACACAATGGTCAATAACTGAGACATCCTTTGCAGAAATACTGGTACCAGTTAGGAGCAATATGGCCTAACATTTGAAGGGAGGATTTATTGTTCAGCATAAGTAGTACTTTGTCCAGTATTACAGAAAATCAGACATGATATCTGCCTGCCTCACATATTGAGCTTACAGTTTCAAGAGATATGACCAAGAGAGCAAGCAAAGCATGATGCAAATATTTTTTGTCTAGATTATTGGATGTGGCTTCTGTATTTAAGTAGAAGTTTAAATGGTTTGTATTAGGAGAAAAAAAACAACCAAACAAACCATAAGTAGAGACAATTTAGTCAATTGCTGATTTCATTTTTGTGCAGCTTAAAAATGTTTTAGTGTGGTTACTTAGAAGAATAAGTTTTATTGTATGTCTATACTAGTACTGCCCACCACCCTCAACATCCCCAGGTTAATTCCAAACCCAGTGATCAATCTAGACTGGATCTACAGAGAGAGAGAAATAGACATCGAGTCTCAAGTTTAAGTGTTTGGGCATAGAAAGGAAACCTTAAGAAGGTCCTTATTAAAGAAAAGCTCTGGGATGACTTCAGTGAATGTTTGTTACATGTCCAGTATGGACACCCATCTACAAGCAGAGTCTGCTTCCTGGCCCGGCAGTGGAAGGGGAAGGGAGTTTCCACCAGGGTGAGAAGACACCAAGGACTCTATGAGAAACTGAAACTCCATATCCTGCAGTACTTGAGAGTTGGTGTGCACACATTTGTAGGAATACATGCTACATTTGTCTTGTTGTTCGCTGAGACACTCCCGTAAATCATCCCACAGGAGTTAGCACATGAGAAGAGCCCAAAATCTGTGGCCGCCAGGATCTGATTCTCAAAAGAAAAAAAATGGAAAAGGAGATTTATCTTGACAGTATTTAAGGTATTAAGCTGAGGAATGTAGTTAACAGTTTCTTGAGATACCATAACACAAAGAAACGTCAGCTATTGAGGCTTATAGGAAATGATGCAAGGGAACTATCTTGTTCTAATCTCATTTTTATTTCAAGCACGCAAATCAAAAGCTTTCTCTGATATTTTTTCCCATTTCATTTCATTTGGAAACTAAGGAAATATAGGGTCAATGAATGGACTGAAAGGTTAGGAAAAATTGATTGGATTACCAGGGCCAAAGAATGGAGATTACCGTGCAGTTGGCTGACAGCAAGGTACAGAGCATCCCACAGTTCAGTACTACATCCTATACTGTTCAACACCCTCATCAAAGACCTTGACAACTATCTAGTGCACCTTTAACATATTTTCAGGTGACTATAAACTTGGAGAGGGGCTGAAAGCAAATGTCAGATCTTCCAGCCAGAGTGGCCAAGAAAAACTTGAGGAATAATGTGGCAAAGGCATTATTAGATTCAGCAAGAAAAAGTGGAAAGTTCTGCACGTATGGCAGAGTAATCTTAAGCATCCAGATCAGATGGCAAGAATCTGACAGAGTAATGGCCCCACTGAAAAGCCTTAGTGATTACAATACTCTCCAAGTTGGAATACGAGCCATTAAATGTGTTTTCACCAAAAAATGGAAATACTGCACATTGAAAAGTACAGCCACCAGATCAAAGTAAACTATCATTTTCTTCCCAGCACTGGTGAGATTTCACAGAGATCAGTATTCAGTCCAACTCAAAAGTAATGTGGAGAGGGGAGAGCAGAAGCCATGGGCATATGGCTGTTCCACAGGCAACTATACCTGGTCTTGTTTAGTCTGGAAAGGAGAGTCAAACAGGTGAATCTAACACCAGCCAAGAGCTGCATGGAGAGGAATTTCAGAGAAATCAACCCAGACTCTTCCTGTAAGTGAAAGATGTCAAAACAAAATATAATGGAATATCAGCCACTCACTCTGATTTAACAGGTTCAGATTAGATATTAGTTAAAAAAAAAAAATCACTTGAAATCACTTGGAAGGTAATACAGAACTGGAACAAGTTACCCACAGAGGCTGTGAAATGTCCATGATTGGAGGGATTTAGGACTCTACTAGACAAAGTCGCAGGGTGTGCCACACTGTTTCAAGCAGGAATGTGAGCTCAGAAGTCTCCTCCAGATAACCTTTCTATGAATCTGTTGGCGAATGAATGTGAGGTCGTGTTTCTTCAGTGAATACAGTGATTCTCAGTAGAAAAATTGGTCAAGCCAATAATTCCTGTTAAGATGGAATTCTCCTCCTGTGAAATTAGATCCTTTACATTTTTAATGCATATAAATTATGTCATATCTTTGGGTGAGGAAATGAAAGCAAATCACAAAGCTTGGTTTAAATATTTGGAAATCTTACCTGTGAATATATTGGAACATAAACTACCTCAGCTAAGGTGCAAATCGGAAATGAGGAAATGGTGGAGTCTTAATTAACAAAAAAGTAGAACAGTATTTGGAGAATAAGACTGTAAGTTCTTTAAAAAAATAGCACACCTCTGACCTGTTCAGATTCCTTGAAAAAGTTAATAAAGCAGTACATAAAGGTGACTCAGTGGACATAACTTACTTTGATACTTCTTCCTAAGGAACTTTCAGAGAGAATAAATCTCCACAGGGTAAGGACTATAGTCTTGCAGTGGATTAGAAATCACTTAAGTGAAATAAAGCAAAATGAATGGTTGTGAAGTGAAGGATTCTTCTGTCTCATTCATGCTGGATCCATTTCATAGGCCCAGATGATGTAAGGAAAGGAACAAGAATGCGAGCAAAGTATTAACATATGGCACTAGGCTGTCTTGAGATGGAAAGGATCATACGGTACCCTCAAAAATATAAATGTATTAACACTCATCTTCTATACTGCAGTAGCCTCTAGTAGTCCCTACTCTTCCTACCTTGCTGAGTTAGCATTTACCAAATGCAGGAAACACAGTGTTTTCTCCAAGTACTTGTCTCCCACAAAAGGAGTGGCTTCATGGCAGTAGGTGAAATTCAGCACTAACAAATATGGTCAACATTCATTGAGATGAAAATGAAATGCCAAGGCAGTTCTAATAAAATTAACTTTGAACTCGTCTTCAATTCTGCATTCTCCTCTGTTTTAATTTTCTCTGCTCCTGTCCCTTCTGCTTTCTTGTTCTTTAGGAGGCCAACATCTGCAGTTTTCCCCAACAGCTTCTCTCTTCCTCGACTTTATTTTTCAGAGTTCAGGTAGTTCCACTGACTTAAATGTTTAAGTCCTTCTTTCTGTTTTGTTGGCATTCATCATTCCTGAAGATCAAGCACTTCTTTCTTCTGTGATCTTTTGCTTCTTTATTTCTGTCATCCCACACACAAAGACCTAAGTCACACTCAGCTTTGTTTTGATTTCTTCTTTTCAGCCGTAAATACAGCTTAATAACCTGACTGGTTCTACAGCTATTGCCTTCCTGAATAAGTAGAGATGCCTTTTGCTGAGGAATTTTAAAATTTATTTATCTCTCTTTCCTGTTTATCCTAGTTGCAAGACACATTCTGGGCGTTTCTGCTTCTTGCATCTCTCTTCTTTTCCTTTATTATGTAAAGTTTTAGAGGTTCAGGTGAATTTTAGATAACTCTTAATGCAGATGAAACAGCAACCCAATCTTTCTGCAGAGGTTAACAACTTTGAAAAGTCAATGGAAGCTAACACATACCTCTGAAAACTTCCATTTTCACTAGGCATCTCCCTCATTTCGTTTTCTGGAGAGTTTTTCATTTGTGTACTGACAGTACACTGCTGTGAAAATCTTGCTGTAAATTTGTACCTGCACAAGCACGATAAAGACAAGGGAAAATCTGTCTGTGTTTACTTGGAGCTTTTGATTTTGCCTGTGATAGTACACATAGCTCTTTCAACAGGGAAACAAACTGTCCTTCCAGAAAGACTAAAATATAAACTGGCACTCCTGAGACCTCAGTTTGCATCCACAGCAGAAAATGCCCATGTTACACTCTTAGGTGCTTTCCTCAATATCTAATTAACATGAAACAATAACACTAAATTATCCCAGCTTTTGAAGAACCTGATGTCAAGAGGACAGAAGGAAGTAGGATATTTACCCTCAAACACAGCATGGAAATGATAAACCATCTACAAAGTAAGAAGAGTAATTCACCACATCTCCTAAGTAAGGGTAAGTAAAGACCCAAGCAAAGAGAGGATCATACTTACCACTTAAAAAAAAAAATTCTTCATGGAACTTCTATCAGGATGAATTTATGTTCCGAATGATGAGTGTTCCTTCATCCTTGTTTTCTCAGATAAGAGTTTTAAATGATGTTTTAAACATAAAAAAAAATATATAATTTAAGTTGTAGGGACAGTTTAGGACGGACCCTAAACAAAGTGAATGTAGCTGAAATCGGGAAGCAAATTTTACTTCTCACAGTGAGTCTGATTACCCATATAATATTTATCCCTTTGTGCTAATAAAAAAAAAAAATCTCTTTAGCTGATACATATTTATAATGATATCCAAGATTGGGCAGTCCTAGGAAAAACTGTAAATTGGTTGTGGGAATTTCTTTTTTATATAAGCTTCTTTCCTTCTTGTTTTTTTTCCCCACAAAATTAAAATACAAAGGAAACACAGATTCCATGGATCTCAGCTGAGGGACATGCAAGGTAGAGAGCTTCGCTTTGTCACATGAATAATCTTACAAATATTCCAACGTTCACAGTCTGAAGAGGAATAATTTTTATTTTACTTGTACTATTGTTGCGACAAATCAGGAAGTTAAGAAGATTTTCTGTTTGTTCACAATCAAGGAAACTTGCTGAAAAAATTAACAACTCTTTGTAGCCAGGTACTGCTACCTGACACCTCTTTTCAGTGTAGGATGATAGAGCTGTTTCACAAGACGCTCCCTGACTGACATTTGTGTGGGTGCAATATAAAAAAAGCCCTGCTTTTATCTTATGGGTTGCAGTGTTGTGACAGACTTTGGATGTCTCCACCTTAGAAAGTATCTGGGGAGGGAAGTAGCTTGTTATGCCTCTGGGCCTCAAAGTCAAGATTCAATTCTGCTCTTCAGCACATCATTCCCACCACTTTCAGCTTAGATCTTCCATGGGATTTAGCTGTATAATTTTAATTTGGATTCATAAGTCTCAGTGGAAGCATTTTTTTAAAGATTCCTAGGTGTACCAATTGTTTTAATACTTACAAACTTGACTACTGCCTCTGGCAAGATGATTTGAAGTGCTGATATTTTCATCTAAAGTGAAATTCTGGAATTCAGTGAAATTTAGGAGATACCTGGAGTTACTCTGTAAGCAGTTCTTCATTCACCTATTTATCCAAACATCTGAAGTTCAGGGAGTATAATAGCCACTGCAAACTGAAAGCACCAAGTTTTCCAGTGAGTCAGACACAAAACCAAAAAAGTTTTAATAGTAGCAGTCATTACTGTCACTGTCATTAGTACCAGTGGAAGTAGTAGGGTGAAATCAGGATGAAGAAGGGTTTCTCAAAATTTCATTATGGCTCAGGGATTTCCTCTGCAAAATAAATTTCAGGACTTTCCAGTTCAAAAGGGAGCATTAATTTTAGGCAGATTAGAGGTAAAACTGAGTTTGGGCTGATGTAGAAATAGGGACACCTTCTATCTGTGCTGTTTAATCTGTACCACTGTGCAATCAGGAATGCAGTAGGTCAAATAAAAGAAGACACAGCTTTGCACCCCAAGGATAGGCAATACTTACCTGAGAAATGTCCATCCTGAGGTTTTGAATCTGCTCTTAGAATAGCTTATATGTTTTACCTTCAGGAGTTACTGGATGAAATGCAGAATTTGTATATTTAGCATGTTGCTAAAAAAGTCCTTACTACAACCCAGAAACTAAAAATGCCCTTGCCTCAAGCTGTATCTCTCTCATATCTGTATGGCTCACAATCAGCTACAAAATCCTTTTTTAGACATAATGGAACATAGTAACTGGAGCCTGAAATCTCTAAGCCCCTCATCTGCCTGAAGGCCTGAAGTCAACTTTTCAAGATGGAGCGTGACCTTCATTCTCAATAGACCTTCATCTTTATACAGCATCTTTCATAGCAGTGGCAATTGTTCACCATGGCATTTACTGAGCAGGAAATACAGAAGAGATGACACCCTGTACACAGAAAAGGGCCTTCACTCACATTGCCATCCTTCCCATCTTACAGAATAGAGCACAAACCGAGTGAACAACAGTGCTCAAATCAATAAGGACATAACACCCACTGTTGTCACAATTCAAACAGCCACAGGACAATCTGTTTTAAATTAGCACAAGACAGATTTATAGTAAGTCTAAAATGAAATGACTGACTTATGGAAACAGGCTCAAGCCAGCTTTAAGACAATCCAGGCTTCAGGGTAGCAGTGGCACCATGAAGCCTACTGTGAGTAACCATCAGAGATATCTTGAGCAGATTTCCCAGTCTGTGTTGTCATGGGGTCCCAACTGCTATGTCTGGAAGGTAACTCAGCAAGTTAGTTCTAGCCTTTCTCAGCTAGTTATGATCTAACCTTTCTGGGTTGCACTGCACATTAAGAAACCAGGGATTCTCCCAGAAACCTTTAACCAACTCAGTCAAGAGAAAAGTGCAACTAATAAAACTTCCCACCAGGTGGCAGGTAGTGTCAGACACTGGGATGATCTCAGCATCCGGCATTGTTATTTTTAGCACACATTTTCAGCTTGAAGATTTTTCTCTTTTTTTTAAACTGTGATATATAGACGTGGACTGAAAATGGCTTCTAGAAAGAGGTATTGACCCAGGCTGGTTATGAACAGGTGACTGTGACAACTGACTTATGGATGTGGCAAGAAATTTATAATTATGAAGGCATAAAGTCCATTAGTTTAGTATTTGATCAAAATGTTCCTTTCCTTACCCCTGTTCAACTCTTGTGTCCAATTCTTGCATTCTAGCCAGTGTAGAGTCTAGTTATTAAACGACAGCAAGAGGGTGGCTACAAGATCGTGGGGATATCAGTGATGGTGCTTATGGATTGGAAATGGATGTTCTTTGACAGTAACTTGGCATTACCCTGTAAAATGCACGTACGAGAAATTAAGAGAGATTATAAATGACTGAATTGCAATTGGCATATGAGTAAGGGTTTTGGCAACAGCAGGGGGGTGATGGGATAAAGATAACTTCTGGCAGCACTCCAGAGAAAGCTCTAAGCATAGAAACAGGCTGAAAAGCTGTGAGAGGAAAAAAAATAACCTCAGAGTCAAGGGCAAATCTTGGAATTTCCATCCCTGAAAGCAAAGTGAAGAATGACAATCACAGAGCTAAAGACAAGAGAAAGCAGTAACTCTTATTCCATGTTGTGCCTTCAGGCTTTGAAGGATCCAGTAGGAAAAAGTTATGGTGTAGCCAAGAGATGACAGAGCTTAGACAGGCAGATAAATTGGAAACTAAAGGATAAAAAAAGTCAAAAAAGTCATAGAAAATTCTGTCATCTAAGGAAAAATGATGGCCTATATAAGCCAACTGTGGCCAGAAGACTATAAGATATTTCCATGAAATTTTCAGAATATATTGAAAAGACCTGGAGTCTTTTCAAGAGTTCATTTAAATACCATACTTACATCTTAATATTTCACATTTTTATGAAGGCTTAATTATGACAAGAATCTCAAAATCATTACATATAATAGTCACCAAAATTCGGTTTGACACTTTTTCTTTTGCTCACTTTACAATTAGGCAAAATGTTGGCAATGGGCCATGACATTCCTTGCTGTAACCAGGTTCATTTAGCAGACTTATAGAAAGAGAGTCATTCTGCTCAAAAGAGGAAAAGATAATTGTACATAACCATTACAAAGCATTCTCATCTTCAAAAAGCTTTCTTGCAATGATTTAATCTTTACAAACACCCCTGAAGAAAGAAACTGAGTCAGAGACAGTTCAGAAGTTAGAAGAGTATCAGTGTTGTGTAGAAGATTGTAGTCTGTAATTCTCAGTATCTCAGTGGCCTAAGATCAGTAGATAACACCTGGCTCATGCCATAGAAAATCCTGTAAGGATATGGAAATCCATGTAGGTAGCTGGTTCTAAGCTAATAGAGGACATGCTTTCAAAAGTCATCTAATGTCTTACACAGGGGCTGATCTTAGCCACGTGTTTACCAACAAACTTGCAGCAGAGAAGCATTCCCAGCCATTGGATTTCATCTGTCCTAAGATACAACAGTTAGACCGGGGTCGAAGTAAACTCTTGTTCCCCAAACTCTCTTTGGTCATGGTTCAGGATTTATGATGCATCTGAGACCACAAGCAGATTGCATAGAGCTATTCTCTTCACAAACTTGGGCTGCTATGTTCCAGTTGGGATCTGAACCAAGAACCACTCTTGGACATTGATGTCCAACTGTGGCAATGCAATGACCATTAGGGTTTACTGAAAACTATAACATAAATTATACATATATATATATATATATGTATATACACACTATAATAATAGAACAGCTTTTGTCTCTTCTTGAAAGTACATAGTTTCATCAGGAGCTACTGTTGTGTATTTATACACATCTATCCCTTTCCTAAACAAGTCTTCCTTCTTCCCTTAAGGGAAACACCTGAGAACAGTCACCCATTTTTCACATCTTGTTCTCCAAAGATGCTTCATCCGTCTACATCACTAGAACCAGAGTAAGAGACAGCTCCCTGGAGACCACCATTCAGTATCCTTTGGCTTAACAAAGTGATGAGCACATTTCTTTCTATTTGTCCAGGTGCAGTGTGCTGATTTTTATTTTCTTTCCCCATAACAAGAAACATGTTCAACTTACTAGAGTGTACCCAAAATATCTTTTTCTTTTTTTGCTATGAAATGACCCACCTTCACAACCAACTACCAAAAAAACCAGACATTGTATTCTTGAATATTACTTTTAGACATAGTTAAAAAGTAGAATATAACCTGTAAAATTCCCACACCAAAAAAAACCTCTTCAAATAGAGCTGCCAGAAGCTCCTGCACAGGAGCTCACACTTTTTTTCTGTCTCACACTTCCAGCTCCTTCATTCCCTCTTTCACCCAGCCTTGTCATCCTTGGTAGACCTGGTTTCTCCTCTGTCACCTGGAGCAACCACTCTGCATTCTGCTGTCTCGTAGATTCAGCAGCAGGCTTCAAATCTCTGTTTATGCCTCAGTTCTCTCTCTCCTGCTCCTCCTTGCTTATTTATGATTGAAGCGTGTGATTGTATTATTTACAGTAAGTCTGTAAAACGCTTGTGGAAACATTTTCCTAGACAGAATATCTGAACCAAATAATTGCATTCTAAGTACTTCTGAGATTCCTTGTGGGAGATGGAAATAAGCATAAATACGCAATTTACCTTATCATCTTATTTCCTTACCTTTGCAATCTTAGATCGGAAAAGAAGAAGCTAAGTTTTATCTGACTGCCAAACCAAAGGTCACACACTTCTGAATATTAAACATGTTTTTGCAAGGAACATTTGTGTGGTATTCAACAAGACACTCAAATCTGGTTCCCAAAGTTCATCGTTAAATGGCACTATGATGATTTTGTGCCTCAGAAGACTGAGTCCAAACCACTGAAATGAGCAGCAACATCTCTAAGTTAAAACTTATTGGAAAAGTACTATATTGTGGTTGTTAATAATAAGGCAGGCTACGAATCTACTCTTGAGTATAGCTGTGAACCCCTTCATACGTGTCATTTTAGAATCAAAATCTAAAGACAGCAATATTTCCAAAAGGTCATTCGCTCCAGAGGAAAGGACCTACAGGGAAACAAAATGGAAGGGGAAATGTCAGAAGGAAAATGGCAAGGAAGCGATGAGCGTGGGTCAGTCAAATGAGAAGGAAGGACCGAAATGTTACTTCAAGACTTTATGAGTAGCAAAGCCTGGGAAAGTGTCTCTGTGGCATAACAATTTCCCGTGAGATTCAAGACAACCAATTGTAATACTCTGAATCTTGCTGGCGGATGCATTACCCTGTTAGGGAGAGAATCCAGCATAAGTTGTCCAACAAATTTACTGTGTCTGAGTGAAATTAAATTCTACAAGGAAATTAAGAGAAATACTAGGAGTGGGTGATTGCAAATGTACCACTAAGCATGTAAAAGGCAGGTTCAATCTCTGAGAACACTACTTTGTTAATCTGTTAAAGTGACGTTGGCATGTCACCGTGTTAAAGCAGGGGAGAAGAAGCACACTTTTTATCTTCATCTTTTTAAAAATTCATTGGTCTTGGCACTGTCATTTCTTCCTGCAAATAAAAGCCCTCCCCAACTCATTTACTGTTCCTTGTGCAGCATGTGAGGCAGAGGGAGTAGTTGGCCCTTGCAAATGATAAAACCAGCCTTGCCAAAAATCCCTGTTGAGCTGCTGGTCAAAGTCTAATTCTTTTGTTTTCAAAAAAGCTGTCAAGTGCAGCTGAGTCACTTCCTCTATAAAAATGAGTTATCTTGCAAAAGACCTCATTTTTGTCATTATTCTCATATATAAAGTTAGATTTGTTTATAAATGAGTTTGCATGATGTATATTCTACCACAACTGTCTGTATTATTTCTAGGTGCAGTTATTAATGCAGAGCATACAAAAAGAAAGGGTTTATTTTTATATCACAGAGAGTTTCTTCAGGAAAAACACATAAACCTGTTCTTGAAAATTTAGCCATTTCTTATAAAGAAGCCATATTTCTAATAAATCTGTTATCACTACTGAAATAAAAAAGATTTAAGTATTACTTATAATTTCCGGAGGTTGCTTTTACATTGGAAATATGAATATTCAGTGTCATCTACTTGGTTGGTAATAAAAATGGCATAATTATAAGTAAATACACTCTCCATTGTGTCAAGGAAGCACAACAATAAGAAAATAACCAACTAATATTCTGAAAAGTGATTGCTGATTTGGACTGCTGATTTGAACGTAACTTGGTATTGAAGTTCAAGAAAAATCTTTCAAAACCCTGAATGACCTTTTTTATCTAAAAAATGATAATCAGATAATGCAAGGCTTTATAAAGCATGTGTCCTCACTGTAGTTGCTGAAATGAATTGCTATTAAAAATAAATAAAAAAGACACAACAAATTTACAGCTATACCTGTGTGTGAAACCAGTGTCTCTGTAGCTAGCCACCACACATAGAAAAATAAATGCAACCCTCTCCCAACTTCAAAAATACTGAAACAATAAGAATATAATGGTATAACATATCATTGGCTACTGAATACTCTATCAAAATCCATGTATAATTTATTACTGTGGTTCCCCCTGTATGCACATACTAGAGTTGGAGATGGCTGAAGGTGACTTCAATCTCATTCCTTTTTGAAGGGATGGCCCTCTTGGTCTCCTAAAATCCTTTTGAGACTGAGGAAAACAACAAAATACAGTGCTGAGGTTTGGAAATTCATATTTTGTTCCATGTTATTAGTCAAAGGCTAGAAAAAAGGGAATTTGAGTGCTTCCATGACTCCTCTAAACTGAACACTATCCCAGCAACATTTCTTATTATCATGAGCGAAGCTGGGCAGCCAAATTTTTGAGCACACTTTTCTTAATCTTTTTTTTTATGATAGTGAACAGAGATTATTTTATATTATAAATGCCCACTTACCATTAATCTGAACGAAGTTTCCCTGTCCCAAAAAGGATCAATCTGCAAGAATTTTGTCTTAGTGATTTGTCTGTCTGTTTGTCATTGCAGAACTGAGCCCTAAAATAACAGATAAAAAAGAGCAAAAGGAATAAAGGCTGAAAGTTACATTGAAAAATAGTATGTGATACCTGCTGTACTTGCAGTTATGTCAAAATAATCTTACACACCTGCTAGCAATTTTCTACAAGTATCATCATGGAAAGATCCTAAATTTCTACAAACATCTGAATTAATAAAGCTTCATACATCAAATGGTCGGATATTTTGATCTTATCATCAGTGTGGGTGAAGAAACACAGGTTCCAGAAGTGAAGAAAGCTGACAAATTATGAGTTGGAGTAATAGCTCCAAGTCACTGGCCCAAAGCCTCACCTCAAAGCACAAGATCAAATAACCTAATAGCACATGGTACACTATGATACCATTCCACAGCTGTCAACACGTCCCATTTTTGCCAACTGGTCTTTCAGCTCCAGTTGCTGATGAGTGTATTTGCCATCTGAAGTCCCACTGATGCCTCGGTCCTGACAAAGACACTACATTGGTGCTAACCATGAGGAAAAGGCAGCAGCTGAGGGAAAAGGGGAGGCCACACCAATCATATGCATAGAAAACCTGCTGGACACAAATGGATGCAAAACCACTCTTAAATTTTCCCCATGCACTGTATGCAGTAAAAAAAGTTCCCTACCCATCTACCTGTAAGGATCTGACCAAAACAACCCTCTACTATAGTGCAATGAGTGCCTTCTGTAAGTCTTTCCACTCAGATAGATTAAGATGGACTCATGTTATTCTTCAGTGAGATATTATTCGGCACAAATATTTCAATAAAATAAAAGCTGACACTAATAGAAATTCTGGGAGTCACTGACAAGCACCTGCAACTCATCAAAAGGAGATAAAACATGAAATCAGCATGCACCTCAAATTCTTAGGAAGATATGCAAATTTCAGAGAAGGTACAATCAGAGCCATTGCAAAATCACAAGCAGTAGGATGAAAGAACAGGGTTTGTAATCTAGTCACCATGCAATGATTTTCTTCCTGCTGCAAAGCTTGCTAATTACAAATCTATCAATTATGATGCTTGAAAAGCCCTACCTCCTACTCAATGAACATTTTCAGAGGCCAAATGCCACTCTTATCTCCTGGAAGGATAAAGAAAATCTTTGTCCTACTTTGCAAGTTTAATACCACTCACCTTCTTTGGTATCCTGACAGGATAAGGGGGAAATGATAGGACAAAGAGTAATTTCTTCAAACTGAGAGAGGGTAGGTTTAGATTGTATATGAGGAAAATCTTTACTGGGAGCGTGGTGAGGGACAGGTTGCCCAGAGAAGCTGTGGGTCCCAAGCCATGGAAGTGTTCAAGGCCAGGTTGTATGGGGCTTTGAGCAACGTGGTCTAGCAGAAGGTGACCTTGCCCATGGCAGGGGGGCTGGCACTAGATGATCTCTAAAGATCCCTTCTGACTCAAATCATTGGCTCTATGGTAGGGAAAGGGAGTTACCCCAGTTCAGGACCTTGACCTGCATCTATTTGCATTCCCGTGAGCTCTCTATAGATTTAATCTAGTTTCATGATCTCTCTGGGAGAATTCCTGAGCCTGGAGAGATTAATGGCAACCTCACTGCTTTAGTTCCCAGCCTGAGGTATGGAGATGGCACACGAGGGTATTGTAAAAAAAATTTGGGCTACACATGTACCTTAATTAACAGATGCAGAGCTCCACCACAGAAATTGCTGCATTTAGTCTTAAGTGAAAATGTTCCTGTGTATGTTGCACAGCTCATAAAGTGTTTTGGGGTTTGGGAAGTAAAAGTTTGCATAAATCGATGTATTTTTATTGCGTGATACAGCCAAAATTACATACTTACACTCAAAGTCTGGAATAAGGAAACATTTTTTAGGGTCATTTCTTAATTCTTTTATTAAGACAGTGCTTACTTTCTTGTAGCATTGTATATATGGCTTTGACAAAGTACATCACTATTTTATTTCCCTTTGTCAAGAACCCCACCATCACTTGAGCATCCTTAGATCCAGCAAGCAGATGTGCACTTCCCAAGAGCTGAGCATGGAGGTTTGACAGATTATAGTAAACATCCGTTCAGTATGTGCATGGGAACCTTTCTGATAGACAGATGAAATAAATGCTGCAAAGCAATTCTGCAATGCACAGTTGTGACTCCTTGATTATTCCTCCAGCAAGCATACAGTCTACAGCAAGAATTTACTAATGATTCTCTGTCTAATTACTGTCTGTGGTAAAATAATTTGGTTTATTTGTAACATTGAGGTCAGAAAGAATTCTCTATATGTACAGTCCTTCTGAGTGAACTTTGTATTAAAGAGGAAAAGGAAATACTTTAAAATATCTATTTAAGTAACTCGGTGTCAGCCACTTCGCATTCAAGTGTTTACTGCCTAACATTTTTTCCTTTGACTGGACTTTACCTGTGCTCTACATTGGACCTACAAAAGGGCTTATTGAGTATGTCTTTTTTTTTTTTTTCCCTTCTTAAATGACTTCAACTTGGCCAAGAAGCATTAGATTTTGCTGAGGTATAGCAAAAGTAAATTCTCCCACTTCCTCTGTGATGCCCTCCCCAGTGTTTGTGCATGTGTTTCTGTGTGCGTAAGTAACACAGAGGAAAAAAGCCAAAACTGTAGTTTCCCCTTCACATACACAACACCCTTCTGCTTAGCTGTCCTTCTGCTTTTGACATATTGCTGGGACAATTCCAAGGAGGCTTGTTTTCTTGTTTTACATTTAATTGGATTTTCAGCCAAAGACTTCATGATGCTTACAAGAAATGTGTGTAAGACTACAGTGCCCCATTTTTTAAGTAACAAATACACCAAGGTGAAACACACTGAAGCACACTTGCAAAGAAATTGTAGTAAGTCAGAGATGGAAGATGGGGATAACAGAGCATGTTTCCTCTCCTAACTGTAATTAAGAATGGAGGAAATGTGATTTCTGACAGGGGAAGATCAATTCAAATCCTTTGATTTTTATCGTTGCAGTCTTGAGAGGAAGAAGGCTAATTATCTTCCCAAATTAATAAAAACCTGGTATCTGAAGTATACTCTTTCCTTGCCATGTGCTACAACTATATTCTTGTTTAATAATTTCCGAAGTCCTTGGCAGCTCTTTCATAGACTTCAGTCAGATCAGGCACTTGTTATCAATGAAAGGATTTACAATTAATGTCTAGTGTGGATAAAGTAAGACATCCATAATTACTCCTTCTTTTTACAAGTCATTTGCTGTTTTAACCTTTTGATTCAAGGGTGCTGAAGAATGCAGGCTGGTCCTCAATAATCAATCCTGACTTAAAGTTCCATAATCCATTTCTACTGTGGGAGGGAGTTGCCTGAAACCATATGAAGCTGTTTCAAAGAAAAATGATTATGACTCTTTCTTGCACTCTTAATTTTGCTTTTGTCTAAAGTAGGGGAAATGTATTTTGTTTGGATTAGGGCTGTGGTTTTGGGGTTTTTTCTCTAAACTATTTTTCACAAAAGGAAAAAAAGCTGAACACTGAAAACACCATACCTTGCTATATACCTGAACAAAGCATACAACATTCACTTTACGTCATATCCAGTGATGAAGAAAGGTATCTTTTGTGGCAGTATGCAACTACAGGATGAGATGTCAAACACAACTTGCTATCAAAACTACTAGCCAGCAGAATCTTAATGCCCAAACCATAAAATAAATCAACCCCAAACAAGTTTCCTAATACAAAATACCATTGTTTTCCCATTCTAAATCTTGCTAATGGATCCTCAATATTATAAGTCGACCAGATACAGAATTTTCAACCTACTTTTACCTTTTTCAGTAAAAGCCAAAAGGAAAAATAGATCCTTTTGCATGACCAAAGTAAAATCTCATTTAGTTTCTCCTTATTATAATACTTTGGACAACAGCCATACTCAAGAATTTCTCTTTCCTCTGGGATAAATTGGCCTCTTGTCAGCAAATGTAGAATTGAACTGCTTTGTTCTTTTTATATGTAAATCTATCCTTGGAAAATCATCAACTAATTTTAGTCTGTTTGGGTTGACGTGATCTTTGTGCCAAAAGTTATATTTGCATTCTAATTTGGCTTCCTCTTGTCTATCAGAAAACTGATATATACATACATACATATATATATATATATTTGTATATATATATATGTGAGTGTTTCGATTTTAGATATATATATATGTGTGTGTTTAACTCAATGCTGACTAGTTTTCTCTAGGGTATAGAGATTCCCACCACACACAATTCATGGACAAAATACTTTTAAATGGAGATTTCACTAATAGCTCTCTAATCTCACCACATCAGCATTAAAACACTCCATTGTTTATAGCCGTGTCCATGTAATCAACAATCCTATTTAGCTTCACTTCCTGTTGAATATAACTGATAAACTTCTCCAAATATGGAAATTCTAGTTTGTAGTAATTAGAGGAGGGCCTGGATTTGCCTCAAATACAGTTATATAAACCCTGGAAAAACTGTTGCAACTAAGTGAAGTCCTTTGTTCTTTGGTAGCGTACAGTAAACCCCTCTACTTACCACCTCAAAATTTTGTGGTCTATCTTTAGTATTTTAGAAATATTTTAGTTACCATCAGCTCTCTGTATCTCATTGTTATCATGACTATTTCTATTAAATCAGGTTTTTATCATTTAATTATGTATTTATGTCGAAATCATCAGAGATTTCTATCTTTATCTCCTCTAAAGAGATTACTAAAACCTTAAACATAAAAAAAAAAAGTAAAACAAACCCCACTTAAAGTATTTTGGAACCAAACTGTATTCATTATCAATATATTTCTGTCATTTTGAAAAAGGAAATCTCTCTGAGATTTCATATCAAGTGTTCATAGTGTTTCTTAGTTGCTTATCAATTCTATAGTCATTCTTTATTCCAAAATCCAAAACCCCCAACACTGGCAAAGCTCGCCTTGTTTGTTGGGTGTTTTTAAATATTATTTTCTCTTGCATTTTCCCTCCCGGTTGTCAGGCTTTTTTGAGAGATTTGGTGCAGGACTGACTGCTGAAGAGGTGGTTGGTGTCATCGAGAGTCACAGCAGAAATAGAGGAAAGAGTTTGATTAGGCTGGGTAGTTATGCTGGTTTTTTCATTTAATGAAATTTTGGTTTGGTTTTTAGTCTCAAACACATCACTTGCAGCATTTTTTGGCAAAACATCCTGTTTTCAAGATACAATGCTGGGAATAATTGTTTCAATGAAATGTAAGCTCAACTGATGACCACACTTCAGATATAATTACAAACTGATATCTCAGCTGCACATCTTCTGAAAGCTGACAAATCTTTTTAATTTCATGAAATCCAGATCATCTTATGAAAATACAC
The DNA here is from genome assembly GCA_013396875.1 of Vireo altiloquus. NCBI lineage: Eukaryota > Metazoa > Chordata > Aves > Passeriformes > Vireonidae > Vireo > Vireo altiloquus. Next base: position 54,894 of record VZRF01012361.1, read on the forward strand.
CCAGAATGCAGAAGAATTCTACATGGGTTTGATGTTAAGCCAGACAAAAATAAGGCTTTGACAAGCTTTCTTATTTTCTGTTTCAAAACTAAAACAAAACAAAGGGGAAGGATCACCCAGCAATGCAGATTAAAACCCTGAAAAATATTCAGTGTACTCCTCACATCAGAAATTTCTCAGCTATGTAAAACCAACCCCCTGGAGATGATTGATTCCCTGTAATGAAACCAAATAGTGAGATATAATTATTAACCCTAAAAAAATCTCAACTATGCACTTAAGGCAGCGTTTTCTGACTTTAATGTGTTTTGTCAGGTACTGTACAATGTCTTCATTACCACAAGCAAAGAATTACACAATTCCTACTGAATAAATTTATTGGTAGGGGTAATCAGCACCTACAGATACAGATTTCTTGAATTTCAGTATTCCAATTATATAAAAATTTGCTGTAGACTCACAGAGTCTCATCCCGTCACTGGAAACTCGAGGGAGATGCTACCACACAGATCACAGAATGGTTGAGGCTGACAGGGACCACTAGAGGTGGTTTTGTCCAGTCCTTGAAATGAAACATACTTGAGGTGTTGTAATACTCTTTCAGGAATATAAACAAATATTTTGGTTTCGTACAGAGACTGGATAATCTTTAAACAACCCTATTTGTGATTATCAGCTTCTGTAGCTGCCTCCCTTTGCCTTGTAATGCTCAGCGTTCCTCACAAAGAATGACAATATTTTCCAACATTGCAAGGAAATTTGTCCTGCCTATCTGAACTAGGGTTACCTGGTCCTATTGTAATGAAAAAAAAGGATAGCATGCTGAAATCAAATATAGACCCAGGCATTTGCTGCTGATAATTGTCTCCCTTGCTCTCCTTTTTGAGGGGCAGCCATGGGACATCACAGGAGAGGAGACAAGGAGAAAATAATATGTTTTTCTTCAGCATTTTAATGCTCTTTGTACATTTTTTTGAGATGGTTCATGTATATGTACTGTAATATATATACATATTGAGTGGCTGGCCCATGAATAGCAGCAGTGAATTGCATTTTGTGTATTCCAGATACATGAGACAGGGAGAGAGATTCATTGATTGAGTCTCTGTATTTTAAGTGTTACTATATTTACTAGATAACAAATTAGAGATTTGTTAGACAGCAGGCTAAGTAGCTGTCTGTGAACCATGTATTTATTATGCATGTCTCTTTCAGAGTCATTAGAAGTTGAAAAGAAATTCTCACTAAGATGTGAAGGGGAATTCAACTTGGAGCTGCTGGGGGACCACAGTTATGTGTCTAAGTAACAGTCAGAGTTAATAATAGTCCCCAGGTTACAATTCTGGGGCTTAAATATGAACTTTTCAGAGATGTTTGCAAACAATAATATTATTATACAGATGCATAGACCACTGCACAGAGAGTCTTAACAAAGTTCCCATCAGTATCTTCTACATCAGTGCTGTTGGAAACATCAGAGAACACAGTAAATCTGATTTCCATTCCTTTTACTCACCTGCTAGACAGTACATTATATCCACTGTGTGAAACTTCCTGAACGGAATGGAATGGAATGGTGTCTAGACGCAAAACTGTAGACCATTTCATTTCCTTCCCTTTCTATTTTGATATAACAGGGACTTTCATTTCCTGTCTTGAGCAATTTTGGGGTCCTGCTCACACTGGTGATGCTCAGCTCCAAAGATGGCAGCTGGCTACAGGCATAAAATGATGCTGCTGTAAAAGTTAGGAAGAAGTAAGAGAGGGTACTGTGAGTCTTAAAGTTCAAGCAATTCAAGCAAAACAGGTCACAGTGAGCAGGAGAACATATTAGTCATGCTTTAGCCTAGCTTGTTTTTCCTAACCAGAAGTCATCAAGTATCTGATTTAGTGGATCACTTAGGGGTTAGATCATCTGATATTATCACTCACTGACAGTTTTATATGGACAGATCTTAATGCTGACCTTGTCCTTTTTGTAAATGAAGTTATTGTATTTAGGAGACAGATCAAATACTAGGACTGTAGTGTCGGTGTCTTATAAGGAATAAAAAATATAAGAAAAATTAGAAAATTGTGATGGTTCCTTTCATTGTTCTCTGACCCACACTAATTCTAATTTGAAAAATCTTCATTGCATACCAAATTAGGAATGCTTCTATTGAGTTAGAAAAAAAGTCCCTGCTTCTCAGCCTCCTGGCTCTGAGAGTGGCCTGGAGCAGATGCCTGGGGAAGGGTACAGGAAAGCAAGCTGATACTCTTTCTAGGCCAGGCTTCAGCTCTTCATGGGAGATTTCATTTCCCTCTGGATGAAATGAAGAGATTTAATTTCCCTCCCTTTGTCAGATCTGGAAGCTAAAATTGCTGATTCAACTGTAAAGGGGGGATTTTGAATTTAAAGGCAAATCTAGCTGGAATCTCTATAGAAGTCTCTGCAATACTGCTGCTTCAGTAAAATCAACCAATTTCTATTGAAATCAATTTGATTTATGTACGACTCTCTGAAGTCAGAATATGCCCCTGGGAAATTTCTAATCAATATATAAAAGTAGGTGCTTTTCCAGAAAGAACAACTTTATTTCTCTGTGATCATAGAATCATAGAATCACTTAGTTTGGAAAAGACCTCTAAGATCATCAGGTCCACCAGGCATCCAGCTGCCAAGCCCACCAGTAAACCACATCTTTTGAATATGTCCAGGGATGGTGACTCCACTGCTTCCCTGGGCAGCCTCCTCTAATGTTTCTGACACGAGTCATTGGCCTTCTAGGCCACCTGGGCACACTGCTGGCTCTTGTTCAGCAGTTTTCAAAGAGTGCTCCCAAGTCTATTTTCACCAGGCACCTTTCCAGCCTCTGGGCCCCCAGCCTGTAACACTACCTGGGTTTGCTGTGACCCAGGTGCCGGACGAGGCACTCATACATCTCGAACCTTGCACAATTGGCCTTAATACATCAAGAACAGATCCCTCTTCAGAGCCCTCCTGACCTCCTGCAGATCAGCACTCCCACCCAAATTGGTGTCATCTGCAAACTGACTGAAGGTGACTTCACTTCCCTCGTCCAGATCACTGACAAAGACATTAAACAGTACTGGAGCACATACTGAGGCCTGGGGAACCCCACTAGGGACCGGCTGTTAACTGGATTCAGCTCCATTCACCACCATTGGCAGGGCCTGGCCATCCGGTCATTTTTTTATGCTGTGAAGAGTGCACCCATCCAAGCCCTGAGCAGCCAGATTTTCTGTGAGAATGCTCTGGGAATGGTGTCAGAGGCTTTAGTAAAGTCCAGATAGAAACCATCCACGGCCTTTCCCTCATCTTCTACATGGGTGTTGTGGTTTAACCCCAGCCAGTCACCAAGTCCAACTCAGCTGCTCACTCACCCCCCTAACCAGCAGGATTGAGGAGAAAATTAGAAGAGTAAAAGCTGGAGAACCCAGGGGTTCATGCAGAGAGTTTAATTGGGAAAGCAAAAGCCATGCTCATAAGGAAAGCAAAACAAGGAGTTAATTCACTTCTCCCCATGGGGAGGCAGGTGTTCAACCATCTACAGGAGAGCAGGGCCTCATCACAGGTGACTCGGGAAGACAAGCACCATCACTCTAAAAGTCCCTCCTTCCTCCTTCTTCCTCCCCCTTTATACACTGAGAATGATTTCCTATGGTGTGGAATATCCCTTTGGTCAGTTTGGGTCATCTGTCCTGGCTGTGTCTCCTCCCAAACTCCCGTGCACCCCCAGTCCCTGTGCCAGCATGGCAGTACAGAAAGCAGCAAAGGCATTGGCTCTGTGCAAGCCCTGCTCAGCAACAAAAACATCTCTGTACTATCAACTCTCATTAGTATTCAGCACTGATCCAAAATATAGCCCCATGCTAGTCACTAGAAGAAAATTAGCCCTAGCCCAGCCAAAACCAGCACATTCCACCTCTTACTCCGTACCATGTACATCATGCCCAGGTCCCACACTATTTGACACAACTTCATTAACCATTACCCTTATTCCCATTCTTTCTTTTAATGCACAAATATTGTTCCCTTAATCTGTGGACTACCCCTGGAAAATGTCCATGAAATGTCCACAAAATATCTGTTGAATTGGCTTATGCTTTTCCGGAACATTGTTATGTTAAAAACCTTTTCAGTGGCATCTGTGGGATTAATAAAATCTGTCATTTGCAAAGATCTTGCTTTCATCACAGGTGATAAAATATATAGAATTTTCTAGTATTCATATATTGCATTTAACTCAAGGTAGAGAGGACATTTTTAAAATAAAGCTTAAAGGAAATAATTGCTTCAGCCATCAATGAAATGTGCTTTTAGAGGTGAAACACAACAGCTGTTTAACATCACAAAGCAATATCATTGAATAATTTAGTTCACAAATTTGAGAAGAAAGGAATATTTATTCAAGGGAAACTCCAGATGGAAGTTGGGAAGGCAGATTGTCATTCTAAGAAGGTGTTACAATTTTAACCAAAAAAAAACCCCAGTAATTGCTGCAATACTTTTACTCTTTCACAATGTTCTGTAAAACATTGATAGCAAAAAGATTTTGCCCATTACAAAACATATCACTATAACTCTGCCATTAAAAGACTAGGCATTATTGTCTCCTTTTAGTAAGACTCAGAAAAGTGACACAATTTATATCGGAAGACATGGGGATGTGAGATTTAATACAATGAATCAGATCATTAACCTATTTAAGGCAATTTTTTTTCTGCAGCATTAGCTAGTATCAGACATTTTCATAGCCAATACTAGACATTAAAACTATCAGCAATATATAATCTGCAAGCAGGAATAAAATATTAACCAAATTTAATTGTAATTCTCACCAGTTAGTTATTGACTTAAATTTAGTGTACATCAATTTTCTAGGTTAAATCTCTCTAATGCCACTGTGAATATTTTAATAAACAGCAAAATGTTACAGGAATATGAATGTTTGCAGCCATTGAGAATATTATACATAATCCCTTTTTCTTTTATGTATTACTGATGACCTTGTAGATATATGCAACATGGGCTGATGAGAACTTCAGTAGGCAATTTCCTTGCAAGCAAAATATGATCCTAGTAGGGTATGCTTCAGTTTGATAAGTCTAAAATGAACATTTATTGTGTCTGAAATTTGAATTGAAACCTGCTCTGGAAAGTTTGATTGTATATTATGTCATCAGTTAATGAGACCAGTTTTAGACAACTAAGAGTTTCAGCTGGTCATACCCACTTTTGCTATTCTGACAGGAGCATGCATCTTTTTAATTCCCAAACCTGTAGCAACCAAGTCAATCACCAGGAAGTTATTTAAATAGAAGTCTTAAAAGCCATGAGGCATAGAAAGTTATTGTACCTTATGGATACTTACAAGAGATAACAGTAGCAAAAGAGCTGTAAATCAGATGGAGAAAAGAAAATTTTAGAAAAAAATTACACATAAATTTTCTGAAGTATGGAACTAAGAAATCCCCAGAAAATTTTAAAGAATTTTAAGTATATCTGGATAAGGAAAAGGAAGTGGAGAGGGAAGGAAGTTCAAAGTCCAGGAAAGATGAGACAAAAATGGAAATGTAACCCATCTATTTGGAAAAGTGCACTTAAGGGTGTATTATAGAAATTCTTGTGCTGTTTTGAAATCCTGACTTTGAAATCTGACTTTTGAAACTGTTCCTTAAAAAAATGCACTTGAGAGCTTTTCTGTTATGCAGTGTTGCTCCTCATTAAAATGAATTGATTTGGGATCCTCTGAGTTCCTTGAGCTCCTCCCTTCTTTAACATTGTTCTCAGGTGTCTTGGTCTTTTGGGTCATTCCACTTCAATCAGTTACAAGAGAAGTTTGGATCTTCCAAGGGACTTTGTAAGATCAGGGTCTTACTCTCTGCAGGATCCAAGGTGATGATAAAACATGCTTTCAGGAGAAAGGTCCCTGAGTAAATAATACAAGTAAATTTAGATTTTGAGGACAGCTAGCGTGCAATGTTAAGTGCTAATATGACCACTTATTTTCTGCTACATTAGCAGAGAGGGTAACTTGTGACACAGATTGTTCTGACATGATACAACAGTTCCTGGAAGGTACTTCATGCCCCAAAGAGCTTACAGTCCAAGGTAAGAAGTGAATGCAACAGCTGGGGAAGCAGAAGGTAGTACTGAAATCATAATCAGTGAGATAAACTAAGCTCATCAGCTCATAATCCAAAATATAAGATGTTGTCTAATACTGTCACTACGAGAAAATTCATCATGTATGCTCTGTCTTATTCTTTAAGTCTTTCAAATATGGACAGTTGTGGCCATCTACTCCTATTGTTGAGTGAAGTTTCAGCAATCAAAGGAAAAGCAGAAAAACTCTCAAAAAATCTTAAATGCTGTCTGAAGACACAGCAGTGATAGGAGGAACCTATGGTGGTGGGAGCCCAGACCATTTTATCCTTGAAGGACTGCAACTATTGCTTGGCTTTATCATCAGAACAGAGCATGGTACACTCTTACCAAGTACTTGCAAGAGGTGATCTGGTGTATTCTGCACTCTTTTGAAGCTTCTAAGAGCTCCTTCCAGATAGATCACACCAGTTGCTTGTGGACTGCCAACAAGTTATAAAATCTGAAAAATATCCACATCCTAATAGAAATGTTATGGCTTCATGGATATCCAAGAAAGAAAATCCTTTCTACAGGGAAACTAATACAGCTGACAAGGAGGTATATCCTGTACCACAAACTCTTAAACTGCCAAACACATGTATCATAGAATCATAGAATGGTTTGGGTTGGAAGGAACCCTAAAAAACATCTAGTTCCAATGGGCAGGGACACCCAGACACGCAGTAGCTGGCAAAGGTGTGAAAGAGTGCCCAGAGGAACTGCGCAGGAGGGTGCTGAACCATCAGAGCTGATGAGAAGTCACTGGAAATGGCCCAATTCTGCAGCATTTTTGTGACAGGATAACTGCAGGAGCCTGAACCGAAACCATCTGAAATATGCTAACTGACAGAAATATACAAAATTTTTAGGCTGTAAACATTGGCTGCTAGGAATCACTTGCTGCAGTAAATGCAATTCAAAAGGTTTTGTTTTTCCAAATTGGGTTTGCTGGCATCTAAGTCAGCTATTGATTTGCTTCAGAAGCAAAAAGGATGCGTCATATGCTATGTAAATATGAAATATTTTCAAAGGATTTTAAAAAGAGTGGGAGCATACTTAAATAAACCTCATAGAGAAGAAGCTGAAGAGCCAGTATTGCAGTTTTTTCACTGGTATCTGATAAGACATTGGATTATAGATGGAACAAAACAACTTAGTAACTGCTACAAGAGAATGGGTTAATTTTCCAAGAAAAAGAGGTGACTCAGTTCAGAATGAAGCATATGGAGGTTGTTGGTGATAATAGAATAAAATTGGACAAGAATCCATAATGCTGAGTTGGAAATCATAGAAAATATAGAGAAAAACAAGAATAGTTAATGGAGCAAATGCTGAAGACCAGCACAAAGTAAGAAAATGTCAGGTATACTGGAAAATGGAACAAACTGCAATAGATTTCACCATTTTTAAAAAGTTCCAAGCCATCATTTCACCATTATTGTATTTGGCTGTGGGTAGCACACTGTTAAGGAAGTGCTCTGTGATGGGGCAGAGAGAGCTGCAACATAATTTGGATCAACTACCAGAAATTAAATGGGACATTTAAAACTATTATGGCAGATGCTAATACAGAAGCCATTCTGTTGAAAGAAGCCTTCTGGAATCTTCAGTAGAAGAACTACAGATGTTAGAAGGATAAACAGGCTAGATGTGAGGGAATGCTTGTACTCCTTAAAGGAATGTATGTGTCAGCTACACATCTAAATAAAAATAGAAAAGATGCAACGTGTAATAGGACTTGTATAGAGCAGAATCATTTTGGGTTGAAAGTACGTCTTACTGATATTCTCGATAAAACTACCTTCATTGAAGATGAGACTTGAGAAGAGTTTTAAAATGTGTATTGCTGGGAATAGATAGGCTGTTAGCATGACAAGCATAGCTATAACAGCTTAGAACATCTTCATGCTGTGTGGAGAGTTGTCCTTATATAAAAGGGAGAGTTAAAAGTAGAGATTCATAGGCTTGTTTGCAGTAAGAGTTGAGGAGAAAGTTGAAAATCTGCACCTGTTATTTTAGAGGGAAGGAAACCTATGCCTCACTAAAAGAATTAAATTTATATTAAAAATATTACATCTGCATCTGAGGTGCTATGTTTCAGAGGACTCTTAGTGGTTGCTCTTATTAAAAAAGTTTTCATATCTGTGTAAATTCAACAATCTCTATGGGACACATGCTTTCACCAAAATTACATTTGTGTTTTCTGAGGTTCTCAAGGTACTTTTCTTTGCAACCTTTGGTCTTCTGAAAGATTGCACTTTATCACCCAGGGCTCCAAGGTGCTTTGATATGAGTCAGACACAGGAATAGAAAGCATAGGCCATGTATCTTCATATAGTTTTGGTCACCACTTCTACAACAGCCGTGCAGAGGAAGAGAAATCACACACGGTCCTTGAAGAACATTATAACAGATATTCACAGATAATCTGAAAGCTTTTGGTCAGTAGTCTAATGTGTTTATCTATTCCTTGCCCTGGATACCACCTTAGATTTTGACAAAAGTCCAAGCCATCCAAAAGATACATCACCCACGAGGTGCTGACACGATACAAAACGAAGATGCCTATAAATACGTCCAAAGATAATCTTCTCGAGATGAAGAGCCTATTTTGTTTATTACAGAAAGTCTTGAAATGTGTGTCAATACCAAGAAATAAAAAAGGAGTCATTGACATTGTTTTATGGGAGTAAATATGCTCTCAAGTCTTGCTAAACAGGCTGGAAACACAGGCTGTGTTATAATAAAGACCCTGACAGAGCAGGAGAAAGTGATAACGAGGAGAAAAGGCATCCTAAATTTGCTTACAGAAGAAAAATGTTATTCTCAACTGACTGTCCCAAGCAATTGAACCCAGAAGTTCCCACGGCAAAGCACAAGACTGAAGTATAATTTTGCTAGGTGTGATGTACTTCACAAAGTTACAGCTCCCAGCAAGAGAAGTCAGCAGGCACCATTCTGTGCCGTGTGACCTGTAGGTCACGTTCTGTTGGAGCAGTCCTGTCACTGCATGGTTTCATGCTCTCAGTTTGTCCATCCTGCAGTAGGTTGGAAGCAGCTGGAGATCTGCACTAGTGCCATTCACTGTGCGCTGAGATAGAAAGAGTTAGAATCCAGAAACTCTGTTTTGAACTGACTTAGCTGTTTGGTGAGAAGTTGGAAGAGAGAGACTGGATGAAACTACATTTCGTTGCTTTGTAACTGAAACACGAGAAGAGTGAGACCAGCTGTGGCTCTCACAATGTGACTCAGAGTAGTTCCTGAACAGAGCTCCCAATTCCTCTGCCCCATGAAGTCAGCTTTCACCTGCAGGGAAGCAGCTGGGTGGGCATGTGGGGGCCAGGAACAAAGTTCAAGCTCCTGACAGCTTGATTGTCTTTCAGGAAGTGTGGTGCCTCCCACATGGGCTCTGACCGACTGGGCAGCCAGCCCATGACCTAACACCTCCTATTCCTCATGTGGTGTGTAAAGGCAACTATTACTACAGTAACTATCCAAACAGATGATGATGGGAGCTTTACATGAGCAGGGAAGAAAAATGGATCATTGAATAAGGCAGCAAAATTTTCCTGTGGTTTTCACCTATTGTACTCCATGATCATTCTCTCTTTAGCTACATTTCAAGGCACAACCTGAGTCTTGGTGTACAGAATACCATCCCATGAGGCAGTGCTGAGACACAGCTACTGAGAAGAGAGCCCTGCAAAGAAGATTTTCCAACATTCCTACCATAAGTTAGGAATTGTCAGATACGGCCACACATAGATTGCTCTGGACAGAGCTAGATCATCTTTTATTTTCCAGGTCATAGAAATTGTCTTTCCCTAATTCTCTGATTCATTTTTCAGCCTTATAGTCTGGATTTTAGTGACCTTTGTCACACATGGTTCATTGCTGTTTTAATTAACTCAATGAATTACCTTAACCAGATGAGACTTATATTTTGGACCCACAGCAAAGCCAAGCTTGTTAACCTACCACATTTATCTTAGAAGTAAACTAGTCATCTGGTTTCTTGAGGGTTGTGTGACTAGGAAAAAATACCATTTCAACCAGTAAGGTATAAAAAGGTCTCTAGACCACAGAGCTCAAGACCATAAATCAAACTCATAAACCACAAAGAACCTGATATGTCCTTTTAATCCAAAAAGAGTAACTAGAGGATTGATGCTTCCGTACTGTCCCTGGAGCAACTATTTTCCTGGGATTTTGCTGAAAAGATTACAGAACTACTGAGGAAACTGTAAAGTACATTTCTCAGTGTTGTCATATGTAATCCTTCAAATGCTCACGTTAGGAATTTGTTCATCCATTACAATTCCACCCCACCCATGTAGGAAAAGGAAGAATCATGTACAAAATGTATAAATAAACCAGAAAACAAATAAACAAACAAAACCCAACCGAGACCCAAAACCATTTCTACAAGAAATCTCTATGTCTCCCACAATGACAAGATCATTTCCTGTCCTCATTTTCACAGGCAAAACAAGAGGTCTGTGGTTAGGAAGAGTAATTGGATCACTTTCCCCAAAACAGAATTCAGAGAAAACAAGTAGATGGCTAACTCTTGCACAACCAGAAAGATGATTACTGCTTGACCCTGCATATATGATCCATCTTCTTCCTGCCTCCAACACCGCTCAGCTCAACCTCTTCAATTTGAGTCCTTCATTTTGTGCAATGCCTGAAATTAGACTCAGCTTTAGTAGGCCATGTCTAATGAAGCATCTGGTATGTTGAAATCAGTTGGAATGCTCTTGAATATATGAGATGTTCAGATATTATCCAAATGCTCTTGAGTTCACATAGCATAATACCTACAATGAAATGCAAAACGGATCTGACAATTCACATCTGACATTCAGCCTGCGATATCTTAGTGTCCATCTTTTAAAAGAAAATAGAGCAGCAACCCATCATCTCAATTCTAGGTTCTCGTAAATGTATCAAGTTGGACACTCAAAATAGCCTTTTTTTTTTTTTTTTAATGTCTTGGCCAGTGTTTTACATTTTGTATGCAGTTTAGAGCAGCTGCAGTAAAAGAGGTCTAACATGCTGGCCTGCCTGAATAGGGCTTGGTTATATAAAACCATGGATATTGTGCTAGCAAAGAGTTTCTTGATTGTGTGAAGAATAGAGTAGCTAAAGAACAGAACGTTAAACGTACCAAAAAATGACTCAAATGCAATGATGACTATACCATAGCTTTTATGTGTGAGGAGGGAGCAATGTTGAGCCTGTTCTCTTTTAGAGGCTTGATACCATGGCAAAAGTATTTAGACCAGAATGAGAAATGTTTTGAAAAAAAGTTACATAATAGATTTTTGTTGTTAGACTAGATAGAAATGAGAAGAAATATCTTTATGTTGTGCTAATTCCTCTTCTAAAAGCTGCAGAAATTTTGTCATTGATCTTAGTGGAATAGAATATGATGGTGTGAAAAAGAAAGCTGTGGACAGCTTTTAAGGAGGTGTTGTTTTACAGGAGAAGTGATAAACTTTATAAGGATTTTAAGTCAGTTTTTATTTTATTATTTAAGTCAGTCTAGGAATAGCCAAGAATCTTAGTGCTTATAAAGGAGCTCTTCACTACCTGAGCTCTCCTCCTTCCTGCTTGACTGCTTATCTCCATTCAAGAGCCAGAACAAGACTCAGGCGATGCTAAACTGCATTTGAAATCCCTGATTCAATATTTTTAGCGTGTTGAGATAGTAGTGTACAGGCCTTTTTCTGGCTTTTATGCATAGGAAATAACTTTTGCTCTATTTGGAGAGAAAAGATGTTGATCTGCTTCTTACATTAAAGAAAAAAAAAATACAAAAAACTGCCACCCATATATAGATATGCGTCTATACTTTCTGTATGTCCTAGTTTTCCCCCTGGAGCTTTACCTTGGTAAATTCTACTGGCATGATGTCTCTTTGTTTCAAAGTTAGGGCTTAGAAAAGTCTCAATGTATCCTCATATTTCATATAGATACTTCCCTTGTGTGTGACTTAGCTCCAGATTAAAACAGATATAGTTGTGCTGCTGCTTGGAAGTATTTATGTGTACATTAGAGGCTTCATTCAGCTCCCCATGCAGAGATCTCAGACTGTGTGTGATACCCTTTAGGGTTTCATCAGACTTCCAGCTGCTCCTCTAGGAGACACAACTCTTCTACAATGTCTGTGTCATGTCCATCAATAGTTGGTGTCCACTTTGGCTGGCCTAGGATGTGCCAAACGTCACCAGAAACCTTGAAAAACCTAATTCAGTTCTGCATCTTCACCGAATGCAGTAAGCTTAAGTTCCCAGTACAACAGGAAAAACTTGCAGCCAAGCATCCTATTCTGTACTGAATTTTAGTCCTGGATTCCCTTTTATTGTCTCCAAATTTGTGTTTGTAGGTCAGGTCTGAATTCAAAGAGAGCACGTTCAAGCCTAGACATCATAGCTCTGGCTAACAGACATTATCAGGACTCCACCACCAGGATAATTGAAGGTCGACCAATGCTACTTTACCCTTTGCTCTTCAGTCAACTATAGGGATCACAGGCTGGTGCCTGAATGCAGAGAGCCTGTCACTGGAGTCAGAAGTTGAAGGGACAGGACAGTTATCGAGTAAAATTTATCCAGGCAAATACAGGATTTTCCACTATGTTTTAAGAGACAGCCATGGCTTATACCCAAATAAAACATAAATCTTTGGGTTTCTTCCATGAATTGGAAATCTTCTGACAAGTTGTAATGCAGCTGGTGAACGTGGTTTTGGTTACAGAACTAAATGGGGTTGTTAAGGGTTGTTGTACATGTCAGGAGTCATTGTTTCACCTTGCAGAGTATTTTGTGTCAGTAGGAACTTAAAATACTCCTTGTCTAGTCAGTGAAGCATGTTATGCCCTCAGCTGAGCCAAAGCCTCTGTGGGGCTGCTCTAAGTGGGAACACAACCATGCTTCTCATTTAGTGGGAAACAAAAAATTATTAAAAAGCCAAATGCTTTTCAGTGTCTTTTTTTCTAAAAGCAGGATCATTTATCCATCCCAATTACCATCACAGCTAGTGATGTAGAGGAGAGAAGTGCTTTACCATAGTACAGAAATTCAGAGGTGTCGCACAGCTGGGATAAAGCAAAGCTGATTTTTTTTTGCCATGAAGTGGTTTATAGCTCGAAGCCATGACTTAATGTTGAAGTTGGATGAGGTATTGCCATCAGGATTATTGCCATAAACAGGTTAAGACATTTCTATACCCTCACACCCTCGCAGCTTCCTCCTCATCCCTTCATTGCTGCTTATCCCCCTCCCTGGCTGCTGCTTCTGCTGACAGAGCCTCACCAGGGGAGTGCCATAAACCACATCCCTCACATGACACAGCTTAAAAGGAAACTTCCTCTACCTGGGATGTTTTACTGAATAAGTTTCCAGAAAAGTGATGTCATTTACAGGAATGATCATATGGGATCAAACCACCTGTCTCTGGTAAGAGACGGCAGAAAACAGCTCAGGAACCTCCTGCTCAAGGCAAAACAGTGCTCATTTGCCCCAGTAGTATTTTAGGCACAGGTGTGGGAATGACAAAACACAGTTTATAGATAGAAATAGAATGACGAGGAAAGAGAGGGGCAAACCCACCTCTCTCTGTATCACACCTTTAACTGTTTGCCCAAATAGGACATAGCTAAATCACAGAAAGGAGCTTTGTAAGCTCTTTATTACTGCTAGTATTTATTTCAGGTAAATTTTTATTTTTTTAAATAATTTGTTTCTAATTATCAGGATTATGAAGATTAAAAGCATCCACATAGCTTTCTCTTCAGCTGGACTAGAGCCTAGACACTAAATCATATTTTCTGCAAAAATTCTGTCCAAAATTCCTGCAGGTGTTTTAGCAAATTTTCCCTAATTGAAAAAATCTTAAAAAATTTATATGTGGGAATTGTATCATTCTTTGAGTCATTACAGCCAAATTTCTTTTAAAATCTTTAGCATTTTTCAACAACCTTGACTTTGAACACCTCTTGTTTCTGCATGTTAGAGCAGAAGTTGCAGAACAGAAATAGGAAGTGCTGGGAATACAGTTTTGTAGGTAACTTCTCCTCAAGGTCATGGGTCAAAGAAGAAACCAGAGCAATGTGAATGTTATTAAATCTTCTGTACTGCAAGCAGTCTTCTAAATATGTATATATACACACATAGGCTGGCTGCAACCTGGGTATATTATCATTCATTACCCGCCCATTGGGGACCTTTGGGATAATCTCAGAGAAAAGAAGAACAAGAATTGTAATAAGACTTCATGACTATGATGCCAGGAGAACAGCACAAGCCTTGCTGAAAGTGCAAATAACAATTAGCTCTTCAATCTCCAGGGAGCCAGGGGGTAAAACTGATGGAACGTCTGAGAAACGCTTCCTGAAGAGATAAAATAATTCAAAAACCTTAAGGAAATTTGCAAGACTGAGATATTTATTTTGCTGGTTCTGGTTTTAGAAACTAAGAGGAAAGGTTACATTCAGATCCCTGCTTGAACATTTTATTAATTTAAGATGCTAGCATTGTTTTTTAAAGACAAAACTCTTCAAGGTCAAAATTTTGAATCCTGGGTTTTTTCTGTCAATCCTTCCACAAACTTCCTCTGTAAGGCAACAAGAAAAGGGGAGAACAATTTAAGAAAAAGAAAATACTTTTTCAGCTCTGAAAATTGAAGTCTTGCCACTGGAAATCAGTGATGCCACAAAAAAGAAATATTTCTAATGTGCTTTGTCAAAAACATGTAATACTTTGATTCAACACCAGCAATTATCATCTAGATAGATGCTACCTATAAAGGTAGCTTTTAAATGCTGTTCTGAGACAAACCTCAGGTGTGTTTCCATTTCTGCCATTGCATGAAGCTCCATGTAAAAATAAACACCATTTTCTGTGCCACAATGGGAATGGGTTCCACATACTGCAAGGAACAATCCAGATGTAAAGGGGTCTTCTTATCGCTCCAGAGCAAGAGTTCAAAGCATGATATCTAAAATTCATTTCCTGCTGAAGTGAAAAATGCATGGCACTGAAAATTACTGCCATGGAAAATCAAAAAGGAATGCACTTTAAAAAATCAAGAAAATAAATAATAGAAATCACTAAAAAATACATTGGTAAGAACAGGCATGAGTACAGATTAGCAGACATCACTAACTGACATGCCAAAATCATGTAAAAATGTTAGCATTTTACTTTTGCTGATAGATCCTGAACACCAGAGTAACAAGGCTCTCCTGCTCTGTTTACCCTGAATATTGCAACTAATACCTTTCCTAAGCTCAGGGAAACAAATATTTTTTTCAATAAATATAAGTACCAGTGAGAGACATTAAGAGTTAAGCTTCTGAAATGTAAAGCAGCACAGGGACAGCACCTGTTACTGAACTAGCTAACATTTTCTTTCATAGCTTTTCATCATCACGTGTTTGAAACACTGCTGTTTTCACTTGCTTTTTCCTAGGCTTGGCATTTGCCTTAAGTGCTTATAGATGTAGATTTGAACAGATTGGTAGCAACAAGAGGATGATATGGTCTGTACTTGGTGTTTTCTTCCTGGCTAAGGATTTTTATCAGCAGCGTGGATTTTGAAATTTAACTTTGTGAGGTGAACTTCAGTATCATTTTCCAGCACATTAACCAGCACTTTACAAAAGGTTTCATTATGAGATTTGAAAAATTAAAGCCAGGACAGGGACGAGATGGGAAAAAAGGAAGGGGCACAAGAACCAAGAATGATCTAGATAAATTAATTCACTTACATCCAAGAAAAATTTTAAATAAAATAAATTATATAAAAGATATTTACTTATCATAAAAATGAAAAATTATCTATCAAATCTATTTTATTTACCTGATGCTTTCCTCCAGGAAAAGCCACAATAACATAGCTCAGGTAATGCAGTCATCTCCTGTAAGTAAAAAGAAATGCTCCATTTCTCCACTCTTGCTGTGCTGGCCAGAGTTGACTATTGAAATGCTGAGTGCAGTTTCTCTGCTGTTTGGTAGAAACCAATACCTCTTAAGTCCTTAGCTGTGTGTGTCAAGATGCAGTCTAGAATTGATTTCCTTACAACTGTGTTATAAAACCCAGCAAATAAGATTTTCCGGAAGACATGTTGACAGGTCCTTAACTAGATATTGCTATCGAATGCCAATGTAATTAGCTGGGCAGATCACACAAATTATGCAGACTGCAATTCATTTCTGACACTGCTCGTTTTATCAGACCTTACTAATTTTGCACTTGTCTCCTCTGTCTTCTCATCTGAAGGCTAACATTGTAGATACTTGGACTTACACAGCTGATAAATCTGATTGCCGTGAAGTGACGTGAAGTCCATTCAGAAAAATGCCATACACATTGCCATTGTAATTGCTACTTTTCACAAGGCCTTGCGATGATAGGAGAAGGGGGGATGACTAAGCTGAAGGAGGAAAAATTTAGATTAGGTATTAGGAAGAGATCTTTCCTGTGAGGGTGGTGAAGCACTGGCACAGGTTTCCCAGAGAAGCTGTGGCTGTCCCATCCCTGGAAGTGTTCAAGGCCAGGCTGGATGAGGCTCTGAGCAAGCTGGTGTAGTGGAAGGTGTCCCTGCCCATGGCAGGTGGGTTGCAACTAGATGATCCTCAAGGCCCATCACAGCCCAAATCATTCTAGGATTCTATGAAATTATGCTAATATTTCTTTTTTCTCTCAGTGTTTTCAAACTTCTACTATTTTTGGAGGAACTAGAACTGCAAACTCTGTTGATTATTGGTATTCACTGGCTTTGATTTCCTGTTTTTTCTCCTTATGAGTGACTCTAGTATAACAATAAGGAGTGCTTTCGCAGCCAGTCAAATTCCCTTCAGATTCAGAGAAATTCAAGCAGAAGTCATTTAATAATTAAGGCGCTAATTGGGGGTTATTCAACTAGTAGAAAATAGATGAACCTGAAAGAAACAAATAAGATATCTACTGAAACAGAGAAGGTACTCATCAAGGGAAATACAGATGTTAATGTAAGAGACTTGATATCTCCTGAAGTTTTTGTATGTCCTGTTTCAATAATTCTACACTCTAAATAAGTGCTTCTGCATCCTAAATGATTACTTCTGAGGCACAAAGAGAAAAAGCATTTTGTAGCTTCGGAAACTTCAGAACTCAGAAACTTATTCACTCAGAGGGTGTTTGGGCACTGGAACAGGCTCCCCAGGGAAGTGGTCACAGTACCAAGCCTGATGTTCAAGAGTTCAAGAAGTGTTTGGACAATGCTTTCAGGTATGTGGTGTGATTCTGGGGGCTGTCCTGTGCCAGACCAGGAGCTGGACTCGGTGATCCTTGTGGCTCTCTTCCAACTCGGGATATTCTATGATTCTAAATATGCAGTGACACAAAGAGTAAAAATAATTTCCCTAGGAATATTTTTTTGCTATCATAAAAATGGTGGAGTTTTTTTTCCAAATTATTCCTGCAACTGGGAGAAAAATTTCGGAAGTCAACACTTGTGCTGCCAAAAAAAGAAAATAAAAAACTGCTAGGGAAGAGATGCAGGCGAGTTGATTTATCTGGCTTACTGAAATAACAGACTGCAGCAATATTCCTCTTATTTAATCTTTCAACCTTCCCTGTCTAATTTCTTCAGCCAAACCCCTTGACTTTGTCCTTTTATCTGTGGTTATCTGCATTTATCTGGGAGGGCATTAAAGGCACAGAGTGCAATCTTGGTTTCTCCGTGTGTTCTGTAAATCCTGTACATGCAAGGCTTTGCTTACACGATGTAACTATACTGTATATGTGAGCTACATCAAACCACTTTGCAAAGCAAAACAATTCTGCTTT
Organism: Vireo altiloquus; assembly: GCA_013396875.1. Taxonomy (NCBI): domain Eukaryota; kingdom Metazoa; phylum Chordata; class Aves; order Passeriformes; family Vireonidae; genus Vireo; species Vireo altiloquus. The sequence continues at coordinate 72,886 of VZRF01012361.1, forward strand.
CAGTTGTTTTAGCCATGATGTTCTGTTAATCCCTCTGGAAGTGCAGTACAGACTGTAAAAAAGAACACTGTAACTTTCTTCTAGAAATTTAAGCTTCCCTACAGAAATCTTTCTTGAAATATGCAATCTTTATTAAACTCCTTTGACCAACTTAAAATTGCACAGGAAGGACCTCAGTTATTAAGTATTTCATGTAAAGGGGATTATTCCATCTCTTTGTCTTAAAGTCTTGTGTCTTAATTTTGTCTTAAACCCTTCTAAAGATTTCTATTTGTTCCAGTCCTATTAAATTTTAAGGGACTCTTTTTTTTTTTTGTGACAGAATGAGCTGTATAGACAGTTAGCTGCTCGTCATGCAAATTTCCTTCTGTGGAAATGTTGCTCAGTAGGACACCACTTTCCGGAGCCTGTTTTGTTCATTTCACACTGTTCCCCAAAAAGCCCCACATTAGTAAGGTTCAACAAGCACTTCCCGTTCTCTCTTCATGGCTGACCACATCCAAATTTGCATCATTAGACATTGTCTTTCTCTTATTTACACAGAAGTGAGGCACAGAACTGCAGGGTTAATGAATCCTGATTAACTTTGTCTTCATTGATTTGGAAGGAAATGCCTAATAATGGGATTTTTAAAAATTATTTTTATCTACATATGCAACTACTATAATTGGGTAGAAAACAGTTCAGACCTGATCTTCTGATATGTATTTGCAGATCCTAAATTCTGAATAAAACCCAGAGAATAGTAATGTAATTTTCATTATGTTTTCCTGAACTATCTTTGCAGTGTTCTCAATAAATTCTTCCACACACCTGATATTTTTTTTTTAAGAAAACACTGCAAATCTCAAAACTTTGGGCTGCATCTCATCTAAACAGATTAGGTATGATTCTTTTTGGCCAGTAAACATCACTTTAATCAGCAACAGAGGTTATGAAATAAACCAGTTATTTAATAGAAAGGGGTGTTTGTAAGGAGGGTGAAAGCTGTGTGGGAAGATTAAATCCAAGAATATCATCTGGGCAGATCGAAGCAATCCCGACCTTGAGGCTGAATCTCCTGACAGTCCACCTGGACAATACCTATCCTCCCATGAATACTTTAACTGTGTTTACAACCCTCTGAATCCAGTACAGATGCTTTGAGTGTTTATAAAAATGCATTAGTGTTCATGGCAGGGGGTTGGAACTACGTGATCCATCTTTAAGGTCTCTCCAACCCAAACCATTCTATGATTCCCTGATTCTGAATCTGCCTCCTTCCTGTCCCAGGGTGATTTTCCATTTAGAAGAAAAACAAACAAGCTCAAAAGCAGCCAACCAGAAATCCAAACTACTAAATATCTTTTAACAATACGTAGTGTCCTTTAGCTATACAAAGTGTGGCACTTACCTGTGGAAAGGTTAGATAGAAGTAAGCCTGGATAGTGTCAGAAACATGTATATTCAACTAGTTAGGAGCTTGTGAAGACCAGAAATCCTGCTTTGGTTTAACTAAATCAATTTGAAACTAAGCCAGCTAGTGCAGACCAGATGCAATTTTTTAATGCTTGCTTGAATAGCTTTGGCAAAGGTAAGCAAAAGCCTCAAGTAAGCAAAGCAGAGGATATGGTAGTTAATTTAATTGGCATGCTTCAACATTAGAAGCTCACAAACAAATTTAAAAAAAATAATATATAAAGGTAGAGCCAGGATACCAGCAAACCATTTCTGTTTGCCCAGTTTTCTATTATCCCTTCCCCTTTATGCTTTTGTGCTGGAGACGTGATTCATGGGGTTTGCTGCTGGAAGGAACAGTTAGATCACAGGCTGCGCACTCACAGCTCCGCAGCTGCATTACCATGGCTTAACAAATTATCCCTGACTCTGAGCCACTGGCACAGTTGCAGAGCATGCTCATGGCCCACCCCAAAACTGATGTAATGCACTGAAGCTTAAACTTCACTGAAAGAATTTTAAGCTAAGTTCCATTACCTTGCAATTGGGACAGATTGGGAGCAGGCGCATGGGCAGTTACCCTCCAAAAATACATCTCATCCAAGAGACAGTAACCTATTAGGCTCCCATAACTCCTCAATGTTCCAAAGCCATAAGTCTTGTCTCCTTTATAGCTTAAGCCATAAAACTTCAACGAGTTGCTCTGGTATTGGACCTGCAGTAATCTCTCTGGAGCAGGAAGCACCATCCCAGCTGCAGTGCTGAGCTTGGTGTCATGTCACTGCAGCCCACACACTAATGAGCTCATTCAGCACATCATGATGTAAACCAGACGGTGTCTGTGAGTTAGAGGGGAGTTTTAGTCTGGCATTTCAGGAAAAAGCCTGCTATAGTTACATTGCATGTCAGCTTCTCCTTCTTTCAGTCTCCTTTCTTGGAGTCTCTGAAAAGATGGGCTTAACTGAGACAAGTTTGGCACAGACATAAGGGATCAACTTTATTTTTTTCATAAGATTCATGCAAATAAACATCTATGTAATGGAGTGCTGTCTCAAAAAATCCCCCTGCTGAGAGGAAAACTGTGCTTTTAGGTCAACCCTGTATTAGAAACTAGATAATCCACTTGGGAGAATAAGTTGAAAATTATCTGATAGGGAAAGACTTTGCATCTTATTACTTCTCAGTGAATATATGGAATCTTATCTCGTGCTTGAGATAGCACAAAAATATGAGTGTAACTTCCGTAACAGCCAAACTTTCACAACATGTTTCTCGAATTAAATTGCTTAATAACTAGCATAATGGCAGGTATCACATTGTGGCTCAGTGTTGTTTGCTGGCTCTCCCTGACCTAATTATATGTCACAGTGGCATCAACGGCGGTGAGAGTGCAAGACACACATAGTCCCTATTGGGAGTCCATAATGCAGAGTTTGAAATGCCTGCATCACTTGGATCACAGTCTTTCTGCATGAAGTCAAACAGAATTTCCAGAATTCTTGGGAAAATTTTTGTTACCAGTGATGATATCAAGCCTGAGCTACAGCCCTGCTGCATCACAGTCCTGCCTGTGCCTGGCTGCTAAAGCCAAATTAGTTGTTCCCCAGTCAGAGTGCCATGTTTTCTCTGACTTTGCAAGGTTCCATTTCCAGAATGCTACCTGATAATGGATTTGTCATTCACCACAAATGCTGGAAACATCCCTCAATAAAACAACTTCTACAGCTTCAACAATTACAGGGTACTCCATGAAACAGGATTAGGCAGTAGAGAATTTGATTAGATTGTATCCTAAAAAAACCCCAGATATATAATGTTTTCAGATGAGCATTATTTTTCCCGCAATAGAATACATATGTATTTTCATCCCTGGAAGTTTTCCAGGGCAGGTTGGACAGGGCTCTGAGAAACCTGGTCTAGTGGAAGGTGTCTCTGTCCATGGCAGGGAGCAGTGGAATTAGATGATCTTTTTTGCCCTTTCCAACTATCCCATGACTCAATGATTCTATAATTCCTAGTGCATGTATGAATCTCAAGAGATGCATACACTGGAATTCTGTATCCTTCCTTTTATTTTGAATAACTGAAACATTATTTTCTGTATACTTTACTGTTTTAGTATTATGAACTAGAATTACAAGTGTCACTGCAGGTGTCCTCCTAAAGTGGATATGATGACTCTGCTAAAGAAAATATGAGTGGTTGCTTGTTCTTTAGTTTTTTGCACTATTTTCAGATGCAGGGTTAAAATATGGCTGTTTGGAATGGAATAATATGGCTTTGAGGAGAATCGATCATACAGATAGGAGCATAAGGTCAGGTGGAAACTGCTGCTAGGAGCCTTCAAAATTCGAGTTACTTTAAGTAGGTGGTTCTTATTGCATTGTTTAACCTCAAGGGGCAATTGTTGCGGAATGCAACTGAAATCAGTAGCCTATAATAAGAAAATTGTGTTTAACAAACAGATGTATCTGAGAAATGGGAGGGGCCCTATATGACCTTCATCCTCCATGTGAGTGAATGGAAGGTAAAATGTCCAAGTGCACACAAAGATGTATTAAAAACAATTTAGTCTGAGTCCATTGAGCAAAGGACAAAACAACTTTTATGTATTGTATGTGTCTCCAAAATGTACCAAACGTCCAATCTATTAAAGGAGTGGACATGCACTTGCTGATTTTGACATGTTGCTATTAAAACCTGCTTAAGCACTTTTCCAAATGCTGTGGAAGAATCCACCAGGTATCGTTAGGATGAACAAACCTTTGTAGGGTTGATGGTGTTCTGCATGGCACATCTGCTACCAGGGCTATGGTAGTGATTTTTAGATTGGTCTAGTGAGGTCCCTTTTGTAATAAATTGTTTCATTCAGTACTCACGGAGGGGTGGCAGCTGCTGCTGTCTTTCACAGCACAAAGGACAAAGTCTTGTATTTCAGTGGTGATGTCAGCAGATGTGAAGTTTCTAGCTTTCTTGAGATTTGCTGCCAATCTGAGTCTTGTCAATGAGAAAGTCTTCTCATTGCTGCTCTTCCTCATCTTTAACAGTCATACTGTGACATAGCACATAAAAGGTCATCAGGTGGGCTGAGTAAATAGATTTATACTGAATTTTCAGTTAACTGGATACAGTTTTGAAGACAAACTAAGTCTCTAGATCACTCTTGTCAGTGATGCCATTTGCATGTTCATTCTTCCTTGATATTTATAACTATTTAGCCAGTATATCAATGCAGGTATCAAGAAGAGTATTAAGAAATAATTCTTCAGCAAAGGAGAAATTGAGACAAGTGGAAGCACATTTCTCCAAGGGTTCAAGGATATTTGAATTTCAGAGAGCAAAGAAATTTTGTCCCAAACACTGTAACAGTAAGAAAACTAGATGCCCTTGAGGTTACCTTGGCCTGGTCAGAAGGTAATTCAAACAAAAGACAACATACCTTTGAAAAACAACAGTTCTTTTACATCAAAAAGCAAATCTTGCGGATGCCTGGTGACCTAGAGGAATGCATCTTACAAGTGCAGTTTCTGAGTCTTTGAAGTTTTCCTCAGCTTTCTTCTCAGTAGTGTCCACACTACTGTCCACACAGGGACTTCCCATTTCATCCTGAGTTGCCAAAATTTAGCTTTCCACTAAAAGCAGATTTACGAGACCTGCTTACACTCTCTTTCCACGAGAGGCCAGATTCAGTACATAAGTCGTACCTCTATCCACATTTTAAAAAGTTCCACTGCAGGGGGCTTGGAATACATCCCTGGCAGTGCCAAGACCAATCTGGATGGGGCTTTGAACCACCTGCTCTGGTGGGTGGTGTCCCTGTCCATGGCACGGGTGGTGAAATAGATGATCTTTAAGGTCCCTTCCAACCCGAACTGTGGACACTGACAGTTAAGTCAGAGGGAACTTTTCAGCAATCCGCCTGACTCTGGGAAGCAGAAACTTTCCCATGGTCAGGGTGAGAAAACCTCAAGAAAGCTTTAAACTGTTTTGAGATGTTTTGGGAATCTGTATCTCACTGAGGGTGTTTGTTACTTTGTTGTCCTAATGGAATTCTCTGTGACTGACCAATGATGTGAAAAAAGCGTTCACAGAACACCAATTGTAGCTGTACCGTGCTCAGCTCATCTCCGACTCTCCTCCTGAGCTGCTGAGGAAGCAACAGGTCAGAGAGATCATGTCTGCCTGTTTGCATGAAATATTCATGAAATAAAGAAGATATTTGCCTTCTGATCAGGAGTCAATCTTATGCTGCGAGAGGCCAAAACTGGCCATGAGTTGCAACACCAAACCATTCTGAGATTCTGTGATTTTATGGCATACTGAAAAGAAAATGAAGGCTCTTCTTTACAGCATTGCAACAAGTAGCTATGCTGGAATAAGCATCGGAACTGTGGGGATGTTGAAATCAGGTCTTTGCCTCTTGTGGAGTTAAACCTGCAGCAAGAACAGTTCAGACCCTGACTGCTGTACTGCAAGCAACTAGATGGGTAAGGAAGGAATTTTAGGCAATGTAAACAGGTAGCCTGTGGGAAGGTGATGGAGAACTAAGGCAAGCCAGGACTTTTAAAAACGTATTTCCATTCAGTCTGGAGTTTCCCCTTGTACCACATGGATGATCTCCATTAATAATGAGGGCTTAGAATACATTTTCAATGGAAGCTGAGTTTACAGAGTAAGCTTTTTCTGAACCTTCCAAGGAAGAGACAGTGGGCATATGGCAACAGAGAGGAACAGAGATCTGAAATAAGTCACTGTCATGTCCTCAGGAAACTCTCCGGTAAGAGCTGCTCTGTAATCCAGCACTCTGATGAAGCTCTTAGGTATAAAGTGAAGGGCTTTTAATGTGTTTTATAGCTGCACATGATCATTTCCAACAAAAATAAGCTTTGTAAGGTTTTTTCCCAAAGATCACAGCATACAGAGATGACTCGTGGCTCAACTGTGTATTTATCTATTCCCCTGCCCTTTTAATTGCAGAACAAGCCTGTGAAGGCAGTGAGGGGAAAGAATGATCTTCATATTCTTCATTACTCACTTGTAGCTTCACCTCCTGTGAGTTATGACTCATTTTCTTACTCCTGGGACATCTCTCATATAAACTGATCATATAATAATTCACTAGAGAGGTGAAAAATTAACTTGTCTTCTTAATACACAAGTTAAGAAAATAGGCTAATATTTCATTTCCCCAGAAGAAACCAATGTAATAGGAGCAGGCAGGTCACACTCCAGAGTGTAACCCAAGTGAAAATACACCTCAGCCAGACCAAGGAACTAGGTTGTTTGCTGCATGCTCCTGACTTACCTCAATATTTATTTTTTACCCTATTTGATTATTTCCTCCCTTTTTTCACTGTACATTTAGAAGTTGCTTGGCTGTGGCTGCACTATAAATTGAAGCCTCTTTCCAAGTATGTGTGCATGGAAAATGTAGTCATTTGGCACAGAAAAAGTCCCACAAGAGACGTTGTTTCTGCAGTGGAGACAGGTGCTCCATATTCCTTTTATTTTTCCTTTCTGTAATGTCTTGCATCATTCACCATGGGAGGGAGATATTCAATTGACCTGCTGTTGGTTTAGGATGACAAATTAATTTCATGTCAGCTTCAAAACAGCCTGTTTACAGGAATCACCTGGGACCACCTCAGCTGGCTTGGAAGAGACATTTAACTCTTGACAGACAGGCAAAAGTTTCTGAATCCTGTTTCTGAGCCACCCGCTCAGCATCCATGGCTCTGTGCCCCACTGTCGGGGAGTACACCTGGTGACAGAACTCAGCCCTACCAAAACTTTAGATTAGCTTCTGAGTTGATATTTTCCACAAAGGGGAAATTTAAGGATAAGGCTTTATTGTGAAGGTATACAGCCTTGTCTCTTCCTATTTATTATATGCTCTCCCTGGCACGATTACATACAGCAAGAAGAGTCTTGCTGCTTCACACTGAAGATTGCTGTGACAGAGGAGCACCACTCACCAGCACAAACCCATTAAGTTTTCATTAGACCCCCTTGCCCTCTTTTTCATCTTTCTTGTATCCTGCCTTCTCCGTTGTCTTTTATATTCTCACTTACTCTCACCTGGTAACGCTTCATTGCTCTCAAGCCACTGCAAGTACCTCACTTCACCTTTGTCTTGGCAATCAGTTTGTTGTCCATTTCAAACCACTTTCATAGGCAATGACCACTGGAGGTTATGTCTGTCACATCAAACCCTAACTGCTGGGCTGGTTTGAAAGGTAGATGAGTGTAACAATGGGCTCATTCTGGAGTTTGCCTTTGTTTACATGTGTAGAAAACACGGGTGAAAGTAGCACTTTTACCAAAAAATTGTTGCCCTGAATGTTTTTATTTTAAATATAAGTGTAGAAAGTCTTATACAAACAAATTATCATAGAATCATAGAATGATTTGGGTTGGAAGCGAACTTCAAAATCATCATTCCAACCCTGCTGCCATGGGCAGGGACACCTTCCACTAAAACAGGTTGGTCACTAAAACAGCTCCATCCAACCTGGCCTTGAACAGTTTCAGGGACAGGGCATCCACAGCTTCTCTGGGCAATCTGTGCCACTACCTGACCACAATATACAACAATTTTTATACCAAACAATACAGGCTCTTACTATTGTCATTTAAATATANATTTTTTATAATTTTTAATTTTGAAAAATTGTCATCAAATCCTTAAAAGCAATTCTTACTATTGTCATTTAAATATATCGGTAATAGGATTGACCCACAATGCAGGGTTCCAGGAGGCCCCAAAACTCTTCCAAAGATTTTGGCCACGTCATCCTGTGCAGACATAACAAAAGACATGGTGGCAGAGAAAGGTGCAGAGCCATATGTCCAGTTCTGGTGTTTATAGTGTCACAGCCACCGGATGGTGTGGGCAGTGCACACATATCTCCTGGGTAGGGCACAACAGCTGTTTGTCAGCACACAGCAATAATAAACTGTCACCGAGGTACAAAGAGGAGGAAAGCCTCAGCCAGCTCACACTGCAAAGGAAATGTAGGTCACTGGAATATCATTACTGAAATTGCAACGAATCTGGGACACTGGGGCTAATAAAACTCTTCCTGTACGAGAGCTACGTCATCATTAGTGACCACAAGCTTTCGTGCCAGTGTGTCCTGCCTCTGTGCTGAGAAGTTGCCTTTCAACACTGGAAGGGCACGATTCAGTACTGGGTTGCATCACTTGGTCCATTTCCAATTTATTTACCAAATTACAGCTTTCTTCAACCCTCTGGCTGTCTTCCATGCATGTGCTGCCCGGACCTGAGCCTTCTTAGCTGTCTGTTATCTAACAGGATCACAGCCCTGCTAGAAATGACCTATATTTGGCTTGTTCTCCAGCATTTAATTTTGAGCAGTAAAAGCTAATTTTCTTTTGTGCTGGAAGAACATATGGGTTCATTGTGAGGGAAAAGAATTGGTTGAGTGCTCTATTGAAGCTGGATATTTTTAGGTGCGTGTAAGATCAAAGCTCTGATATCTCTTGGTGCAGTATTACATGTACCAATATGTAACAGCAAAAGAATCTTTTTCCAAGTCTCCATTCAGAGCACTTTCATTACATTATAAAGCTGCCTTTGACATTTTTGTGTCATATACAGCTCTTTAATGCAGCATTAGCTGATGTGAAGTGTGCCAAGCCCATTTAAGCACAGAATGTGCAGATATGGAATGAAACAAGTTTTATCGAGATGGCAAACTTCAAGGTTTCCAGAGGCTGAGCTTAGATAAACCTTATTAAAACATGATAACTGTTGAAACAGAGTTCAGATTTTTTTCAAGCAATTTTTGGTAAAACTTATTTCTCAGAATTCTGAAATACTGGCTAAGGGTGTTTCGCACATTAATTTGTTCTGTCTGCTTCAAGTCCTGGCTTCAAGTCAACAGAAATGCATCCAAGCTGTCAAGTTTACATCTAGGCTTTGCCAGAGTGTGAAGTTGTTTATATCTAGAGTTCTGGAGCCAGTTGACATCTAGACACTTAGGAAAATTAATTCAAATTAATTGGAGGTGTGAACTTGGAGCATCACAGTTCAAGCATCTTAAAACCCCATGTGGAAACTCTTATTCAGATGTAAAGTGTCCTCAGTTCTGAATATAATCTTCCTCTCACATGAGCTATGTCTAAATTCACAACTAAGATCTAGTATCATCTTTTAAAGCAGAAACTGTTGACAAGGAAATTTCACAGGTGCACCAAATAAGTGATAAACAAACTACTTCAGATTTAGGACTGGTTTGGTTGTCGTAAAGTCATAAAAAACAACTCAGCTTTTATCCAGTCAAGGAGCTTTCAGCTACTACGAGAGAGAAAAAGTAAAGGTCATGTTTTACGACTCATTAATGGTCATACTTTTAATATAAAATTATCTGAAATAGCTTTGTTTTTTGTCTAACAGATCTGAAATCAATTGAAATCAAGTTCAGTATTTTTCCATCTAATTTGCTAAAAGATACAAAACTATAATCAGCAAATAATACTGTCATTTTTTCAGTTCAACTGCTGTTTCTCTCATATCACAGTCTAGTAGGCTGACTAGTTTATCACCAATTTTGTTGTTTCCTCATGTCTTAAACATCTGAGGTGGATCTTTTTTTGTTTTGAACATTGAGATTGTACAGTGAGCACACAGATAAACATTACCTTCTTAGGAAAGAATTAGCTTAGCTTTTGTAAAGGTAAATTTTGTCTTACCACCTGCTGCTGTTTTACCATGAAGTTGCAAGCACGTCAGTAAAAAAGGATAGGGTGGTGATAATGTATAAAGATTTAGGAAAAAAAATAAAAAGCCTGCCTTTGGTAAGTCTATATATAAAATATTATTAAAGAAAGTTGCTGTGGGAATAGAGAAAAGAATTCTGAAAGGTAAGAAAAGGATAAGTAGAAAAGGCTTATTAGTTGATTTTCAGGATGGAGAATAGTCAGCCCTGGGATACTCCAGGACTGGTGTCAGTTTTATTTGATATTGTCATCAATGCCCTTGAGGAAGCAGAAAACAGTGAAATATTTATGGTTATGAATTATATTAAGCTCTATCAGATAGTCAAGTGCTTTATAACCTAACAAAACTGAGCAAAGGCACCACAAGCTAGCAGATCAGTTCCTATATAAAAAAGAATACAAGGCAATGAATGAATTTAAAGAAAATACTGTGAAATACAGAAACCTCATGCTGAACTCAGAAAAGACAATTGTAGGAGATACTGCAGTCACTATGGATGTTTTCCTGAAACAATAATTTCAACAGGTAATGAGACCCAAAAGGGTCAATAACATTGTATCTCTCATCAGAATAGGGCAGAAGACAAGACTCAGTGCGTTATATCCCTGCTTTGTAAAACTTGTGTGCACCCACACTGGGGATACAACATGCAGGTCTCTTTTCCCCAGGCCAAGAAGGGCATAGTAGATGTACACCAGAAACAGAAAAGGGCAACTAAAATTTTCTGGGGGTCAAGTGACTGCTTGAATTCATGGAGACAGTGGGTAAAGTGAATTTAAAGTGCTGCCATTTAGCAATACAGGAGTTGGGGGGACACTTAACTAGAGCATACAGAAGATAGGTTTAGCAAGGAGAAAAGCCTTTCCTGAGCCTCTGAGCAGGAAATTACAGCCACTTTCTTAATGAGTGGTCATGAAGGCAGCTAACATCAACAGAATCAAAAGGGAACTGAGAAATTGGAATGAAGTCTCTGAACAGATGTTAAGGGGAAATATACCTAAATAAATCTAAATATACTTCCCTGACACAGCCATTGCAGATACCTGGGAAACATAGGAGAAATTAACTGCCAGAGGTGGGCAAGCTTGTGTGCTCTCATTATTCATCATCACCTGTCACTCATGAAGCTTCCTCATAAAAGGCATTTTGAAAAATTGTCATCAAAGCCTTAAAAGCAGTAAGTATTACTACATGCCTATAGAGTACATGCTTTTACAGGAGAAGACTGCTTGCTCCTCAGCTGTTCCAGCACATAACCTGTCTAGATACCTTATGAATTCCATTGCCTTTGCACCTCTCAGATAGGTTTACCAAGGTCTTATTGGAGATTTGCAAGTGTGGAGAGTAATGAAATCTCACTTGGACACTGCCGCCTTCTTCCTTCCCTGGAAAGCCCCCAATGTTGTCTTTCCTTGTATATCCTCCCTAGGAAGAGATTACTCTTCTCTCACTGTCCTCTGCCTTCAGGAAGACACACAGCAGGAGGCAAAATGTAACAAAAACTGTGTTTGAAAAACCCCTAGAAAACAACAAGAGTTCTGACAGATTTGGGAATCACAACTTCACCAGAAAAAAAAGTATCTGTTTCCATTATTTCCCATTTTCCATGTGACCATTCTTTATCACAATTTTTATCATACTGACAAGTACAATTTTATCATCTGTTTTTGCCAGCACTTCCTCTGAAAAAAAAAAATCTTTTTTCCTTTTCGCTTTTTTTCTCTTCCCTATTGGCATCCTGTTTTTGTACTGGGGACTCTGTTCTAGGAAAAAAAAAATACTCAATATAATTAATAGTTAAACAATTTCATACTTCAGTTCTTCTGGAACTCTTAGGTGGATACCATCTGGTCTTGGTGACACAATACTGTCAATTTTATTGATTCTCTCTAAAATTTTCTATTGATGGCCTAATTTGAAACAGATATTCAAATTCACCTCTTTTTAAGGAAGGTTTCTAGTGTGGCAATGTGCCCAAACTTATCAATAATGATCATGGTGAAGATTTCTTTTTTTTTCTATAGCCCATTTTTCTTCGTACGAGTTTTTTAATTCTTGATCATCTCAGACCTAGAAACACTCTGGAATGCTGGAAAAAAAGTTTTCATTTTCATAGTTTTACCAATGCATTCTTGATTTTTCTTTTCTCCCTTTGTCCTGCTGTGCTATACTTTTATATTTAACTAGCTCTTTTCTGTTTCCCTTTTTTGGAAGGTTTCATTCTGCTCTCTGAGGATTATCTTTTCAGTTCAAATAGGGGTTTTCACCTTAGTTGTTTTACCACATTATCTCTAGTATTTTGGACTTTTTTCTTTAATTTTTTTTTCTTTTTTCTTAATCTTTCTAGTCTTTTTGATAGGTTAGCCTTTTCACAACAGCGTCTACCATTCACCCCCAACCATGATGTGAAGGGACAAAAAATCCCACATCCAAAATACTGTCTGTGGTTTGACACAGATATATATAAAAAGCTCCCAATTTCAAACAGAACTCATAGGCTGTAAAGAAATTCCCTGCTGAGATTTTAAAATGATTCTTACACTTTCCTTCCTATGGAAATCATCTTCTTCCAAGGACCAAAATTAAACACTAATAGGTTCCCTTTTCAGTTGTTTAGATATTTGATGGAGGTGCTGTTTCCATAAATACACACTGCAATTGCTTAAAATTGATTCCATTGCTTATTTAACAACTCTAATTTTCACTGAGTGCAGGGCTTAAAATGCTAGCACATGTCGTGTTCACCTGGGTCAATTTTAAGAATAACTTGATCTGCTAGATTTGCTTCCTTTTTAGTTTAGCTTTCCTGGTGTAGGTTGAAACCTGCCCTTGAACATGTGTATGGCTCCCATTAATATCAATGGGAGCCATGTGTGTGCACTGAAGGACTAAATACTAAATTTACCCCCTAAGCACTTCCCCCATAAAGACTGAGTGTCCTATTACAAAGTCATTCTTTAATTACCATTTTTAGCACAAACTTTTTCTTTTAATCTAGTCTAACTGATGCTACAACTAATTCTTTGAAGTGCCGTTGCATAGTAATAGAAAATACCATTAGCATTTTCTAGTGTTTTCTACAGTCAAACTGCTTTACAAATATTTATTTACTTTTTCACATAGAATTTTTTGGACTGAAGTGGTGTAGCTAGGTGAACATTTCCCAATTTAATATTCTAATACTTGCCTACAGCTAGTGCTCCAGAAGTATGGCAGAAGACATAATTTTACATTGCCTGTAACTTTTTCTCTGATTGAACTTCATTTTACCTCTTTGTGTTTTAAAGAGAGCCACAGCCACATCTGTGTTTTCATTCTGAATTGGATTCCTTCACAATCATAGACACTGCTTGCAATTAAATGCATAGAACCTGCTACTTTAATTGAGTTCAGTCCAATTTGTCACTTCAAACTTCAGAAAATTATGTGGAAGGAAAGATTTACTTACCAGTTTGATTCAGCTAAAGTTGATGGAAAACCTTTTGATCACTCAGCCATTAAACACATTTCAAGGTTGTGCCAAGCTAATTGCTTGAGCTTGCTGAACTTTATTTGTATTTAAAACAATCTACGTTTATATTTTCCAGGGCTGTGCAAACCATTATCTTTTCAGGCGCTTGTGTTTCCTTACTTAAGCGTTTGGGGGTCTGATTCTACTCCTAAACACCCAAGATCAAGCAAAACTCTCTCCCTTTTGGGAAAACAAGGGGGAAAATTGTGTAGTAGCAGGTGCCAACCCAAATTTGTATGTCCATCTGTTAACTGGTGCAATCAGAAAGTGACAGAGCCACAGCAATGTTTATTCATTACAGAGAACATGCTTCTGGTTATGACAATAAATCTGAGGGTGCCTCAGCAGCTGAAGTGTAGACATGCCCTTTGGGATCCTGCTGGACCAGGGTGGAAGCATCCACTGAAAGCACAGCTGGAAATTACTTTTAACAAGGCCTCCAGCTTTAGGGGGTCATGATCACTAATGTTGCTGCCTTGCTTCTAAGAAATATACTGGGTTTTTTTAATCCCTCCATTCCTGGATAAAACCAGTAATGGGAACTGCAAATTGGTTTTGCTTTGGTCTCATTACTTGAAGTAAAGGAAAATCCTCTGTTGAATTCAAAGTGCAGGATGCAGAGTCTTCATCTTTAAGACATCATTACATGTCATGAAATGCCATCTTAGGGATATTTTGTTAAACAGTATAAAAAATATTCATGTTATTAGGCCAGTTCCTTCAAAGATACTCACAAAATAAAACTTCAATATTTAAACTGTGTCGATCTTACAAGCAGATTGGAGCCCTGAGCATTACAGAAATACATATGATAATCTTCCAGGCTGAGATATGGAGGTTTGAAATATGTATGCAAGAGATGGAGGTGGAGGGGACAGTCATTACTCTTCCTCATATTTCCATTGGATATATTTCTGAAAATGAGGATTAGAAACTACTGTCACTTACCTAAATTTCAAGATAGAGATCTGGTCTGCTTATCTAGTAGTGGGCTACAAACCTTAAAGTATTATAACAAACTCTCACTGGATCTATTTAGAATCAGTTATTCCATTAGAAAAATGATTTGCACATTCAGAGTTTGAGGGAATCATCAGTCGAGTGACATAGGGAATACAAATTCTGTTCTCTTCCTAATCAGGCTTTTGCTGCTTTTAGCAGATTACTGAATTTCTCTGCCATACACCCTTCTTATTTGAAGAGGGGAAATACACCAGCTTGTTACCTTAGAGGTTAGTTCATAGGGTACCAAGAGGTCATGGAAAGTTTATCAGGTATCAATATTTCAGATATCTTGATATTGTGTGAGGTGATTCAGATTGGTTAAGTAAGCACTCTCCACCACAAAATTCATTTCCTCTGTAAAACTGACAGCAACAACACAAATTAGAGCTCTAAAGTTCAAAAGGAGATGTGGTCTTGGCTTGCTTCACTTGGAAAGAAGTTTGGTCTCTAGTAAAAATAGCCCATCTCATTGTCTTCTTGGTCCACAGCTGCTATAAAAGCACCCTGATAGACACATCAGATCTCAATAATTCAGCAACTGAACTGGCAATTGCCTCCCTTGCTGACCCTTAAAATTTCAGAATAAAGATATCATGTAAAAAGAAAGATAATTCTTGACGGTGACATTTCTGTGACTCTCTTCTCCTTCCTTGATGAAGTATGAAAGCATTTCATTTGAATTGCAAGTAATCTCCCTTTGGCTTGAATATCCTCCAGAGAAATGCTTTCTCTTTAAGGATCATTGTACTGGAACAGGCTGAGAGGAGTAGCACAGAAACACCCATTTCTGTCAGAGTTCCTTAAATTTGTTAGAAAATTTACAATAGTTCCTAGATTGACCTGCACACCCAAAGGTCTATGCAGGCATATCCTTTAATTTGATTTTATGGGCACAAAAGCACAAATAAAACAAGACTGAATTTTATATATTGTTTCAGGCTGTCATTTACACTGTGTTCTCAGTGAGGTTCTCATATTATTTTAGATTGTGGTATTTATATTTATAGCCCTGATTTCCTGGGCACAATCTCTTAGGATACACTTGACCTAGAGCATACCTCTTAGAAGTGAAGTTTTGAGCATTTAACTGCTATCACATAGGTTGGCTAAATTACCATAAGCAGAATAAAAAGACCAAATGTGAGTTCCAAAGGCAATTGTGTTTTGAACCCAGGGAAGCATCTGGTAAAGTGTTTTTAACAATCTTTGCATTTTAACTAAATAAGCAAGTGTTTACAAGGCACAAGAGAAGGAAAATAAAAATCTGGCTTCTTCCCAGATTAGCAGCCAGCTCAAATTGGCAAAGACAAAATAAAAATATCTTTCAGCCTCTTATAGTACTTTTGCATTCTTCTGAATATTTCACAGTTTCAAAACTGTCCTTGTCATGATTTCTCAACGTCCTGCTTGAGTTTTCTCTGTTTGTCTTTATTTTCTGTTATCCTTTATATAAAATTCACATCAACATACTAACAAAAAACTTCTTTTGCCACACTACCATTTAGTTTGCTACACTACCATTTATAGATGCACTACCATTTAGTGCATTTATATGTCTGGACTAGCATAATTTTCCTTTAGAATTTCCTTGGTACAGCTCTGTTGTTAGCCAGTCCAGTAAGCTTATTTTGGTGGGAGAGTTGGTGTCTCATGTACTCAGAGGAGATCCAGATAGCTCAGTGGTTAAAATGTCAATCTGTCTGCACAATAGTCCTACTCTTACAATTGTAATTATACCTTGCACTTAGGAAGACTACCACAAGACACTTGAGTAAAATGGTAGTTCAATAGGCCAAGGGGGAATTACTTTAAACTGAAAGCAAGTAGGTTTAGATTGGATATTAGAAAGAAATTCTTTCCTGTAAGGGTGGTGAGGGAGGCACTGGCACAGGTTGCCCAGAGGTTGCCTCTTGCAAAGGAGTGTTTTAAGGTCATTTAAAGAAACATAGTGTGGCCTGGGGGAGAGGGAAAGGGGTTAACCACCACACTGCCCCATTCCTGGAAGTGTCCGAGTCCAGGTTGGTTGGGGCTTGGAGCAGCCTGGTCTAGAGGAAGGTTTTCCTGCCTGGCAAGGGGGTTTGAACTAGATGATCTTAAGATCCCTTCCAACACAAACCATTCTAGGATTCTGTGACTGTGATATCAGCTGAGCAATACGGAGTTGAAGTGCTTAGGTAGATGAGTTTACTGACACATCAGCCGAGGAACATACCCTGTAGGGTCCCCTGTCTATGAGCAGAAAGACCCTCTCATGGAAGATCATGCTGGAGGAACAGGCACTGACTTTGGGATGTGGCTTGATAATGTTATCCAACAGTAAATGCACCTCAAAGCTAAGAAAAATGAGTCTGTTGCTACTCAGCCCCTACTACATGACTACAAAGGAGCCCATCCCTCACTGTATTTTATTTTTATTAGGTACCATAGGTTTCTTTGTGTGCCTTTGTGTGTATACTGGGAGATATTTCATTGCGTATTGAAGTGGAAGGAAGAGCTCTTTGTTTGGTATTGTTGTGTTTTTATTAATGTAATGAGCCTCTATTTCAGACTACTATCTCCTGTGATATGATAGACACTTTCCTATACAAAGAAAAAGAAAATACAGGATAAGAGAGACAGTCTAGGGATCCGCTATAGAGAATCAGATCACTTTTCCAGAGAATTTAACATATATATGTGCATGTGTGTATGCATAATTTTATGCAGGTGTTGTCATGGCTGCTCTAGCATAAGCGCCCTAGAACATGTTTTTTCTTGCTTTCATGTTTAAGAAGAAGAAGAAGAAAAAATTAAAAATGGTTGGCTGTACCAATAACTGAGCCTGCACTCGTACACTCTCCTACTTCCTGGTCTCCTTAGAGAATGAAGGTAACTTTCACAGGAGCTTTCCTACCAGTGAGAGAAGGTCCATGACCACATCAATCAGTGCTCAGTTCCGTAAAAGTTTTTGTGGAGTCTGCACCTCAGACTTCAGTGCATTCCATATACCTCTGGGTGGAGAGCAAGGACTCGAATGCAAGCTCTGAATACTTTCCTTCTTACAGCTCCTTCTTTCTGCTGGAAAAGCAGTTTTAGGGACTGCTAGGCAAGTTTTTCTTGGAGATTCTCTGACACAGACGACTGTTACACTAGTAGAAGATTTCAAGATAACAGTCCTTCAAAATAAAACCTGACACTAATCCTAAAGATAGGTTTATAGAAAAAGAAAAATCCTGACTTCCTCCCACTACTTCCTTAAAACCACTAATCTACCATAGAACATGTAGTTCATGCTCTCCATAGTCTATAAAATCTTGTCTGCTGAAAATTCACCAAATACTTAAATTACACTAGGGATGGAAGTTCCAACAGAATAGGAGATATAGGAGCAAAAAGGGAAGTCAGAGGTAACATCGTGTATTTTGTCTTCTTGGGATTACTTTGGTTAGTGACATTCACATTTTGGTTCCATATATACATATATTAATTTATATTTTTATGCAAAGGAATTTGATGTGTATATATATATAAGACGAAGGCATGAAAAGCCCAATTTCACCGCACAATTAAAACTGCAAAGTTATTTTGTGATCCATCCAAGAACAGGAATAGGGTTAAAGATACTGTGTTATACCTCTGATTTTATTGCAGCCATCCTGAAATGCTCATTAACCTTGTCTGTTAAATCTCATTTTACAATTTCTGTATGGAAGTGTTTCTGAAACAGAATAATTTCGATTTTCCATTTAGCCCCCTCAGAGGGGAAGTTGGTTGCATATATCTGCTTCCCAAATTATTCTTTTTCAAAAGAAGGCCGTGGGCAGTCAGAGCACATAATGGGAGTTGTGCAATGGGAGTTATGAGGGCTAAAAAGCACCTCTAAACAAATTATACCGTTAAAAAAAAGCACAGAAAAAAATAACCCAAACAACAAAGAAACAAAAGCCATTAGTCTCATTAATTTCATGGCATTCCTGAAATAACTGACAGTTGCAAAGGGACCAGTGCTGATGAGGTATTGCCCTGATAAGGAGCCTAAAAGGCACGTTGCAGAGAGACATGGAAAATTAATTTATCACTTTCTTCTTTTCAAGAAGTGTGAAGCTGTGCTCTTGGCACCTGTGGCTAATTACTACAGCCCTAAATTGAGGTTATGAAGAGGAATAAGGAAAAATATGCCCAAGAGAAGAATCTGGACTGCAGAAGAGAGAGGATGGATATTTGGATGAATGGATGGATGGATGGATGGATGGATGGATGGATGGATGGATGGATGGATGGATATGTAGACAGAGAGATAGATAGATAGACAGATAGATAGATAGACAGACTTACTGACAAATCTAGGAAAAGACATGGATGGAAATGCTGGCCCTTGTGAAGTCTATTGTGTTTAAATGAAAAGGTTTTGATAGCAGGGGGGCTACAGGGGTGGATTCCGTGGAAAGACAGAAGCTCCCTTTTCAGCTGTTTCCAATACGGACTTGCCATTCTTCAGAGCTGAGCAAATGAGCAACGTTGGTGGTGCCTCTGTGATAACACATCACAGAAAGGCTAAAAATACTGAAGAAAGGGCTAAAAATGCTATTCCGTGAGAGAGGAGTGATGCTTTAGGTTTTAATTTTTATATTTTTCAAATCCTGTACTGCTCGTGTAACTCTGAAGTTTCCTGTAGCTTGTTAAGTGCTGTTCTCTCATGCTAAGATAGACATAACAAAGCCTCTCTAGTTTGCTCTCCAAGGACACCCAGACTGTCCTAGGCCCAAGAACTGTAAACTGAGCAAAGGCACAGAGGGAGAGGGGGAAAGCCTGAGGAAATTCCATCATTGGCTGGGTTCTGCTTGGTGAATTTATGCTGATATCAAAGTGTGGAGAACTCGTGACCTGCCGTCCATTTTGGGATCCACTGAGGCAGGACCCTCTGGAGCCCAAAGTGTGCATCTGAAGGCCTTTCAAATAAATACCTCCTTTATTCCTGTCTAGTCTCTGTTTCTAGGCAGTCTTTTAAGGCATGAGGAGGATGAGAAAAACATGAGAGAAACAGCCCTGCAGGCACCAAGGTGGGAGGGAGAGGGAGGAGGTGCTCCAGGCACTGGAGCTGAGATTCCTCTGCAACCCGTGATGAAGACCGTAATGAGGCAGCTGTGCCCCTGCAGCCCATGGAGATCCATGGTGGAACAGGCTTCCGGCAGGCACTGTGGCTTATGGAGAGGAGCCCACAGGATCAGGTTTTCTGAAAGTGTCATTGACCCATGAGAGACCAACCCACACTTGAACTCTCTGTTTTTGAGGATTGTAGTCCATGATAGAAAGCACTCTGAAGCCAATGGGAAGAACCCACCTTGGAGAGGTTCATGCAGAACTGACTTTGTCCTGTGGGGGGGACACCATGCTGGAGCAGGGGACCAGCATGAGGAAGGGGGAAGCGTTATGGGCTGACTGCAGCTCCCATCCATTCCTCTGCACTGCTCAGGGCAGAAGCAGGAGAAAGGTCATGAGGGAAGTTGAGCCTGGGAGAAAGGGAGGAGTAGGTACATGGTGGTTTTAGATTTGTCTTATTTATTATCTTCCTATTTTGGTATTAATTATCAAGAAATTAAATTTGTTTCCCCAAAAAAAGTCTGTTTTGCCTGTGAAGGTACACTGTGAGTGATCTCCCTGTCTGTATCTCAACCCATGAATTTTTTNAGAACCCACCTTGGAGAGGTTCATGCAGAACTGACTTTGTCCTGTGGGGGGGACACCATGCTGGAGCAGGGGACCAGCATGAGGAAGGGGGAAGCGTTATGGGCTGACTGCAGCTCCCATCCATTCCTCTGCACTGCTCAGGGCAGAAGCAGGAGAAAGGTCATGAGGGAAGTTGAGCCTGGGAGAAAGGG
>VZRF01012365.1:0-12805 GCA_013396875.1 Vireo altiloquus
CTGTCTTTCAAACCAAGACAAGTCTGAATCTTGTGACTCTATAGGAGTGTCTCCCTTACTTGTTTTTATCCTTAATCCTTTCCTATCCTAGCCCTTTTTCCATCCCCAGCTTACATGCAGATTATTTTTGGTTGGTTTTATTTTTAGGTTGATTGATTTTAGGTTCTAGTGCAATTTTTCCTGTGTGTGGTTTAATCATCGAGTAAGTAGAATGAACCTTGCCAATGAACTTTGTTGCACTTTCACTTAAATATTAAATCTCTTTGGCCACCACGTTTGCTGGTGATTCTTTGAGTGACCTAAAATACCCATTTGTGACAATAAATTGTTAATGAGCATTTTCTCACAACACTAAGCTACAGATTTATACAGAGACAGCTTAACATAAAATATGTAATACTATGTACGTATACACGAGTTATAAATGGTTACATAGATACACATAAAACCAGATATATTCACTAAGATTTATTCTGAAATACTGAAAACATTTACACATGTGATCTACCAATGTAAAGAAAAGATCTCACTGTGACATAAATATGCATTTGCCTTTATAATCACATCACCCGCTTCCAAAATTTAATGGTATGTGTGCAAAAAAGCCCATATTCTTGAAAAAAAATGGTGAGTTCATGAACTTTCCATTTCAGAAAAGCAAACAAAAAGCAAGCAAGAAAAAACATACCCAAAATATGTAAAACCATGTCTATTCATAATAATATCTAATTTAGCACGTCATCTGAAAACATTCAAAGGAAATTAAGAAACTAAGGTATATTAAAAAAGTAATGTAATAGTAAAAGCACAGGTAAAATTTTAAAGACAGTGTAAGGTAAAAATACTCTTTCAGAGTCTTTCAGACTGGCCAAAATAGGATTAAATTGAGAAATAGATAATACACAAAAAGTAACAGGAGGGAACTAGACTGATTATTCTCTTACAGTTTAACTTCTTTTATGAAAACATCTTACAGTCTAACTTAAAATGAAAGAATGCAGCTTCAAAAGATGGTAACACCATATCCACTTCCAATGATGTAAAAATTTAACTGCAGGTGGCTGGAACTAGATGGTCTTTAAGGTCCCTTCCAACCCAAACCATTCTATGATTCCATGAAATTGTAACAAACATATTAAACTTAACACCAATGAAAAGGCTGCTGGGGAAGACCACCAAAGCAGCACAGTTTAGGCAATAACATATATGTGGTCTACGTCTGCTACAACTGCTAGTTTAAGCTGTTCTGATTTCAGAGATTGTCCCTCAGTTAAAAGATAGACTGCACCCTATTTTTGTAGGGACAATAAAATAAATGGATAACTCAGTATCCAGCTGTGCATAGCACACTGAAAATTGATCCCGTTACATCAACTGATGAGCTGCTACAGATAAAACATGTTTAAAGACAAACGCTAAACTAAGAAAGAAACAACGAATTAGAAAATATGGTTTAACCTTCACTTCACACATATTCTCAGGCATCAGCATCTTCTGTATTTAACTCCTACCATAAATGGATTTCTGAGTCACAGCAATGCAATAAACAGTAATTACTAGCAATGACTATAAATTACAATGTATAATTTTCTACTCAATTTAAATTATAATCTGCCTATATAAGCCACAAAAGGACCACACCTGTCACAAATGATTCAGCATATTGATCATAATATCAAGTCAGACTGGTTCCTAATGATTTAGCAGCTGGCATTTTGTTGCAAGGACTACTGTTTAGTGTCACCTCATTTGAGTTTCTTTTCTTTAAAAAATAAGCATGGAATGTATATAACAAGCAAGCGCCAGAATTAAGGGAAAAAGACCCCAAAAAGTTAGAATTTCATATGATACCAAATTCTAAATAGTAAATTAAAAAATACAATAAGTTGTACGAGAACAGAAATAAAACTGTTCACATGTATAAAAAAATTTCCCAAGTTTGCAACTTGACTGAAAGCAAATCTTCACATTCAGTGTTACAGTACTTTAGCCAAAATATTAAAAGAAAATACTTTAAGTAGATTACACTGTATCTCAACAATCAATAACTATATATCTGTTCTGCACAGTAGCCATAACAGTATAAACAGGTACGTTACTGGGGCATGAAAAACAAGGTCAGTTTAAGCCTCCAAGTCTGTGTAACTGGGATATATGAATGGCAAATGTGGTCATTTTTCCATTAAAATAACTCATCATGAACTCCTTTCTTAGATTTTTAGGTTACTGTCAGTTTAAGGACTGAGCAAGGAAATATATCAATGTTCTCCAGCTAAACAAAAAGATCTTACTTTCTTTAATTCTCTTTTCTCTCTCAATACACTTTATTTCCTTACTGCTTAAGAATGGACTCTGAACTTAAAGGCCTGTGTTTCATCTATTTTATTATTCTACTGGGTTTTTTTCACACAGCTTCACACTTAAGATTGTAGCAAAAATGGTGATTTTTTTCCCCAAAGAGAATTAATCAGAACCTCTTCCTCCAATTTGCACACATTCAGGGTTACTAGTCATTGCTTACATTCTCTGGGAAAACGGCATTCCTATTCTGTGAGGCACATCCTATCCAGAAAAACTGCTTTAATGAGAATTGCTTCATTAGCAGTTGTGTAATCTCTATCCAGAACTTGATTATTAACGATTTTATCTTACTGCTTTACATACTTGCTGGCTTGAAGGTGTTGAAATGTTTCCAAGCTTTCAAAGTGCCAGCAATACAGAATGAGTGTGTTTCACATTACATAATGAAAGTGGTTATCATGCATTGGTAGTTTTTGTGAACACCTTGATAAATCCAGGTTCACTAAGCCATTTGCAAGCAAATTCCTTTTTATCTTAACAAAATTGTAACTGTGATATACCTGGATTTTTAAGCTGTCAGTTATGAACACACTTCACAAAATCATAAGCATATCATTTTAGAGCCTTAAGCTCAACTTCTTTGATCACCAGTTAAACTTTAAACATAATTTTTTCCCAGTAAATATTTTTTTTACGGCTGCTGTAGATCAGCTAAAGAGCTGCTGATAGGATTTGCTAGCCTCTGTAATTGTAGGGCAAAATTATTTCTCCTAAACTCATACACTGACTTTCTTTTCTGGAGGTATCCTGTATATTTAGATTAGGACTTCCATTGCCATGACCTGATGTAAAATTCATTATAACATCACAGAATCATCAGGGGTTGGAAGAGACCTTCAAGATCATCCAGTCCAACTTTCAACAGAGCACCACCATTATCACCCCAAGTGCCATATCCAGGTGCCTCTAATACAGAACCCTCGTGGAGAACCAGTGAGTTTTACAGACTGATTAAGATATGCAAAATTTTTGGTCTTCTGGTATTTCTGAGATATTAAATACATATGAAAAGAAATGGAATCTCAACTGAGTAAAGTAGAAAAAAATCCTCTCTTCAGTGAGGAAATAGACAACTTACAAAGATGAGGGATAGCAGAAAAAAATGCAAAGGACAATAAGCAGGCCTTGCATAAGAGAAAACAAAAGCTGGTAGAAATAAATCTAGAATGCTTCCTGAGTACTTAAAAGCTCACATGAACAGTTATCAGTAAAAATTATAGTAACATCAGTTCATGAGGAAGAAGTCAGGATCGTAACAGAAAGCAGAGGCTGGAGAAACACTAGTAAGATTCAGCTAGGGCCTGAAATGGAACTTCTGTAAGAAGGACGGTGGGTTTTCTACTATTTTTATTTTTAGCAATTTGGGCTTTCACACCACAGGGCTTGAATTAGGACTCCATTTATTTCTGAAACACTATTTCAGAGAACTATGATTACAGCATTAAGAATGTAGACAGAATATATGTGGAATACACACTACACCTGATTATCTAAAACATAAAGATAAATAAGGCTTGCAAAAGGAATAATATGGCATTGTATCTATAGCTGCCTTAAGAATGTCTTGATCTATACAAGGACAATGCATGCAAAAGAAGAAATTAAACAATTTAGATTTTTGCTCGCTCTCTCTCTCCATTTCTCCCTTTTAATGCTCTATGCTTCAACTCTGACAATGAGCTTAGAAACTCAGACAAGTCCTTCAACTACATGAAAATAGCCCAGAGTCCAAATGGTGATGAGACACCAGCCAAACAAGATCAGCCTCACACTGCAGATGAAGAGGACAACTGTAACTTTCTCATAAGGGTAACTGGGAAGCAGCAATGTCTCATGATAGGATTAATTTTTGAAAAAGTAAAATACAGATCACCATTACAAGTCAGCATAAATTTCTAAATGGTCTGCTTAAAGGTTATGGCCACTATACTTCAGCCCAGAGTGTTACACAGTGAGTGGACAAATGAACTCTCAGTAGATTAACAGAATTCAGTAAGAATTTGTGCTAAGCATTATCACTCATCTTATGTCTCTATCATATGTATTTTACTGATTATGACTGGATTTAGATTAAAACCAAAATGTCCCTCAACTCCAAACCGTTTTCTCCTTTAAGTAACAAAAATATCTCCAAATATCTGTTGGTAAGCCAAACAGTAATTGCAGTTAACTAACTACTTATACAGATCTGACATCACCATTATTTAGTGATTACATCATTTATTCTTCCATTATTTGTCCTGAATTCCCTGTAGTTTATCACCTTGCAAAACATGTGGGGTTTTTTCTGCTTGTTAAATTCCACACAATTTATGGCATCATAAACCATGGCTGAGCCACACCTGCATACTCTGAACACTCTAAGGAATTTTCCCTGAAAATGAATGACCAACAATAAAGTCTTCTTCACTGATGAGAATATGTTCATCATAGAGAAAACAAAAGCTATCAAGACAAAGGGAAAAAAAACTAACCATATTTAAAAGTTTATGTTGTGTAATTCAGACACAGAGTATAATAAATTACAAGGTTCAACAAAACAAGAAGTTAAAATTACTGAAAAACTACTCCTAGCAGAGGCTGTTCGGCATGCTGATGCACAGGATGGAAATAGCTACTATAATCTTACAAAAAGGCTGGAAGTAGTAGCTCACAAAAACAGAAGTGAAAGGGACAAAACAAACAAATCATCTAAGTATCTAAAAACTCTCATGAGGAAAACAATTTTACTTCCTCCACTTCAAAAGAAGTAAGACAGAGATATTTAATAAAAATGCTATAGTCATTCTCTTCCTTTTGCACAAACAAATCCAAAAGATGCATAGCATTGGACAACAGAAAAGAACAGAATAAAGTATTTCAGTTAGAAGGGACCCACAAGTTGTATTTCTGTAGTTATTAAAATTTGAACAATGTCATGATGGAAGAAAAACATCACTAAAACAGTGAATTACATTTAAAATTCAGAGGGAAAAGGTAATTATTTTATTTTTATTGCAATAAGTAACTTTATGGGAAAGACACTAACTGCATCAGTAAGAAAGCAATCACTATTTTTTTATCATTTGCAACACTGAGCACTGTTTGTAAAAGAGTTTTCAAAATCACTGTATGTTTTCAAAAAAATATTTAAAAGCATATACACATGTGCTTGCAGACACATACACAATCTATATCACATTATGAATCTTCATTTATTTGTATTTTAGTTATATTTGACATTCTCTAACTGGTTTTTCTCTTAACACGGAACCCAAACTGTTGAAAACACTCATTAAAAAGGATTGTGGAACAGAGGTTCCCTAGGCAGCTAATCACAAGCAGCAGCTGTGTAACTCCACAAGCAGAATTATGTGCATCTTAGTTTCCATGTCTCATATTATGCAGTATATCATTAAATTTTATTTACTTAACTTAAACACGGATATGGGATTAATTTGACACTGTATCAGCTGTAAAGTCTGTCAGATATGCTTATATCTTGTATCAAAATTAGAACTATTTTTCTGTGCTTCACCTGGCCCATTCCATCAATATCATGCATTAATCTGTTAAAAAAAAATAATTAGAACCAAATGACAGAATTTATTTGATTAAAAATATGTTTAATTGCACTTGCCTTTTATAGCTTTCTTATTCCAAATATGATAATAAAGAATTATATGCTCATAGAAAACAAAAATGTACAGAAAATTAAGAAGAATTTCAAAGAATCTTAGAAAGACACTTTGCTCAAAGTGGAGGATAAGGACTACTCTGGTCCAGTAAGATTCTTCTGATGTGTGCAGCATGTACTGATCATGTATCTGCGGCAGGTGTTAGCTTTAATGAAAGAATTTTATGCTGCTATCCAGTGGCAAACTGACCAAAAGATAAGATTAAACTGACTTCACTTACATATCTTATTAATTACCATGCAAGAGAATTCTTGTCACAGAAAATGTGAAAATTCTAATTTTTAAAATGGAAAAGAAAGAAGTTATTAAATTGTTACGAACAGCCAGAATTCTATTCAAGGCTATAGTAAATTCTCAAATCCTCTACTGAACAGAATTACAAATAAAGAAGAAATTCTATTAGCAACTTAGCAGTGTTTGTATAAGGTACTCCCTATTGTAACTGCAGCTGAAATGGCTGTTTTGAATAGAGTAGCCTGAGCATCTGTATCTGTTATTGCCAAAGAGAAGTAACAGTATGGTGAGAGGTATAAAAACACAAAGAGCAGAATGAGTGTTACTGTCAGTAACTACCACTGAAAAGAAGAGTCACCTCTTTACTGACAAGGAAAATGAGTCTACCTGAGAATATACCCAGATTAATGACACTTCAAATTCAGCAACGTTTCCAGAAGAGGTTGGAAGAGTACATTCCAACTATTGTTAATAATTCATTCTGACAAATGCTGGTCCTCTGCTGCTAAAAAAGAACTTGTAATTGATATAATTTCTTTGGGAGCACTCATTATGCATGAAAAGATAAACACACTGAAAACTACCTGATCCTAGGGTGAAAAAACAGCTTCTGAAACCCAAGGGCAACACAAGATGTGCTAAGTTTCCAACATAAACTGTGTACGATGAATTAGAACTTAAAGGATATGTTTGGAATTTGGCACATACGAACATGGGCATAATTATGCAAATTTGAAGGTATATGATCAATGGTTTCCCAAGGTATTTAGCAAACAGATATTCTGTCTAGTCATAAGGTTTTTTTAAACTGGCGTATTCACCAACTACTTTTGTGTATGCTTAACAGCCCAACCATGATTTTCTTGGGTTTTAATTTCAAATCTCATTCATACAGCATTTCTCTGGGATGAAGCAGGACATCTATAATCCCTCTGGGGAAGGAATTTCAAAACTGGACACTGATCTGGTCCAGATGGCAGATGCCAAACACACCTATGCCAAAGAGCTTACAAAGCCAAACTGTAATTTGCAGGAAAGGCACTGAAGGGGTTTTAACTTACCTCCTTCCACATGGGTCAAATGGAAAAAAGGGATAAATTTTTGCCATTTGAATCTAAAGAACAATTCTAGCAGTTTCTACCATTACTCTGGAGGATGAAAAGGGAATGATTAGAGTTGCTACTTTAGAAATCTGACATAACACATAATTCAGAATGTTTGTAAATTACTTTCAAAACAAAATGCATGTATAAGGCTTGGTTGGACAGAAGGGTTGGAGCAGTAGATGAAAAGGAGAAGAGAGACACATCATCAAAAATGAAGACCTGAAGTAGGAAATAAACAGAAATATATGGGTAAAAATAATTCTGGTTGCAGGAGAGAATAAGAATCAACAGAGCAAAAAGACCTGGAAATGGGAATGAGTGAGACAGCTGGAGAAAATCACAGGCAGAGTAGCACACTGTTTCAGAGACTTACTACTGGTTTAATCACAGAACTTTCTACATTGTTTTATGATTTGAAGTGATCCATCAGTAACAGTAAAGCAGTCAATCCTTCACCGCACAAGTCGCAAAATTTCTGCGATTTGTTTAAAATGCTTATCTATGCCACAGCTTAAAGCATGAACAATTGCATGGCTTTGTTTGCATCTTTCAGAGGCCTGTGTTCAGTCATTCTATATTAAATTAAACTTTTTTTGCAGAATTTTACTTATTTTAAGGCAGACTGTTTATTCCTGTTTAAATCTTCTATTCAGAGCACTTGTAATCAAATAAGAAGCTGCTTATGAATAATTCAAAGATTTTGATAAAATTCTATTTCCGTAGATAAGAAGAAGCACAATACTTACTATCCCTGTCATTATCAGCAATTCCTACGCTCATGAAGAAAACATCTATTGGATCAAGAAGAAAATAAAACATCTATTGGAATCAGCCTGAGAGTAAAACTATACTGGCATAAGAGAAGAAAAATGAGCAACTTGAAAGATAAATCATTATTGTAGAAAAGAAGTTATATTCTGTGTACTAGAATTACCATGCCATGATGTACCATTATTTTTTTGTTAAAAGAAGCAACTGGGCATGTTAGCCCATAGTTTCTCCTTTGTCTATCTACAACAAAATCCCTTTGATTTCAACTATCTACATAATCAGTTTTACCCTAATTAGCTAAGTACTGTGGATTAAAGAAAAATTTTGAAAACTTGATGTTTTACCAGGAATACTTCCAATGTAGAGCACGCTTGACCAATGTTCTCATTCAACATAACAAGAAAGAACTATCCAAGGCTTTTAAGTGCTGGCATTCGTTCCTAGAATGCTCGCCAAATTCCAGATCACTCGGTTACATTATGCTTACTTGCATTCCTTCTCTTCTCCAAAACCAGACACACTTTTCTTATTTTTATACTCTAAAAACATAACTGAATTGTTAGTACACAATAGCCATAGCATTTCTGAAAGAAAAAGCAGCTGCATTTCAGTAACCTCCAAGAGGATTCTAGTTACATTACACACATTCTTTAATAATGCTAGACAAAAACCACAGTAAAAGAATGTAGGACAAATGAGCATTTATTGAATGAAAAAGATAAAATAATAGCTGATGAGGCCTAGAGAGTATTCTAAGTACTACTCAAAATATTTCAGACCATTGTATATAAAGTAATCCATCCATAAAATTATATACTTAAAATTTGTAGCTGCCTAGAAAAATCTGATTTATTAATTGGATTTTTATCTTGCGGAAACACAATGTCAGAAAATGAATTAAACTGTGCATGAAAAAAATGAACCATCTGAACTTTAATTACTACTTTGTTGCCTTTTTTTTTTTTTTAAGCCAACTGGAGAGAGCTTTCATTCCCCTACACCAAGCACACAACTATTCTATACATAAAACAATGACTGCAAGAAAAATGTTCACATAATTTTAGTTCTGACTGTATTGTGATACAGATGTGACTGGATATATGTAATTACTGGGGCTGACTAAAACCATCTTCTGACAGTATGTTTTATGTACAATTTCCTAAGGCAGAGAAATAGTGACTCAGAATTTCAAGACTCTGTTTAAGCCATAGAACAAAGGCAATTTGTGTTGCCTTGATTCTCTTTGCTCCATCCCTAATGGAACCCTCTTCTTGGCTAGTTACCTGTACCAGTCACATTCCTTTGGACAATTTCAGTCTATAATCATCAACTTTTTTTACCCCTTGCCTACTGCTTTCCCAGCTAAACTGCTATTATCCCACTAAGGAAGCATGGAACCCTCACCCCAAAATGCCCAACTTTCTGATAGAAAAAAATTACTATAAAGGGAAGAAAGTGGTAATAAACCCAAAAATAACTTGTTAAGAACAAGATGCTCAGAAATGGGTAATGAAATTCAGTGGCATCACAGCAACATCTCCAAAATAAAAATATCCTTAATTCCTCATTTCTTTGTTTTGCACACTAGTTTAAAGCTGTATCGACAAGCCAGTCTCTGTTTCTCATGTAATTTACTATGTCCTTAAGACATGTGTGTACTCATTATTCAGAGAGGTTCTAACGATCTTACGACTTCCTTTTGTTTTGCTTATGTGAATTTTTAACAGTCTGGTAGTTTTGCTTTCCATCATTTACACTCAGCTTTTACTGTTTTGATGCTTGAAATCGCTAAGAAGCATTGTCTACCCTAAAACTACAAAAAATCTATAAAAACTTTCCATCAAAGTCAGTAGTGGCTTTTTAAAAAACCAAACAAACTATATAACAAACAAAAAACAAACCAATCCCACCTCTGCTTTAGTAAGTCTCTAAGTAGTCTCACAAATTAAGCCAAATGGCATTGGTATTTCAAATGTTATTCAGTATCATATCCACTATATCTGCCATAGTGGATTGTAATTGTGCCAAGTACATCATACTGGAAATAATAAATTCTTACTTGAACCTGAAAAACCCTTCGGTCCTTGATTTAAATGTGCAATTGCTATAACTGAACTAAATGGAACCATATTGTCTCAGATACAACCAGCAAGTTATGGATCTTGCTTAAGAAGATTAAATTACCTTCTTCATTATGTGGTTACCAGTAGAAAAAAGAATCATAACAACAGCCAGCCATAGAACTCGTTCCTCACACTGGAAGCACTTTGTCCTGTCTCTTAATAGTGCCAGAACTTCTCTGCACTTCACTTGCTTTAATCTTGCCCAGTAATTTACTGATGTTTACTCAAGCTGAACCAACATACTAATAATCCATTTTGCAGTACAGAAAACAATGCACCCAATCATAATATTTTCCTGCACACAGCACACCTGTAACTTTCCAGACATCATTATATAATCTTATCAGTATTTGAGCACACTTGTTTAAAATATAGAGATTTTTTAACCAGTGAATGCAGATCCTGCGTATATATTGTATGCAGCCACATTAGAATTGCTAAGTGTTAGTTCTGCAACTACTTTAAGTGGAGGATTTATTTTTTCAGGACTGGTACAGCACACTCACATCCTAGCATTCTATGTGCAGATAATAAAAAGGTTAGAATATGTCATACAAACCCCAGTTCTCCAGAGACACAACCCCACAACCAAGACTGAGACAAAATAAAGATGGGCAGCAAATGTTAATATAAATTCCATCTTTTAAATGACTACTGGAAGCAAGATAGCTCTTAAAGCATCAGTTCAACCTGCAAGTCAGATGCCTAATGTTCTTGTTTAAAAATAATAGAGCAAGTAGAGGTTTGGGAAAAAAGAAAAACAACAGAGTATGCAATCTCAAAACACACAAAACAGTGCAATTCTTTGCATAATGAATGGTAATCTAATTTTTTCACTCAAAGCCAGGTTAAGTTATGGAATTCCTTACCACAGACCACTGTCAATACTAAACATTTACTGAGATTCAGAAGAGTCTGCATGTGTTCATGGAAGGAAAAGTTAATTGTATCAGTTTATGTCAATGCATAAAGTCCTTCACCACATTCAATGGTGGCAGGGAGAATGTTCTGTATGGCAATGGAGTATATGCTAACAGATCTTAGTTTATGATTTCTCCTCATTTCTTCCCCAAATTTGTTATTGATCATTGTCAGAGATAGGAGACCAGACTAGACCTACATGAGGTGTGACTCAATTTAACTGTTTTCTTGTGGCAACAGAGAAAACCAAGTTAGAAGTCAGGACAAGCTTCCATAGTGCTGTTCTCAGAGCCAGTAGGGGCCATGGAGCTGAGAAATGCACTGAGCAAGCACCTGTGCAAACATGTGGTAAGAAAAAACCTCAGTATGATGATATTTTTGTTTAGAACTTGATCATTTTCTGTCCTCAGTACAGACGTGAGAACTCACAGATAATCAGAGGAGAGTATCTGTGAAGGGTAAACAAAGTCAAAACTAAGTTTCAAAGAGGACATGATCATTTGGTCATGTCGGAGTGGATAAATCCCCTGATATTAGCTCAGGTGCTTAAAGCATTGTGCTAATAATGCCAAGGTTGCAGATTCAATCCCAGTGGTTGATTTGCTAAAGAGTTGGACTTGATGATGCTTGTGGATCCAACTTCCAAATCAGAATATTCTTTATGCATACCACTGTTATATCCATGTTATTCAAGACTAATGCCCAAAAAAGCTATGGGCTTGGTCACATCATAGATTTTTTGATCTTCCTATGTGCAATTTCTTTCAGGCAAGCAAAAGGAATGAAATGTAACAGATGATCTCTGACACTTCAATTTCTGCTCAACAGATTGCTACCTTATTCAGCCTGTAAGAAATCCTCTCCTCTTTCAAAGCAAGTCCACAAGAAGATGCATGAAGTTTAAAATAAAGACAGATTTTTAGGTGAAAAATTCATATTCCACAACCCCTTATTACTGCCTAGAATCTACATCATCCAAAGTGCAAAGTCCTGTGAAAAATCAGTTTGGAATGTCCAGGATGTTCCCAGTGGCATTCCAAACAGAGAAGTGAAAAACTGAGAGCAGAGTAAATAAACAAACTTATTATTTAAAAACACTGGTGTTTTCAGCAAGGGTAGAAGGAGGCAAACACTTACTTTATTTGTTATCTGCAATTATCTTCCTTTAACTGCTCTCTGGACTCAGCTTTCACAGTGCAGAACACAGACATCTTTCTGAGTTCTTAAATTCAGGGAAAGAATGAAGTAAAATTTGATTAATACATTATACCATCACTTCTCAGAATAAAGAAAGCTACATTCATTTGTTAAGAATTAAAACAGATGAAACAGCAAATCACTACTGAATTTAAATATTAAATTCCACATCTTTATCGTAATTCTAGCTTATCTGAGTGAGATTCATTATGTCATCCCACCAGAGAAACTCATGTTAGTTTTAAACAACATCAGGTGTTTAGATATTCACTGAATATGATAATGAACTTGAAGGAATACATTCTGTTAAAAAAAAATTCTAAAGACACAGTACCAGCCTTTCACAGTCAGAGGTGATATGAAAAGAAGTTCTATACTTAATATACATATGAAATATATATATTATATAAACTTA
>VZRF01012365.1:14620-96046 GCA_013396875.1 Vireo altiloquus
CGGTCGCCGCGGCAACGAGACGCGGAGCCGGGCGGCGGCGGCGGCGGCCGCGGGCGCTCCACGCCATGCCCGATATCCTGTGCGAGTGGCTGAACGGGGACGTGAAGCTTTCCCGGCGTATCGGTGAGTGCGGCCCCGCTGCGCAGGGACGGCCAGGGCCTGGCCGCGGGGGCAGTAGGGTCAGCGGGGTCAGCGCGGTCGTAGTCGGGCCATTGTGCCAGCGGTTCCCCCGCGGCCGCTCCCCTGACGGGCCCGGCCCCCACCCGCGGCCACGTGCCTCCCCAGGTACATTCTTAATCTTCGTGTGCAAGGCGGGAACCACAGAATCGTAGATCCGTCAGGGTTGGAGGAGACCGTCAGGACCATCCAGTCCAACCACGCACACAGCAGTGCCCCTGAAACCCCTGAACTACTAAACCACATCACCCAGCGCCAAATCCAGACACCTCTTGAACACCTCCAGGGATGGTGACTCCTTCACCTTCCTGGACAATATATTCCAATGCCTGAAAATTTTCAAGCTGAAGTTAATTCTCCTCAAGGGCCTGGTGCTCTCAGGAGATACAAGGTGCTGAAACTCAACCTGCTAATAAGGACTCTAGAGAATAAAAAATATTTTAATATGTTTGGAAAGTAGTGCTTTGTTTTGAATGGCAGATGTGGTGGCATTGCAAGGAGGGAGCAAAACCCTCAGGAAAGTTAAAGAGATGGGCAATCACCAACTGAATGAAGGTCAGGTGCAGTGCTGGGGAGTGGGACCAGGGAGTCCTGGTCGATGGCAGGTTGAACATGAGCCAGCAGTGCCCTGGCAGCCAGGAGGGCCAAGCCTGTCCTGGGGTACATCAGGCACAGCATCACCAGCTGGGCAAGGGAGGGGATTGTCCTGCTCTGCTCTGCACAAGGGCGGCCTCACCTCAGGTGCTGGGGCAGTTTTGGGTGCCACAGGGTAAGAAAGGCATTAAACCATTAGAGAGTGCCCAAAGGAGGGCCATGAGGATGATGAAGGGTCTGGAGGGGAAGCCATGTGAGGAGTGGCTGAGACTGAGGGGACACCTCATTGCAGTTACAACTCCCTCACGAAGGGAAGTGCAGGGTCAGGCACTGATCTCTTCTCTGTGGTGGCAGTGACAGGGCCTGAGGGAATGGCCTGAAGTTTTGTCAAGGGATATTTAGGGTGGGTATCAGGAAAAGGTTCTTCACCCAGAGGGTGATTGGGCACTGGAACAGGCTCCTCAGGGAAGTGGTCACAGCCCGACATAGCTCAAGAAGCATTTGGACAATGCTCTCAGCCACAAGGTGTGACTCTTGGACCAGGAGGTGGACTTTGATGTGTCTGATGGGTCCCTTCCAACTCTGCCTATTCTATGTTTCTGTGATTGTATGAAGAGGAGCACATTAGAGCTACCTTTTTTTTTCTTTGCATTTTGTATGGAAAATTTAGCAATTATAGTTTATAGATATTTTCACAGTCTCAGTGACAATTTTGACAATGTTTGCATTTTAACACTGAAAATTAGAAATTACTATCTAAAACTGATGTTGCAAAATGACTACACAGAAAGTATATTTATTTGTGAGTTGAAAACTATTACTGCTAGATCAATCTCCTAAAATTCCTCTGAATTATTTAATAAAGATTGCATTTAGTTTTGTTATAAACACAATAGCAAGTTTTGTTAAGATTAACATTTGTTTTCTTTTAATTATCTGATTTAAAAAAAAACCCAAACAAACAACAAAACCTCAAATTTAGTTCCAGGATCATTTCCAGAAGCATTTTCTACTGGCTACCTTCTAGGAGAACTTTTACACAAATATGGTCTTCAGGATGACTTTAAACAATTTTCAAAGAGCAGGTTAGTACCTATGGATTTCAGGTCTTTTATATAAAGTAACAGGTCTCTTACATAATGTAGACTAAATATGTATTTTCTCAGCTAGGATTTGCTAATGCAGAGTGGGAAAAACATGTAGAACTTACTGAGATTTAAAACATTTTTCGGTAATTCAAAAGCTAAATGTGTTTGATGCATGAATTGATTTCGTATTTCCAGAGAAATTGATCATACTTCTTCAAAAAAATTATGCATTTTGTTGTAACTACAAAAGTATCAGGTTAGACCAAAGGTTCAAAAAGCCTTTCAAGGATGTCTCTAAGATTGGGAATAGTGGCACTCTGCCTATGAGCTGTGTAGAGCCAGGAATAGAGAGTTGTGGTGTGGTGGTGACCATTGCACCTTCACTAAGATGAAAATTGGAGAAACATTATGAGGCTCTGAGTGGAGCTCTGACAGAAGATCATATAAGAATTTATAAGTTTACAAGTAATCTTATAGTATTATCTATAATGAAGAAGAACTGTAAAACGGGAAGCTGAAAGCTCTTGTGCAGATCTGTGAGCTTTGGTACATTGATGATGCAATTCATGAGGTTGGTTTATGCTGTGTTTTGTCAGACCATGAGTACATGTACATCAAGAGTTCCAGGCTGTACAAAATCTTCCTGTTTCTTCTGAACCTCTGTTTTTATGTTCTTTGTACTTCTAGTGTATTCACATCTTTTTCCATCCCAAGTCCCACCAAGTTGTAGGAGAGCAGGTTGAGCACAGCTAATAAAGTCAGCCAACAAAAAGCAGTTTTGCACAGAAGTTTTTGAACTCTGCTTCTAGGACTTCTAAGTATCTTAGAAATTTCTGGGATCATTGGAAAACCCCTAATAACTCTTAGAGTGCCTGCTGTTGCTGAGAAAAATAGCTTCAGGAGGCTTTTATTTTTTCTAGCAAGCTCTAGCAGCTTCTAAAAGTTCTCTCAATTCTTCCTAGTAAAAGGGTGTTTTGAGATACTGTCCCCTGCTGATTAGAGAGCTGCGTTTAGTGAAGATGCACTTCATTAGGTGGAAGAAGTGATTTGAAACTCTGCTGAGACTGCGTATGTGTGCTCAGCAAAGATGGTGATGCATGACAGGGCGTGATACCCAGACCCACTGGAGCAACTACTCAGAGTGTCAGAGGCCTCAACTCTCATTTACCTCCAGGGAAAGGAGTCAATTCTCTCTGTCTCAGACTGATGGGAGTGCTTTCATCAGGGTGACATGATGACTTTGCCTGCAGAGGCATGTGCTCGTGGAGGAGCTGTGTTATCAAGTCAAGCTGCTGCAGAATGAGGTCAGTACACTGGATCTTCTCTGAGGCACTGCAGATACACAGACCTGGACCCACAGCTGCACTGAGGGGAAGGCAGGCAGAATTTTTGTGTTAGGAAAAGGAGGTGACTGGCAGCTCATGATTTCTGTGAGGGAAAGGAAGGTGTCTGCTCCACCTGCTGAACCACAGCTGCGGAACAGGTTCATAGCAGTGGTAGCAGATGAGTGCTGGTAGCCCTGCGTAACAAAACATCTGAGCAGGTGAAGTTTAAACCACACTGGAACAGCAGGAGGAACGGGTAGGGGATAGCAGTGGGAGACTTTCTCCTGCACAAGATGGAAGTGCCATCTACTGACCTCACATGCTAGCCAGAGAGGTTTGCTGCATGATGGGTCTTCAGTCCAGAGCTGCAGAGACTTGTCCAGCCCTTGCAGTGATACTTTTCTTCTCTGTGTACACCGACGATACTGCCAGAGACCTGGAGCCAAAAGCATGAAGGCCCAAGTACTTTTCATTGCTTCTGCTGGTGGATGGGCTTGATGAGGAGTGGATAGGTTCTACAGGTCAAGATGGTCAAGATGTGGTTGTTCAGCTGCTGTCCACTGCAGGGATTTGCTTTTCATAGTCATAGGATCCTCTTTCGAGGGGAAGACTGCTGGGAAGAGATGGAACCACCTGACCAAGCTGGATAAGGAAATCATTGCCAACAGCTTGGTGAGGATAGCTTTAAACCAGGAAGGAGTGGGAATGGAGAGGATTAGTTTCAAACAAGAGGGAGTGATGGCCTAGACTGGCAAGCAAGAGGAAGGTGATGTGAATAAGAGCATCAAAACAGTGCAGAAGGCTGCCCAGCCCAAATGTATGCATGCACTTAAGGAACTGCCAAGAAGACAGATGCATTCACATCTTTTCTGAATTACCCTAAAATTTTTTTAGTCACACAACTGACTGCCTCTCTGAAGTGCCCATATAGTAATGCATGCAGTGTGGGGATCAAACAGAAGAAATTAGAGACCAGTGAGCAGTTGCTGGGTAATCATTGCAACCACAGAGAGGCAGTGGGATAGCTCCCAGGACTGGTATACTGCCATGACTTGATATTGGCTCTTTAGGAGGGGCAGGCTGGGAAGGTGAGGATGAAGAGGAGCAGCCTTCTAAGTGAGAGAGCAGGGAAAAATCCAGGACCTGCCTCTGTGGTGGCCATTCTTAGTTGTCTTCCTGCATCAGAAAGGTGGCAGAGTGTGGTTCCATTCATCGGCCTCCCTCTCAGATTCCCAAATGAGTATCTGCCATGCTGAGGCTGGGATACTTAATGCCTTCTCTGTCTTAGTCTACTACATAAAACTCACACTCTGAAATCCCAAGTGCCTGAAACTAACAGGAAAGTCTGCACCTGTGTGATCTGGAAGCTTACCGTGTGATCTGGAAAACCTCCAAGGATGGAGACTACACTACCTGTCCAGGCAATTTATTTCAATATACATGATTTCCGTCATGAAGAAAAGGTCTTGTCTTATGTCTAGGCAGAAGGGGACAAGAAGGGCTTTTACAGGTATCTCCACAGCAAAAGGAAGGCTGGAGAAAATGTGGGCCTGCTGGGACATGCAGAAGACTGAGGTATCCCAAGGCCCTGAGACATACAGGAAAATCTGCAGCAAGAAAGATTTACCCAGGGAGGAGGAGCAGTTTAAGGAATATTTAAATAAATTGAAAATACGCAAGTCTGTGGGTCCTGATGGCACATACTCGCCCAGGCTGTGTGACCTGGCAGATATCATTGCTGGGCCACTCAATAATCTTTTAAAGGATCTGGTAAGGGGAGGACTCCCTAGGACCAGAAGACTGCAACTGCTGCTCTTCTCTTTAAGGAGCGCAAGAAGGGAGAAGCAGAGATGTAGAAGCCAGTCAGCCTCACAGAATAAAAAGCTAAGAGCTTCTCAATGCATGTCAGATGATTTCTGGCAAGAGGGCTCATGTTAACCTTGAACTGATGGCAGAAAAATGCTCAATACCTGTAAGCTTTAGTTCAGTATAGGTGCCTAGGAAATGTAACATGGACTGCTACAGTGATAATAATGAGTTCCTGGACAGTTTCATCGGGAAATAAGATGAATACTGTGTTACCAGAAGGTCTTCAGTTAAAATTAGGCATTTCTGTAAAATTATGTTGGATCTTGGCTGACCTCAAAAGCTTGTTTGTCCATATGAAGGAACTATTGTGAACTCAAGCAACATAGCAGTAGAAAGTATGATCTTCTGACTCAGACTGAAACTATGGATTTGTTTGATGAAATTTCATGTGTTAATTATTATAACCTGATAATTTATTGTTATTTGGTTTTGCCCTGTGTGTCTGTTGATCTCAAGTGCTTCTTCATGAGAATCTACATATCAAGAGAAATATTAGCCTGCAAGCCTCTATTTTAGTTTCAAACATAAATTGCTCATTTAGAAAAATTACTTTGTTTTCAACACTGCTTTAACCTGTGTGTCCATTTCTTTTTATTGGAAAAAAAATATGTTGAAGTGTTGTAAGGGTTAATAGATAATACAGGCTTTTTTTGGTACTTTCTTATGTTTTAACTGGTGAGAGCTCTAGGGGATTGTTATAGCTAATACTATTATATTCTATATTCAATCTATATTAACTATAATTCATTCAATCTCCTTGTGTGTTTGGTGTATGGTATACCATTAGCTGCAATCCAGACTAGCTTTTGCTCTTAGATGCACTTTGTGTGCACATGTACCAGGATTTATATAATCCATTGTGGTCTTTGTCTTTTCAAAAAGTTTTGCATAGTAATCAATGCAGTTACCTGTACAGCATTATAAAATTTAAGACAAAGTGTATATCAGATTATTTAAGGAAGTCCTCTGTGGGTTGGTTTTTTTTCCCTTCTATCTTGGTATGAGATAAGTGTCATGACCATGCTTAATGGAGCAACTTGGATTTGAAAATAAGTGTATGTTCTGTTTTTTGTTGTTGTTGTTTTTAATTATATAGAGTTGCAAGTGCAAAAATTAACAATTTTTCTCGCCTGGAACCCACACTTCATCTCCTTGGTGTGCATTTTAATGAGAATATGGCCCAAGACATCATGACAGGACATTATGGAGCTGCAAGAAATCTTTTATATGAATTGTATATTGCTTTAGAAAAAAAGAGGAAGGCAAAGTTCACTGGGGTAGCCATGGAAGCAATGAGACCTGCGGCAACTGCAAAGCTTGAGTCTACTGAAAGTGGAAATCGAGAGGTAACTAACTATGCCTCTTTTGTATAAATACAAAAAAAGTAGCATATTTGCATGTGCCTTTCAAGCATATTGTCTGCTTTCTCTCTCTGCTAAGTATCCTATTCAAAACCCAGTACTTAAAAGGAAAAGAAGCAGTTCTTTGCTATACAGAGGGTTTGCATGTCTTATCAGGAACTCAATAGAATATTGATTGTCTGTGTTCTGTGTTTCTTTGTTTTGGTTCATTCTGTGTTACTTGCTCTGTTTTCAAGCTTTCTGCAGACTTAAAATATTATAACAACAAAGGCTAGTAGTTGTTCAGCAGCTGCCTTTTTACTCTTTTGATGAGTACAGATTGCAGACTGCATTGCGGTCTAGGTATAAACTCAGACTGATTCCCCTCCAGGAAATCTATTTATAACTATGTTGAACTCTGTGCCACAGTGGTTTGGTTCATTCTGTTGCATGTCTCTCCATATATATGTACTACACTCCATTCTGCAATAACCGTATGCTGAGAAATACAAAGAGAGAAAAATAAAGGTAAAGTAGAACATCTAAGAGGAAGTCAGTGTTGATGTGGTAGGTTCTCTTAAAGACTTCTTGTTTACAGTAGTAATATTCAGTATGTGCAGACCATTATTTGTTATCAGGATGAGGAGTTTTTAAGAAGGTATATATCACGAATTAAATTCAGCTGGGAGAAATGTGACATATATTTTACTGGAAGTATTTCTACAAATTAGTCTACAAACCGAAAGTTTACCAACAAATACAAAGATAGTACCAGAATGTTGAAATATCCCTTCACTTTTAGAGGGATAGCTCAAAGAAATTGAGCATCTGAGAGTAGGTCCTGTCTCTACAAGTTGCCTATTCAAGGCATTTGAATAATGGAAGAGTTGAGGTTGGAAAGGGCCTCTGGAACTCACTTCGTTTATCCCCCCTGCTCTAAGCAAAGCCAGCTAAAGCAGGTTCCTCAGGACCTTGTTCAGTGGGGTTTGAATATCTACAAAGCTGGAGACTTTCAGTAAAGGAATGCTTCTTTATCTCCCCTGGTGCAGCCTGGGACA
This sequence comes from Vireo altiloquus, assembly GCA_013396875.1. NCBI lineage: Eukaryota > Metazoa > Chordata > Aves > Passeriformes > Vireonidae > Vireo > Vireo altiloquus. The sequence goes on from VZRF01012365.1 coordinate 22,072, forward strand.
AATCCTGTGACTGAAGTGTGGCTATGAATGGCTACAGGCTGTTCAGAAAAGGACAGGAGGGGAACTAGAGGCTGAGAGGTGGATTGGGTGTGAAGAGTTATCTCAAGGATAGACATGAGCAGGTTGAAAGCCTGTGGATAAGAATCAGAGACCAAAGCAAAAAAGGGAACCCTGTGGCTGTGTTTACTACAGTCTGCCTGACTAAGAGGAGCCTATTGACAAAGTCTTGCTCCAGCTACAGGAGGCATCGTGCTTGCAGGCTCTTGTCCTGCTGGGGGACTTCAGCCTCCCCAACATCTGCTAGGAAAGTAGCACAGGGAGCTGTAGGCAGTCCAGGAGACTCCTGGAATGCATGAAGGATTGAGCCAGGTAATAGACAGCCCTATCAGAGGGGATCTGTTGGTCACCAACGAAAACCAGATAACTGAGGACATCAAGACTGGAGGCAGTCTGAGCTGCCTGTGCCAGTGACCATGCATTGATGGAGTTTTAGTCCTGAGGGATCAGGTACGGGGAAAAGGTAGGTCCTCGAACTTCAGGAAAGGAGAATTCCAGTTCCTCACGGAGATAGATCACCTGGGAGGCTGCCCTCAGGGGCAAGGGAAGAGAACAGAGGTGGCAGATCTTAAGGAATTCTTCCATAGTGAGCAAGAGCTAGCAACCCCCAGGAGCAAGAAATCAGGTGAGGAAGACAAGAGACTGGCATGGCTGAGTTAGGGAAGTACATGGTGAGTAAGAGTACAGTGACAAAGTATAGTTGTATAGGGATGGAGTGAAGAAGGCCAAGACAAAGCTGGAACTGAACCTGGCAAGGGACACAAAAAATAACAGGAAGAGCTTCTACAGGTATGTTAAGCAGAAAAGAAAGGTCGATAAACAATGCTGGAAAACTGATAACAACAGAGGAGCGGAAGGCTGAGATATTCAAATTTTTAGCCGCATTTCTTTAGCCTTCACTTTTCAGTCCACACCCATTGAGAGGATAAACAGGATAGGGACTGGCAGACGGGCTCAAGAAGTGGGCCCATGGGATCATGATGAGACTTAAGAAGACCAAGTGCTGGTGCTGCACCTGGGTCAGGACAACCTCTGGTATCAGCACAGGCTGGGCATGAACAGACCGAGAGCAGCCCTGCCCAGAAGGAGTTGGGGGTGCTGGGGGGTGAGAGGCTGGACATGCCCCGGCCATGGCACTCACAGCCCAGAGAGCCAAACGTGTCCTGGGCTGCATCCAGAGCCCTGTGGGCAGCAGAGGAGGGAGGGAATTCTGCCCCACTGCTCTGCTCTGCTGAGACCCACCTGGAGCACTGCATCCAGCTCTGGGGTCCCAGCACAGGAGGGACAGGGACCTGCTGGAGCCAGTCCAGAGGAGACCACAAAGACCATTAGGGGATGGAGCACCTCTACTGAGCAGAAAAATAGAGAATTGGGGTTTGTTCAGTGTGGAAAAGAGAAGGCATCAGCATGACCTAAGCCTGCCAGTAACTGAAGAGAGCCTAGAAGAAAGATGCAGAGAGACTTTCTACAAGGGCATGGAGCAACAGGGAAGGAGGGAATACCTTCATACTGGAAGAAAGTAGGTTTAGACTAGATATTATGAAAAATTTCTTTATTGTTGCCAGGGGGGAGGTGTTCTTCCCCTGACATCTGGCCCGGTTGTGTTCCTTGTTTCAGTGTCCCATGTCCCAAAAAGATGAGATGAGGCTTCTTTCTGCTGTTTCAAAGCTTGTTTATTTCTAGTTCTTATCAGAGTTTCAGAGGCACAGACTGTGCTGTGACCTCCAGGAACACGAGGACAGAATGGCAATGGCTATCAGAAGCAGGTAGCTTTTATATCTATTATCAACCAGTTAGAAAACTTTACGTATCTTATTTTGTTCCCAAAACCAGTGAATATCAACCTTATTGACATGTCTCCTCTACACTAAATTCTATCTACCAATTAACAAGTCACAGGAACTCATGTCAGAGGGAAAAAGGAAGAGAAGGAGAAGAGAGAAGAAGATGATGAAGAAGCAGCCAACACCCTAAAATCTCCATGTTGGCTCCATATAACATATATAGCAAAACCTAAAAACTACAACTACACATTCTGTGGTACACTAAACAACCATCTCCTCATTTCTTTGGTGTTCTCAGCTCATCCAGAAGTGGGGGCAAATGCTCTCACAAGCTTGGTTCGCAGGCCAGGCCTTTTTTGTGGAGCTCTGAGGGTAAAGCAAACACTCAGAGGAGCAGGAAAAGTTCCCAAGCTTTTCCTGACTCCAACAATTGTGAGGGTGGTGAGGCACTGGCACAGAAAAGTTGTGGGTGACCCATCCCTGGAAGTGTTAAAGGCCAGGCTAGATGGGGCTTTTAAATAACATTGTCTAGTTGAAGCTGTCTCTGCCCAGAGCAGGAGGCTTGGAACCAGGTGATCTTTGAAGTCCCTTCCAAACCAAACCATTCTGTGCTTCTATTCCTACATGTTCTCTCACTGGAGGTGAGCACAGCACTTCCTCTGCACTTTCCCTCCAGAGGAAGCTATATAGAGCAATGAGGTCTCCTTTCCTCTCAACTAAACAAAGTTTAGCATCATTCAGGCTCAAATCTCTGAGTTCTTTTCAGTGGACCTAGTCCTGATTTTCAGTTTGAAAATTTAGAGGTTTTTCTGTGTACATTAACACAGAAAAACAGTTTGAAACAATGTTCTTAAAATTATCATATTTAAATACGTTTATTAGTGTTTCTGACTCTTTATTGCTTGATGTTTAACTTTAGCATTTGAAAACTGTAGTGCCACATCAGAATGACTGGCAACTACAGCAGATTTCAGAGCCTTCTGAAACAAAATCCAAGACGATAACAGATAAGAGAGCTCAGAACCTCCCAGAAGAGCAAAGAACCCAAGACACTGAAAAAGTGACTAGTTATTTTTATAAACTTCTGAAGAAGTATCTTCTGAAGGTTATGTGCTTAATGAGTTAGTTAAAGCCAGTGTGAAGGCTTCTTGATTCTGTGCTACATGCTCATATTTATTAAAGAATGAAGAAAAGTGCTGTGCATGGAAATAAAGCCAGTGTACTCCTATGAGACCTTAAAAACTTATTTAAAAATCACTTCATGTTAAGTTGAGAGTATTTGCGTATTGTCAAGCATGGAAAATATTTATAGATTTGAAGACAAAGTGTACATTTCACAACTTGTATGGGTTTGAGATGTCCTTGTAAAAGAGGTTTTTGTAATTCTTCTTTTGTGAAGAAAAGATGAAGCGTTGTACAAAAGCAGGAAAATGAGAGAAGGGCACCTATAGTGGGTATGGCCTCAGAACATCTTGTACTTCTGTATAGCTATTCTGATGAGGTAAAAAAGGAGGAACAAATTTCTTTAGCTATGGGAACACTCACCTAAAGCAGAGTTTGTGGTTTACATAGAGGAAATGGCCTGGTATCCAGGGGGTGTTGAACCACACTGACAACTTTGTTGACTAATTTGATATGTATTTTATATGGCTAATGAAGGGAGAGAGTCTTACTGTGGTTATTTAGCTGTTCTATTGCCACTATATGAACAAGAATGGCAAAAAAAAATCTCTTCATGCATCTAGAAAAGAAAATGCAAGCAATATACAAAATATTCAAAATAATATTTTAAAATAAAAGTTTTGAATATCTCTTTTGATGTATTATATATTTTTAAATATCTTTGACTTCTTTGTATAAAAACTATTTTTCTTTTTTGTTCCAGCTTTACCTGCATGCACATCTGGTGCACTTTAAAGGAGTGTAATTTATATGCTTGTAACTTCTTGATCATCTGAGCTAGTGTTACCCAATGTGTTACCTAATGGTATTCTCAGTTTCTGTACCAGGAAATTGGTATTCTCATTTTCTGTGCTGTATTGTGACCTGAAACAGGTACCATAATAGAACTTGAATTCAATGAAGGCCCTTAAAAGCCTCTAAAGCACTGTTCATCTGATGTTATGAACTGGTTTAACACAGAAAACCAAAGGAACCTATGCCTCTCTGAGTAAAATGGATTGGATCCAGAAAGGTTCAAAATATACCCAAAAATGTCATTAAAACCAAATAAGGTTGGATGTTGGTGCCTAAATAAAAAATTTATATGTTTTATTTAATGGCAAGAGAAAGAGAAAGAAAAAGAAAGAAATAGAAAAGGAGTTGTGTGTGGGGGTGAGGGGACAGAGAGAGTGTGGCAGAGGTTAGGTGGAAACATATCAACCATCCAAGGGTCCCAACAATGTCTCGTTGCTCCCCTCCGTCTGATCTTCTGGTGTTGAGGGTCCCCCCACCACCACCGTGCCACTGCACCATGCCAAAAGGTGTCAAATCCAGAGGATTAATATACATTTGGGCCAGGTGGGAACGCCCACATGCCTCCCTTGCAGGAGGCCAGTTTGACACTGTCCCTAGCGACATCATGGATCTGTTGCATCGTGCCGCAGTGCTCTGGTGCAGGGTCTGGGGTCCCCTTTTGGGAGGGCCTTTGATGGCTGTGACACCCCCCTCTGCTGTCCTTCATATGGATGAGGCTTTTTCTCTGGGGTGAAGGGGTCTTGTGGCTGGGCTCCTCTGCCCAGCGGAGAATGCGCATTCACTGCCTCAAACCAGAGGCTTTTCCAACAAACACCCAAAGCCACTTTCTACTCACCCTTTGATGTGAAGGGTCTGCGCAAAGCCTGGCACCTGATAGCCCTGGAACTTTGGTCTCCACTCCAAAGGTGTTAATATATTCTTCTCCCCCAGCCCTGAGATGTTACTTTATCTTATGTTCATCAGTGAGCAGTTCAGGACCTCTGTCAGGGCTCCATTCAGGGCGTGGTGGTCTTAACTGCAGCTTTTGTAATACAGTTTTGCTATAATAGGCAAAGGCCCTTCATGAAGATGTCTTAAGTCATAAACTATAACATTTCAGTCTCTGACATCTGCTCGAGTCTGGAGCCTTATAATCTTTTCTAGTTTCTTCCTGGAAGATAATTTTCGGCTTAATTATGTTTGCTCCACATCAGCATTACATAGGAAGGAGACAAAATGAAATAATGGCTGGGATTCAAACAGCTGTTATACAGATTCAAAAACAACCATCAAGACCCGCTATAAAATCTATTGAAGGCAAAGGATTCTTAAAGAAGAAAAGGGAAGCAGAGGTAAATATCATCTATATTGTTTTAATGCTAATTACATCAACTCAAATCCCATGATTTCTGGGAACATTTATGGTTACAAATATTGTACTTGCACCATCCAAAAGCTGCTGACTGTAAAATTATATCGATTCACTAAAATCGATTCTATCGATTCACAATTCAGTAAAAATTGGGCTGATTTGCATGATTATGATTTTGCAGTTGTTTTTAATAAGAATTGTTTTGATGTAAATTTTATATTGAATAAATACCATACATAGGTAGTAATTTGATTGCTGAAAGTAGATACGAGTCTACTAAAAGGAATAAATGAAATTAAAACATTAATATTCATTTCTGATTTGTGCATGATGACATTTTGCACCATAATGTTTGAACTGTTCTGTAACACAATACCAAACTGTCTGCTTATTAACTGTTAGTAACAGCTGAAATTGACAGCAATCTTATATCAAATCAAGATATGCAACAATTAAAAAAAAAAAAAAATCTTGGGCTGTAATTTAAGTTCATGGATTGTATTGTCTTTAGGGATGCAACTATCAACAGTTTTTACAACTGAGCAACAGTGACAGATGCATTTAAATGTATAGTAACCTATCGGAACATATTTGCTTGAATAACTGTCAGGGCTACATTCAAACTACTAAATCTAGATGAGATCATATTCCAGAATATCTTGTTTTAAATCCCCACATGGTGAGAATTACGTACTTTGCTAGAGCCTTATGCAAAATTAGAATTATCCTGTAGAAAGATATCCTGCAAAATTCTAGGATTTTCTGGCTGGCGGAAGTAAATGTAGCTAGGACGAGGGAAGAGGGAAAGGAAGTGAAAGGTGTGAGATGGAAATCATCTTGCCTTTATTCTTGGTTAGCCAGTGTTTACAGTATTTTCTGTCTAAGCATTTCTTATTACGTGACATAAAAGTAATTCCCTAGTACTTGATCTGTTGAACCTTCTTTTTGTTGAATTGTGAAGAGAAAGGAAACATAAAATTTTGTGTTACTTCTTCAGAACGTGTACAGGGAGATAGAAAAGTTTGAGAAGTCTGTGGCAGGAAGTGCCTCTGCAGTACACGGCCAGGTGACTGACAGGTAACATTTGGATATTCAGTTGTTAAGAATAGGCAGGATCCTACCTCAGGTGTCTGCTATGTACACAGCTACTTGAAGAAAGAGTAATGTCTCATTTAGTTTAAACTGTGATTTTCCTTTGAATGAATACTGCACTAGCAATGATTTGAGCTCCAACACAGTTGCAGTGTCTTTAACTTACTTTTAGTTGTAGTAGGGATGGCTCAAACTTCATTCACCAATTTTTGCCACATATGAAGCAGGACAAGGCTCAAAATGCATATTTTCTCTGTTCATTTCAGTCATAGGGTCTGTAGGGTCAGCTAGCCCTGCAGCAAGGTGGGAATGGTTGTGAATGTACATACGCAGTAACGTATTTCAAGGGGAAAAGAGATAACTTTTGTCCTGAAACTTGTCTGCGTGTTGATTAGTTTGTGAATAATTGCAAGTAATTTTCATTCTGTCACCCTTAGTGATATGCATCCCTACTCAGAAGTTGTGACACTCATGCATACTGCTGTGGATATTTCTGTGTGTAAACCTGTGATTAATAGCTGGAAAACTACTCAGAGTGTATCTCTATATTGAGGAGTAACCCATCTTTCTTTGACATTTTTTGAGCCATCCTGATTTCCTGTTTCTGCCAAATTTGGCTTCATAATGACAAGGAAACTAATGATCAGTTGGCTCAAGTCAGTGCTGAAACCTTCCCCTGGACCTAATGGACACTGGGGAAGAAGAGCATCAAGAGGTAGCCGCAGTGCCCACAGAGTGACGTTCTAACTTTGTTAGACTTGCACATAAGTGTACAGGCATCTGTATGAAAAGACCCTTAAGAACTTTAATTCCTATCTTTCTTTTTTCAATCAGTGATATGCAAGAACTATTGCGAACACAGAAGTTTCAAGAAACAAGTCTAGAAACTATACCAGAGACAAAAACTGAGCTGTTAAATATTTATTCAGATGATGAATATATAAGGAAAATTCAAAAACGTGTAGAGGAAGATACAATTGCTAGAGAACAACGAGCAAAGAGACGACGAAAAATGCTAGTGGATCAGTTAGCAGCACATGAAGCTCAGGAGGTGAGAAATTGTATGCTGAAGTACATAGTTCATGTGCATTTAATGAGTAACCTAAAATGTGCTTATAAATATAAAATAAGTACTTCTGGAAATCTGAATAAAATTTGAAGGGGATAAAGGGACTTATATACACTTATGTCTGAATATCTCTTTTGTGTCAACCCTTGAAAAATATGGAAGATTGGCTGTTCTTCATCACCACCCTTATAAATTTCAAAGGGTAAAATTAAGGCAGCAGAACAAAGATTATTGAAAATCCATTGTAGACTTGCCTTCTATTCCCTGCCCCTTTCCCTTAAAAGTTGATCATCTTGTGGTATCAAAATGTATACTGGTTCTAAAGAAAATACTTATTTAAAAACACAAAACATGGCATTCCTTGTTTGAAAACCAATATTTAGAAATGTGTCATATGAAGATTTTGATCTGGATTGATGAATTCTGAAATGGTTGTGCTGGGTGATACAAAGAATCAAAATTTAATTTGCAGGTCAGACCTTTGGTGTTTGATGTGTTATGGAATAGAAGATACGTCTTTGGAGAATGTATGTGTTGCGTCCAAAAGTGAATGTTGCAGGTTATTCCATTTGAATCCTGTCCCATAAAGCACAAGGATTTTAAGATTCCTTTTCATAAATTCCTCCTTTAAAAAGCAGATTTTAGATTACTGATTTCACTGATTTTCTGTTTTAGAATGGTTCTATCAAAATATAACCTTATAACTTAGTGGGGTTTTTTGATTTCTGGTTATTTTCTATTTTAGTATTTTCTTGTAAGTCTTTGTTTCAGATAATGTGTGTTGAACATACATATCTGATCCTATCTCCACTGCTAATAATAATACTACTAACTATAGTAGTAATAATAATAATACTGCATAATAGCACTTCAGATGTGTAGCATCTCTGAAAATAATACTATTGCACATATATATATGTGTAAATATGTCTGTATATTTATGTTTGTATATGTACATACATACGTGTATATATATATGTATGTGTGTATATATTTATGTGTGTGTATATATATATATTTAAGCCTTGGCGTCTAATGTCTAGAGATATTTGGAAATGTTAGGAAAAAGTTTAATTTGTTGGGGTAAACATCTAGAAGTTAGATGCTTCTCAGTGTCTATGTCAGACCTATATTCTTGAAAAACACCTGTAGGGGCTTAGGCCGAAAGTCCATCTCTCCATAAATCATGTCTCTGAGGTCTCATTTAAAGAGATTTTATACTATGTTCTTGTTGATATGCATAGGCCATGAAGAAGTTTTTCAACCCACTTGCCTGAAATCACTGCAGTCCCAAAACTTGCTCTTTAGGTACTCTTAGCTCTTGCAGCCCCAGCAGTGTGGACCAGTGGTTCCAAAAGTCACAGCTACCAGTCTCCAGTGCACTTGGTGAATACAGGCGCTCAGACTGGCTCCAGAGGGGCTCCAAATCAAGTAAAAACTAGCACTAGTGTTTCTAGCTTCCCAGGAAGAAAAATCAGCTTTGATGTAGGAACAATTGAAATCACAGACTGCAAGGACTAGAAGGAAAGACAACTGAGCATTTCAGTGAAACAGTAATGTGACCACATCAGAGAATCTATTTAGTGGTAATTGGGTTTTAAATTAGCAGAGGAAAAACTGTTTTGTTGGAACTTCATGAGATTTCAGAAGGAAATTGACATATTATCTTTAAAATATAAGTAAATGTAAAAATATTTCAAATCGGTTTTTGCATCCATTAGATATTGAGTCAGAAAGCGTTTGCTGACTGAAATTGCAGCTGTTCATATTCGTTTGGGTCTGTTTTTTACCTGTACTGCATAAGCCTTGAACACAGCATGGGATCATTTAGCGTCAAAGAATTTCATCCCTTCAGAGCGCTGTGTTTTGTATCCATACATAGAAACGTTTATTAAAAGAATCTTGGTCAAATTTTTTTTTGGTTCACTACAAGTTGGAGCCTAGGAGAGAAAATACTTTACAATTACATGACAGTACTCTAGGTGGAGCACAGCATGATGCCAGTCAGGTTTTCATAAGCAGATGTTGAAAATATTTGACAGGTGTATGGCATTGTGCCAACCGAATCTTTATCTCCACCATTTCCACAAATTATTGGTGATTTGTACTTGTTATTTTTAATGTTCTGTTCAGATTTTATCTCTCCAAGTTAAAAAGTTATCAGACATAAGTTACTATCAGCAATAAATTGAAGCTATGAAAATGGGAGGAGAAACGAATTGTTACTAGCTTATTACTTGTCAATCAAATAGATTCAGGTATGCTAAGCTCTAAGTTTTGGTCATAAAATTTATGACCACACAACAGCAAAGGATTTTCTCACTTGTATGTAAATCAAACAAGGAAATAGAAAAATAGAAGAACATGATATAGTAACTATGTATGAACAACATGAAACGTAAACACGTTAATGTTTGGCCACTGGATGCCACTGTTGTCTTAAGTAGGTAAACTGAAAAAAGTGTCTATTATGCTTTTTTAATAGTAATTTTTCAAAGTATTGCTAAGATGTCCCATTGGTCATATTTATGAGTACTTCAAGCACTTCAAAGTTCTCTGTGAAGATGTTGATGTAAAATGTTAGGTCAAAAACTTTTACTACAATTTTTATTTTGTCTCCTTGTATGTTCAGAAGTTTCAGAACTTGCCAGCCTTTGGCTTACTTACTTAGTGTATTCCTTTTTATATGAAAGATAACTCCTAATGCTTCGCTCCCCCATCCAATGAGGATCCTTTTTGAAACTATGAGTTTGGAGTTTGGTGTTCTGAATCCTTATTTTTCTGATGTGTAGGTTTAATTGCCTTCTCACTTTTTCTTGTTCCTCAAAAATTTCCTGCTGACTCTTTTTGTGCCTAGTGAGCATGCCAAAAGTATTTGATCACTTAGAATATTGAAGTTCTCTACCCTTTTAAAAAGAGAATATCTGTTTTGGCTGCTGTGAAGTGTTCTAAAGGAGCATCTTCCAATTTCCTTTATGAAGAGCAAATTCTCCTAGAGAGGGTGTTCTAATTTCTCACTGGACCAACTGTTTGCACCACGCAGTTGATGGTTTGAGTATGACAAATGACCACTCTGTTGAGGTGGCTCCTTCAATTCCCTGTGAATAAGGATATTAACATCCATTTTCCACTGGTGAAGGATTCTTACTGCTGCAATAATTCATGGTTGAGGGTAAGCAGCAACTAATGAAAAAAGTGAAGGATATTTACTTGCAATAAGAAGTAAATTGTGTATCCTCTGCTCTTTTTTGAAACCTTAGTTGAAATACTAAGTACCAGGAAACAGTGAATAGAACTAAGCCAGCAAAGGGCACGATACCCATTGTTATTGTCTTGAGTTTATGAATATAAGAGAAAATGGACTTCAGTAGACAGTGCCATTGGAAAATTTTATCACCTGAGCTATATAAAATGACAGTTAGAATGAAGTTGTTATAATTGCATTGTTTTCCATTTCAGTTGTGTGTGTGATGATAATTCCCTCCATAGAAAAATTACTTACAAACAGTATACTACAGATAAAGAACAAAACAAGACACGTTTGAAATTAGATCCTCATTTAGTGAAAAGCTTTCTAGAGAGATAATATAGCATCCAGGTGAAGGACTCTATGATGAAAGCCTGAGATGTTTGCACCTTTGCCACTAGGACTATCATGCAGTGTCATGAGATTCAGTGCTCAGAAAGGGTAGTGCAAAGCCGACATTTTGGCTAAAATAAGAAAAATGTTAAGAGTTTTTTATATCAGCCTAATATTTTCAGGTCACCAGAATTTAATTGTAATGTACTTTATTCTCAGCAATCATGAAGGGAAAGGAACTTAAGAAATATGGAAAGAGATTTGTTTGTTTGTTTGTTTCAATTTGTCTTCACCCCAACATAAGCATTTAATATCTAAATTATTTAGAAAGTTCTTCCTCTTATTATTGCAATTACAATATTCATCCTTTGCATTAGAATTCTGTTATAGGTGTCCTGGTTGCATTGCATAGGACAGATCTAGACCTCTTTATAGAGTTTTTTAATAAATAATATAATACGCAGGCAAGTTGGATTTTTCATTTATAGGTGAAGTTACGTTATGTGTTTTGCCGTCTCTGTCACAGACAGCTGATGAAAAAATAAACCAGATTAATAAAAAATAGAAGTGATACTTTATTTTGGTATTTGTTTGGTTTTTTTGGTTACTACTAACTGACTTGACTTGTGCCTCTGTTTTTAGGAAAATGAATTTGAAATCTTTGAATCAGATCCGAATTTAAGTCCTTAAATTTGAATATATTTCATAGAAGTTTTGATGCATCTGAAGCAAACATTTCCTCTAGAATTCTGCTGTAGCATTGGTATTTGGCAATGAGGCTTGTAAGGCAAGCTGATGTTTTTGCTTAGGACTCAAGAGGAGTTTTGGACTGTGATAGTGAGGCAAAACTTTAGGTTAGATTAAGCATTAGTTTAGATACCAAGAACAGTCTGGAGAAGTATAGTTGTAAGAAGACACTATTATGTTTCATGAATACTTTGAAAAATAACAATTCACAGCCTTCAAAGTGTCTGAGCACACAGACTATGTCTCAAGCAATGGTTCAGAATGAGTTTCCTTTAGTACTGCATAGTGTATTATATTCATGTTCCAGTAGAGCACACTGGAACTATTACCTGAAGTCTTGTATTTTGCTCTGTTCTCAATTCTTCCTTATAGTACCAGTCTGCTGAATGAGGAAGAATGAAGATAATTACCCAATTCCCCCAAAAGAAGGAAAAATTTCAAATCTGAGGACTACTCGAAGGTCCTCAAAGTAGATTTTTTTTTTTCAGAATACAGACTGGTGAATAACAGAGTTAAATTAATGATTTGGGGAAAGGTATATCTTCATATATCAGGTATATCTGTTATTTGAAATATGCTGCAGTTTCTTTATGCACAGGAAATAACCACACTAAAATGGAGTTAGTCTGACCAGATGTATTTTTACTATCCCAGTTAAAACATATTTTAAATTCTTACATAGTTTGTGAAAATTGTACTAATAAATAGATACGAACGTTGTTCTGAATTTATGTCCCGTATAAGCAGGTGAATGCTGTCATATGATGGCATTCCTGTTTCTCGTATTAGACACTGATGAGTTTTCTAGGAAATAGTTCATAAACTGTGCTTTGTACTATTATTCTTTTATCTTTTAGAAGGTTTTCCGGGAGGAGCAGCTCATTTACAGACTAATGAAACAATCTCAGCAGGAGCGGAGGATTGCTGCTCAACTCATACACATTCGGCATGAAAAAGAGGTGCTAAGGCAAAACAGAATTTTCAGGGAAAAGCAGTATGAAGAAAGACGAAAGAAGGAGTTCCAGGAAGCTCTTGACAGAGAAGAGGTAGAAGATTTTTTGATCTCTGAATTGCTTCAGGAGTGCTAGAATAACCTCGTGTTACAAAATGGAGTTTGTGTTGTCAACTCTTGGGCTTCAGGACTTTCCTAGGGACAAGATGATTTTGTAATAAAAATATTATTTTATCTTAGTTCAAAGTTACAGCTATAAGCAATAAGCATGTAACTGTGGGACGGAGTGCATTTTTTACTTTTGTACTTTTGTGTACATTTTCTACTTTTGTGTCAAAAGTTTAGGGGGATTTTGCAGGGAGAAAGAACAGCTAATCTTTCTAATCTAGTGGAAGGTCTTCCTGCTCGTGGCGGATGTCTTGAACTAGATGGCCTTAAAGGTCCCTTCCCATCTCAAACCATTCTGTTGTTCCATGGTCCTGTAAAAAGGGATAAAGCTGAGCAACTTAAAGTCTGATTTTGGTATTTTCTTCCATACTGATTTTAACTATGTAGGAAAACATTTCTGTGTGCCGAGTTTAAAAGGCACAGTCTTGCAGAGGCAGCAGGACGATAACCTAAGGTCCTGTTCTGGAAATCATGTTCTTAATTTCATTTAGATATGATCTGTTAATGTCTGTTTTTGACAAATGCTGTAGTAGTTTCACTCATGAGTGCTAATTTCTGCTTTTAAGCTTTAAGTTGATTAAAAGGACTTATAATTCTGTGGAAAACTGCCAAGTGCTATGCTCACAGTAGGCCATAATGTAATATTACAAATTTTTTTTTGTTCTGTCAAAAATGATAAGCAAAAATCCTCCAACACAGCTGGAGTCCTGTGTAATCAGCAGCTATAGCTATTGATTACATCACTTCTTTAAGTATGCTTTCAGCCACCACTACAGGAGGTGGTGATGGAGCACACCACCACAGGAACTGGTAATTTTATACCATGACCAGAAATCTTTCAAAGATTGAACAACAATTATATGAAATTGTTTGAAGATCAGAATCTAGTAAGATAAATTACATGTTCTAAATGGATTGTTACACTGAAAGCTGCAATTTCACTGCCCTCAATGACTGAATATGTCTTAATCTGTTTGTCATAAAAAAAAGTAATGGATTTCTTCTTTATTTTATTCTCTTTTCAAAAGCAAACATATGGGAAATTATAGAGTAAATAAAATTTTTTAAACCTGTTTATATGTTAGTCTGCCTGCTGGCTATGCAGCTCTGGTGAGGATCGAGCTGTTTTTATTTCTTAAGTTAAGTGAAAAAGTTAATTTTCATTTTCAGGACTGTGTATCTCTGCACTTCCATTTTCATTGCTGTCTCAAATTCTCAAATTCTAGGCTCTTGCAAAGCAAGAAAATATTTTTAATGAAGAACAAATAATCAGAGAAAGAGAGCACCATAAGAAAATTGCTGCTGAAAGAGCTCAGGCACGCTATAAAAAGCATTATTCTATGTGTTGGGAAATGATAGACCAAATCATTGATTTGTCTGCAAAAGTAGTAGAATATCGTCAACTGACGAACAAGTGAGTATGTAGCTGCCAGGCAAAAATAACAGCTATTAGGTAGTTGTTGGGCTGCATTATTCAGACTGGTTTAAGCATTATAGCAAATTATGTCGTTTCTCAGGTATGTTACATGACAGCTGCAATTAGTTTGTATGTGAGAATGGTGACATTAGTTTCGTGTGAGGATTCACTGCTCTGTAATACAGGGTGAACAAATGCTACAGCCTTAGTGTAATTTCTTGAAAACTCAACTAACTTGAATTCTTAGGAGACCAAAATCCACTAGTGCCACAGCTTGTAAAACTGCTGATTTCCTTTCTTGTTAAAAAATTCCTTAGTTAGAAGTTAAAAACTGAATGGTGCTCATCTCATTCTAGTCTGCTCCACTAGATGAACACTTCCTCAGAGTAATACAAACAGGATGAACTTCCCAAGACAGATAAACCTGCCTGGACTGTCCAAAGCATAGCAACTGAGACCAAATTCTTCTGAGCCCTACATGCTGTGATTCTGTTTTCTGACATGCCCTAATTGCACAGGGTTTCTGAGAAGGTCCTACAAAGGCAGTAATCTCCAAGTGCCTGTACTGTAGAAGTATTCCAGAAATCATGGAATAGGGCTTTATTGCTGTGATTCTTTCATTAGTATTCAGTGATTTGACTCTGAGGTCAGAATTACAGTATTAGAAACTGCCAAAATCTTACAGCTTTTTAGTGTAACTGAATGTTAAAATAATGAAAGTGTGACCATATGAAATACACATGATTATATTTCATGGAAATTGTGTAATTTCAGCTTATTTAGTATGTGATAAAGTAGTCAGCCTAGACAGAGTTTAGTGAAATGACTAACTAAAGAAAATGTTTAATTCATATAATTCTGAATTAATTTTGATTTTGAGGAAAAAACAGATTTTTGGCAAGAGGAGGCTTTACACCATAAAGGGAAAGAATATTTTGGGGCAGGGAAAAGTAGCTGTAGCAAAACTGTTACTACACAGGTCTGCCAGCCAAAAATTGTGTGATGACACACTTGTGAAAACACTGAAGCCTACAAGTGCCTACAGCTGTCATGAAAGTAAACAAGCACTTATAAAAAGCTGTAATAATTACAGAATGCATTATAAATTTTAACTAGTTTAGCATATGCTTGTTTCATGACTGGAATTCTTGTAAATTTGGATACACTAGTATCAAATACCCAGCCCTCTAATTTTTGGTTGTAAACTTTTTTTTTTTTTTTCTGCAGCCGTGTTCCATTAAAACTGATGCTGGATTGGAAGGAACTTTTTTTTAATGGAAAACCAATATATGAACAAGCCTCAATTCAATCTTTGCCGGATGAACCTAGCCCAGAACAACTTGTAGAGCTGAATAAAATGAGTGTGTTAGATGAAAAAGATTTTGGTGAATACAAGGTACACCAAACTGATAAGGTGTAATGGAAGATAATACACCTTGCTTTTTCATAATCATAAACTTTATGTTGTGATCTTGCATTTTGTTCTATTACTGGTTTCTAATGTCAAATTTAGACCTGCATTATCTTTTCATTGCCTGATGTTTTATATGAAAACTGTGTTTGATATTAGCAGCAGTTACAATTCCATTCTTATATATAACCTTAATTATATTTCTTGAGTTGTAGGACCAGCATGTTAATTGCAATGCAATGAATTTTCAGTTAATTGGAATTTTAAAGTATAGTTAATATTACCAGATTTGAAAATACAACAGAAAGTAACCAGTAAAAGCAGTAGAATGAAATATTGTATGTTACAAAACCTGATTGAACTCTTGATTTCAGGAATTTGTAGTGAAAGTTCTCTAACAAGATCTATTGGTTTGAATGATCCAGTTGTTTTAAGATAGTAATGTCTTTTCAAATTATTAAAAATGGCTGACATTTTTCTTAGTCTTCCGTTAGAATACAAGTAAATATTTTTCAGGGTACATTAAAACTTTCCTTCAACTTTTCAATATGTTCATGTAATTTCAAAATTGAAAGATTACTGATTCATATTTCCCTTTCAATATGTATTATACATTTTTTTCAAAATTATATTAATGATTATATTGGTTAAATTCCACTACATATTTAGACTTCTCAAATAACCTGGTGAGTAGAATGTGACAAAATCATGGCAAATACCCATAGGGAATGGGAATTTTTAACTACAATATATATTTGCTTTTTATCCACATCCTGAGAAAAATGGGTACATTTTCATTTGCAATGAGTATAGATGTTTATTATGAGTTTCTGTGATGAATGCCAGACAGCTCAATTTACTGTGGCTTCAGTTTTAACATATGCTTTTCTGATTTTTCTCTTTACAAGGTCCTGATTCACAGTATGTATGAATTTCATGATTATTTTCTTAGGTGAAAAAAGGGCTATATCCAAAGTCAACAGGGAAGACGTAAAAGACAGACAGGCAGGAAACAGTGGAGAGCACTAATGAAAAATTAAGTTTTAGAGTCATATTTTGTTTATATTATGAAGTCTCTGTAGTCTTGTCTAACTGTAACATCACCAAAGGTCACAAAAATTTATTGACGTGCTTAAAGCCTCTTTTTTCCTTCCAGGCTATTTCAAATTATTTTATAGTTAATTTATTCCCAGATGTTTTTAGTCTTATGCCTTTCTGAATCATTCTTCATCAAAAGCTGGCACCATTTGACGTGTAAAATTGTTGGCACCAATTCATACTTTCGTCTTCTAAAAACCAAAGTGAACAGCTGATTCTTTCAAAGTATTGCTTCAGGATAAAAGTTTATTGACAGATCATCATGGCAACATTTTTGCTGATTTTCCTGGTGCTTTTGAATAAAGCCCAGGACAGGCAATTTGGCATCTCTCAAGCATATCTTGCTTACATTAGGAATACCAGCTACAAGTGTCAAACATATTTGATAAAATACAAGAAAATTCAGTTCCATCAGTCCATTGCACATTACATATTGCATTTTCTTTTTAGAATATTTTTTGAAACTACCATGTTATAAGATGTGCCTAATCACTTTATAAGTTAATGGAACAACCCAAAACCAAGCATAGCATTAATGATTTCTGACTTCATCCAAAAATGTTGACCAGGAGTTACATAACTCCCACCTGGATGCCTAAAAACTTGTTCCTAACAGGTAAACTATTTTACTTCATGACAGGTACAGTCTAGCAATCTTCTGGTTAAAAGAGCAAGATAGCTGAAGGGTGGGGGAAACTATTCTGCTTGGAATTAATTTTTCCTAGGGGTCTAATAGAATTTAAAACAACTGATCCAACTCTACCCATATGTTTAAAGAAAAATGTCCCAGGTAATGCGAGGATTGGGGTTTTTATTTCAATTACAGATGAAGTATGTTTTCTGAGATATATTAGAGAGGGAATTGCACAACTCAGAAAGATTTTCTTTGTTTGTTTTTACTGATTAAAAATAAGTGACTTTTAATTTTAATTTAAATTTAATTTAAGCTGATGATTAAATTGTGTTTTTCTATCTTATATGTGTTCAAAGTTAACATTGATCAAGTTCTACTAGTAGAACGTATTCTGAAGCAATACATGATTCTGATAGTAAATGCAAGAAAATATTGCATATTCTACCTAGAACATAGACTTCAAAACCTTATCTTTCAACAGAACTTTAGAATTGTTCACTTCTTTTGATGGTGATAAAATATTCAATATATAGAATGACACAATTGTTTGGGTTTAAAGATTTGTGAAGGTCATTTGCTTAAAGCAGGGCCAACTTTGGAGTCAGGTAAGGTTGCTTAGCACTTTGTCTGGTCAACTTTCAGGTGTTCCAAGGATGGAGATTCCAGAGACTCTCTGTGCAGTCTGTTCCCATGCTTTACCAGTCTCATTGTGACCCCTTTTTTTCTTTCTTTTTGTCCTGCTTGGAATGTTCCTTGTTGAAACGTTTGACTTTGTCTTCAATGCTTTGGTGTTCACCCAAAATGAAGTGACTAGCTAGAATCTAATTGGAAATACTATTATTCTATGCATCTTCCAAACAGCTGTTTAATATCCTCGAAACAAATAAATATTAATACAGGACTAGTATTATTCTACATACTACAATGTCTTTTAGCTTCTCACAGCATAAACTTCAGGACATCAGGACTTTCTTAGTGCTATAAGATGCAAAACTGGTAGAGCAAAAGTACAATTCTGTGTTCCCTTCTTTTGACTACATCCTTTCATTCTTATCTTTCTTCCAATGTGATTGTCAGTAAAATCATCTTTACTAGTAAAACCTAGTAAATCTTACAACTGATAAATTTCTGTTGATCTCAGGGCAGATGGACTGGAAGTTTCTACTCAGTATCTCCTTCCCTTAAAGATGTTTGAATTGGTTTGAGTTGTTGGTTTTGGTTTAGTTTTTTTTTTTCCTATATTGAATGTGTGTTAGGCAAATACATATATTTGAAATCTTTGTTCATTAAATTTTCAGAGATTTAAGTGTGATACTGGGCAATAATGTTGCCCAATTATAGAATGCAGAATATTAGGATAGTGGATTTCTAATACACAAATCTGCTACCGATTAATTCTGTAATGTTGGTGAAAATATTTTTCATGTTTATGGAATTTAAAAAGGGATTATAGGAATCTGTATTAAATTTGCACAGTGAAGTTCTGGTGGCAGGGGGCTGCAGGGGTGACTTCTCTGAGAATCTGTTGGAAGCTTCCCCCATGTCCAACTGAGCCAATGCCAGCTGGCTCCAAGATGGACCCATCACTGGCCCAGGCTGAGCCAACCAGCAATGGCAGTGACACCTCTGTGATAACATATTTAAGAAGAAAAAAAGCTTTTGTGTGGGAGTTAGAGAAGAGAGAAGTGAGAAGGTGTGAGAGGAACAACTCTGCAGACACTGAGGTCAGTGGCGAATGATGAGGAGGAGGTTCTCCATGCGCTGTTGCTGAGATTCCCCTGCAGCCTATGGAAGCTCATGGTGGTGCAGAGATCCATCTGCAGCCCATGGAGGACCCCACACTGGAGCAGGTGGGTGCCCAAAAGAAGGCTGTACCCTGTGGGAGCAGGCTCCAAGCAGGACCTGCAGCCCGTGGAGAGAGGAGCCTGTGCTGGAGCAGGTTTGCTGGCAGGACCTGTGACCCCACGAGAGACCTGCACTGGAGCAGTCTGTTCGTGGAGGCCTGTACCCATACAAGGGACCCAGCTGGAGCAGCTGATGAACTGTAGCCCATCAGAAGGACTTGGGCTGGATATATTGGTGGAGGACTGGCTCCTCCGGGAAGGACTGCATGCAGGAGCAGGGAAAGGTTCCTCTCTCTGAGGAGGAATCAGCAGCAGAAGCAACATGATGAATTGACCATAACCCCCATTCCCTGTTCTCCTGCTCTTCTGGGCAGGAGGAGCTACAAAGTTTGGAATAAAGTTTCACCTGGGAAGGAGGGAGGAGTGGGGGAAAGGTGTTTGTAGGATTTGTTTTAGTTCTCTCTATCCTGCTCTGATTTTGATTCATAATAAATTCAACCAATATCCCCTAGTCAAGTCTGTTTTGCCCATGATAGTGACTGGTGAGTGATTTCTCCCAGTCCTTATCTCAACTCATGAACCTTTTGTTATATTTTCTCTATGGTGTTCATCCAGAGGCAAGCTGTCACAGAATCTATGAAGAACGTTTGTATAAGTACTTGTGTCTCAAGTAGTTGTTAGTGAATGTCAATAAATGTTTAATGATTGTGACATAATTATAGGTTTTAACAAGGTTCTATTCTAACACCTGTGTTATTATTTAGTACTATTCAAATTTCATTATTTTATGTATTGTGTTTGTGTATAAGTACATACATTTAGAAAGATGGAAGACAAGACATTGAGATTTGCTAATTTGTCATTTATACAGAGTATGACAGGGGAATGGAGCCCAGCTGAAGAGAACAGTGAAAACAAACCTCCTCTTAATAATAACATATTGGGTCATGTGCTTCGTAGACTGATGGAGATGTTTTATCCTCCAAAACCCAAATCTTCACCTGAATTTCCTTCATTTCCCGTCAAGGGATGTATTTTGGGAAAAATATTTAGTGGAAAAACTACCTGTGCAAAGTTTATTGAAAAAGGTAGAGGTTATTTTTTGTTTCTTTTCCTAAAATTCTCTAAAATTTTATTTGTATCAAAATCCCACTCTTCCAATGAAAATTGCTTGGGCAAATCCTTGCTTTACTAGTTGTTGAACCTCAGATGTGTCTATTTTGCCAGGGTTGGTTTAATGTCATTCCTTTGTTATGTTCTAAAATAAGATTAAAAACACTGGAACTTGAAAGTGATATTAATATTGTGTTGTAATGTTAATACTTCATTGAGAATTTGAAAATGCTTCTGGTAAACTTCTTTGGAGATTCTTGTTTTAGAGGAGACTAGCAAGACAGCTATGTGATTGTTGATACACACTGTGAAGTAGTTACAGAGCAGAAAGAGTAGAAACAACTTTACTTTAGAAGCCCCAATTAAATAATTGATTTAACTGCTTGTAACAGTTTCTCTGTATGTATGCTCAACTCAAATTGTAGCTATCTAATATTTTTGTGTATTAGTTTGCAATATTCAGGTGCTATCTGTTGGTACTCTGGTTCAGGAGGCCATTGAAGCTTTTCTTCAAAATGAAATGGAAAGTGAACATGACATGATTTCAGAGGCAGCAGAGAACTCTGGAGAACAAAGTGAGGTAAGCATATTTCCAAATTTTAATCTTGGCTCTAACAGGGAGATGGGAATGAAATACGTAAGGAAGAAAATATGTTTCAATTTTTTTACTCAATTTCAAACTTAATTCTAAGTTTTGACATATAAGACTGCAAGAGTCATCTTGAATTAACAGACTTGTTTTTTCTGTAATATGTAGTTTTCATTCTAATGCACTTCCTGTCATAATTGATAGAAGGTCCAGGAGAATTTACCAAATTCACCACCAGATCTTCTAGAGGAACTCCAAACAGAAACCACCACAGGTAAATGTTTCTTGCTGCATATTTTCCTGTGTGTCTCAGGGCCTTGGGATACCTCAGTCTTTTGCATGTCCCAGCAAACAGTCTCCCCAGCCTTCCTTTTGCTGTGAAAATACCTGTAAAAACCCTTTCTGTTGTCCTTCTGCCTAGACAGTAAGACAAGGCCTTTTCCCCATGAGGACAGTCAAGTACTGAAACAGATCTCCTGTAGAGGTAGCGTAGTCTCCATCTTTGTAGGTTTCCCAGATCACACGGGGTAAACAACTGAGAAACCTGGTCTGACCTTATAATTGATGCCACTTTGAGCAGAAGGTTGTACTCTAACTAGGTGACATCCAGAAGTTGCTTCCAACCTGAATTACTCAATGCTCCTATGATTCTAACAATTTTATGTACCTTCTGTACTGATTTGATTTGTTCAAGGAACAGTATCAAGCTGTATACTTTTATTCTTTATCTATAGTAATAAATTTCATAGTAATAGAATCATTAAACTTTATTTTAGAATCGATTTTAGACAATTTTTCTGTTGAGAAGGATCCATCTCAGGAAGAATTTGAATTGGATGACAGTCAAGATGACCTGCCCAAGGTTAGTAGTCCAGTTTTAGTCTCTACTTTGTAAAAAGAGACTAAAATGCTAAGTTGTTAAAATGCTAAGTTAGTTAAATTATGACACCTTTTCATCATTCTGAATTACTGACCTCAATGTAAGAATTTAATGTATGAAATATGAAAAGAGCTTATTGTGAAAATCTGTTCCTCTGTATGTTGTTTAGAGTTGTACATCTTGTTAAAATTCTGTATTTTCTTATGAAATATCACTTTCTATAAGACGTGGTATTTTCTATGACATTTCTGAGTAAGCGAAAATGTAGTCCTGCTTGCTGCTGCTGAGCAGATAATTCATCCTATTACAAGGTTCCTTTTCTTTTTGTTAAAAATGCTTAATTCTACAGTGACTTCTTTGGCTTACTGCTCATGGAAAATTACTTCCAAAGCTAAGATACAAAAGAATCCTTGTAAAATAATGAATTTATATGCTGCTGTATGAAATCATCAGTGGTAGTGGAAATCAGAATAAGCTTAGAACCAAAACACTTACGTTTTTAGTTTCTTGGCCTTCATATCCTTCATTTCTCTTTCTTGTTTCTTTCAGCATTTTTATGAGTGTAATCATGGAAGTCAGCTGGATATTTCAATTAAACTAGTCATTTTTAAAAATTAAGACTATTCTTCTAAGTAGATCCCCCCAACAATTGAATATTAATAAATAACAGCCACCACCCACAATATAAATAAATAAATAGTATATCATATAAAATGTGGAGTCATACTTATTTCAACAATAACTGTTATGAACATTCTGAGCATACATTGCACTCTTCCACAGCTATCTGTACGTGCCCAGCTTGGTGCTGCATCACAGAAATGGTTGAAGAAAGGAAAAAGTGTTCCTGATGAATTGCTAGTTGACATCCTATTGGAAGCCATTACGTACGAAATTGTATAGATACTTGTTTTTATCTACTCTTGTTTGACAGAAAATTGTCTCAACTACCCTGATGTGCAGTTAGCATTTAAGTTCCTACATGAATATCATTTAAGTTGTATCACTCCCATTAGTATACTGTATGTTATAAAATAGATTTTCCTAATTACTACTTCAGCACAAAAGTTATTTGAGAAAACTGAGATTATACCTCTGAGCAGTCTCTATAGAGTGGTTTGGAAAACTATTTATCAAGACAGCAAAAATTGTTTTGTTTCTGATTTTTTTTTCACTCTTTAGACTTCGTNCCATTACTTTACAGTTTAATAATATCTGTCATATTCTGTATTCAGCAGGAAACTTAATATATACTGAATTAAGAACCACTGATGGCTAGAGCAAACTGCTGTTCTTTCGGTTTTATTATTAGGCTATCAATTCACTGTGTAATTCTGGTTCTTCATTTCCTTTTAGCCAAATACCACCAGAGAAGGGGTGGATTGTGGAAGGGTTTCCAATGACAGTTAATCAAGCAAAGCTATTTGAAACATCCTATACAGGAATTGATGTAGAAGCAAAAGATCCAATTTCTGAAAAAATGTCCCTTGCTATAGATCCCAGAGTCCCTAGCAAGCCTCCTCCTACCTCACCTGCATTTGATGTTTCTATATTATTGGATCTTTCAGACAGTGTGGTACTGAAACGTGCAGCTAACGTGACGTGTAAGTTTCCAACTACTATTAACAAAATAAAATGACGAGGAGATATCTGTAAGTTGTAGTTATTAATGCAAATTAGCATTACTGGGCAATTTCTGTATGTCTCACAGTATCACTTTCATTATTTGTGCTTTGAGTACTTCCATATTATTTCAGATACATCTGTTTTTTTCAGTCAAAGGCAGATAGGAAGCATGCAAGTGCATGTGTATATGCTTTTTGGTATTTATAGTGAATTCTCACTGCAGCTGAGATGGCACAGTGGGTGGTGTTAGATATCACATAAAACAGCAGCTGGAGAAAAACACAAGTTATAACAGATACAGAATATGGAGCATTACAGATGTAATGTAAATAGCATTTTTATTCAGGAGACACACTTGGAAAGGGAAAAGGGAAATAATGAACAGAGGGATGCGCCAATATTCATTCCCTGAGAGTGCCAGAATAAATTCCCTATTCATCACTACCTTTGTCTTGTCTTCAGTTAGTCAGTGGATGATCAGACATCAAAGTCAATTCTGACCAACCAAGGCAAAGGCATCAAAGGCTTTTGGACAGCTGCGTCACTTCCAGACCACACATTTTAAGACCTTGTTGAAACAAGTTTTTTTAATGAGTCTGTTGTGTATTATCCAAATTATGAGGAGGTTCTTTGTTATTTTCACTGCAGTGCCTAGGTGGCAAATAGCTTGCATTAAAGCACCATTTACATTTAGCTTTTATGTACAGGTAGGAGTAAGGATGGGACAAAATCTTTAGAGCTTTTCCTAAAAATCTGGTGTGGATAAATGTATAGACACTGGAAACTCTTGCTTATTTTAAGACCTTGTACTGCCAAACACTTGGAACATGTCGTGATATTTAATATCATCTCAGAAATACAAATAGAATTTATTTTATAAGATGCAGATGTGATGGTAGAGTCAAAAGAACAACTGAAAAATCAGAATTCTTTTAAAATGTTGTATTTCTAATGCATTAAAGGCTTTTTAAAAATTAGAGAACTCTCAGAAAGAGACAGTACTTTGTCTTTTCATGAAGTGGAGTGTCTGCTTGTTGTGAAAAGTAGATACTTTGGATGAAATTGGGAAAATACCTTCTAACTGGTAGATTAGGTAGGCCTGAAGTAGTGTGCCCACAGGAATGCTCCATCTCTTCAGCTGGAGAGTTCTATTCCTGAAAAGCATCCATTAGGAATTGTTAGTGCTGTAATTGGCTATGCACTTAAACAGAGGAAGAGACAAGTCAGTGTCTTAGGTCCTTTGCAGCTTAATTTTATGTTTCTGTGATGTTCTCTGACTTTTCCTTTCTTTTAGGAAGTTTGGTACTCAACATTTAAGTGAAGAAATGTAAGATCAGGGAACACTGAATTTGTTCTTATAATGATTATCTTACTTTGGGTGAATAACTGTCTGAATAATTGCCTTTCTCAATATATGCTTATGTATGCGGTTTTCCACACAGTAGATAAAAGAAAGGCATCTCAGGTTGAACAGAGCAGCAATCAAAACTCAGATGCTGAAATCCTAGAAGAGAAGATTGACTTAGCCAGGGAGCAGGTGCTGCATAGGTATGTTATATGAAGCACAAAAATGTTGCTTCAGCCAAATGTTTAGCCATATAACTGATCTGAATCTCACATGTGGTCCAGGACAATACTGACATGCTTAATGTTAAGAATTTACTCAGACCTTTCTATAATGTGAAGCCTAAAGGGTATTTTTCATTTTCTACACAGTATAAAGCATCCTAGAAAATAAGGATTCTTGTGTTTTGATTTTCCAGGGTATTGTTCCAAGGAGAATTTAGTTTTCAGGAATATATTGCATGAACTATATGTATACATTCCATATATATATGTGTATCTATGTGTGCACTTATATCTGAGGTGTCACACAATCTGTGACTGCCCTTGAATGAAATACAGTTGATTTGAGTAAAATCTGAGATTTTTTAAAATGATACTTTCCACTTCTAAGTTTACAAAAAAACCTTATTTTTATTATTTTAATTGAACCACTAGATGTTTAACTTCATGCAAAGTGCAAAATCAAGAACAACAGTTCTTGTTTCTGAATATTTGATACTATTAACTGTTTCAGACTATTAAATTACCAATTATCATTGGTTTAATTATGATGTTAGAAAATAAATATAGCTTGTGACATGAAAGAGTAAGAAATACATGATTAGTTAACAGTAGAGTTTTGAAAATTTTCCTATATTTAAAATGAAGGGTTTGATATGGGTGGAGTTGTTTTAGTATTAAATTAGATGGTCTGCTTTTTCTTTTATTTATTAATTTTAGAAAATGTCTGATTTTCCATTAGATAGATTTTAATTTCATACATTGAAATTATTTTTGTAGAATTGCAAGCTTTCTAAAAACATGGCCAAAATTAGAGAAATGGTTTTCAGTCCATCAAAACACTCTTGTGAAAGTAAATGCAGAGATGGAAGAAAGACTTGTGTGTGAAAGAGTGAAGGAAATTATAATAGAAGAAATTGTGAAAAATCAGAGTAGAAGTAAGTTTTCATATTCTTACTTATTAGAATTCAGTAACAGAAGTCTTTGTTTTTTATAATTAGTAATTACCACATAAAACTATATGGCAACCTACATTTTTGCTGAAAAAATCTTAGGATGCACCAGTTAGTGATAAGTGCATTAGAACCCTGAACTTTTCAGTTGCGTTTTTACCTTTTCAGAATGTTTGAACCAATTTCACATAAAAAATAAAGCATTAAATTCAGTCCTTTCTTCCTGGTTTAAAAATTACAGCTACCCTCTTCATCATATGGGATAGCATAATTGCGTAAGAAAGTCTAACTTGCCATTATCAACATATAGGCCTTTATCAGTAACAGCATAAAAATTCAGATAAGTAGAAGTGGTTTTGACATTTAATTTTGGTACATGTTTATTTCATTTTTCCTCCTTATCAGCCAGAATGAAAGAATCATTTAAAATAATAAAAAGAAGAAAAAAAGATGAAGCATCCAGGGGAAAAAAATGCATCAAGTAAACCAGCAATGGTGACCTCTAAATAACCAGGTTTTTTCATAACTATTACGAGAAAATCTTTGTGTGTCTTCTACTACCAAAAGAAAAAAAAAAAACCCAAACTTGAAAAACCCTCTTAACAGTAAAAGTTTATCCCACTACTTCTGTGCAAGGTTTCTAGTTGATGAAAAATTCTTGGAAATAACACACCCGAGAGAAAATTGGATGGAGGGGTTTTTTTTATGTGCTTGGTATATAATTAATGGCACTGCTAGAGTCAATAGCAAAATTCCTATTGTTGCAAATGGAGTGGAGATTTTCTAGTTAGAATCCAGCTCTTGTATAGAAGTACTATAAAGGCTATTTACTGCCTAAGAAGAAATGATAGCTGGGGTCAATTAATAAAGTTTAATTTCATACTTTTGTTGATAGTTTCCAAGCTGTCCTTCTCTATTAGGTTCATATAAGCAGAGTAGAGAATTAGGTTGGTCAAGCATGTTTTCCCTTTGGTGAATCCATGCTGACTACTCTTATCAGTTTGTTGTCTTCTGTGTGGGTAGAGATGGTTTCCAGAATTAGGTGCTCCATCACCTTTCCAGGGATTGAAGTGAGGCTGACTGACTGGCCATTCAGTCTGTGTCATCCTTCTTGCCTGTTTTGAAGACCAAGGTGACATTTGCTTTCTTCCAGTCCTCAGGCACATCTCTTAATCTCCATAACCTTTCAAAGATGATCGTGAGCCCCCTGGCTATGGTGCCCCACAGTTCCCTCAGCACTCAGGGATGCATCCTGTCAGGGCCCATGCATTTATGGATATCAAGTTTGTGTAGGTGTTAAGTGATCCAATCTTCCTTGAGCATTGCTGATTCCATGAGTATATTTTTGATGAACAACAGCTAAGTGAATCTGTTCCATTATTTTGAATCTGTCAGAGTAGCACAGAGGTATAATTCTGTTTATTGATACTTAAAAGACATTTGGAAGTACTGATTCTGCACTCGTATCAAGGGCCTACTGAAGACATAACCCCAGAAGAAGAGGAGGTTTCACCAGTTATAGATGAAGAAGAGGTTTCATCAGTTACAGAAGAAGAAAAAAAGCTTTTACCAGTTATAGATCAGCCTTCTTCCTCTCTTGAGACACCACAACCGATTGAACCAGGATCAGATGATTGGATTTATGTAGATGAACCACTTCCCCAGGTACATTAATTCATGACTGAAAATCTTAATATCAAAGTATATATTTTTATTAGTATTTTATGCATGTCCTACCTAAACCTTTTGCATCATTGCACGTTATTTTCCTCAATATTTTTCAATAAAAGGTATGCTATTACTTTATGATAAATATACAAAAAACAGTTGCTACTAAAATACATAAGGATTCATACTTTTAAATTTAGATTTTTTTAAAATTCTTTACAGTTCTGATAAAAAACACAGCAGTCAAAATAATAATACTTTTTACTGTAATGAAATACAAACACAAACTTACTAGATCACTTTTCTTTCTCTGGCAAGGATAAGTTGTGGGTCTCATACAAAGAGTAATAATGGGGAGAGTGTGCACTAATCTTTCTCCTAGTATATTTTTTCCTAATATGTTTTCCCCAAGTACTTCTTCTCAGATTCCAGTCATGTGAAATTTAGAGGTTTTCTGAAATGACTGTATATCTGCATCTTGTGTTTAGTAACTTTTCTTTCATTATTTTTTTTTAGTTGCTTTAGTAGCTTTTTTGAAGTTATTTATTTTTTGTTCTCTATGACATAGCTTGTATAATTATGTTAATTCTGAAATAGTATTTCTGTTTCTTTGCTTTAAACCATGATCTTTGCTTGGATCATTTGGTGACCCTAATTCATGGTGACCCTAATTCATATATTGAAAGATAAAATTAATAATAATTCTATAATGAACCTCTGAAGATATTTAAAATGTGACAAGCATCTTTTAAATGTTCGTTTTACTTAATGTTGCTTTTATTCTCCAATCCAGTTATAATCTATTCTAGTTGTTCTGTAAATTTTTTGACATGAGAAAGTGGGACTGCATGCAGTTTTTGAGATGCAGATTTTTTAAGGGTGGACAATTATGGTTTGATTTTTTTTCTGTAATTGCTTTCCTAATGTTTACCAGTTTTCCTTCTTGACTGTAATCAGCTCACATATGCTGGGTTTCCTGTGGCCGTGGATTTTGTTTACATTTCATGACAGTCAGTCAGTCAAACATCACTTTTGCAACACTAGACAGACAGCTTAGATTTTTACGAGCTCAACATTTATGAATGACCAAATTTTCATACTTCAGCGCACACACAGTGTCATCACTTATTTTATGATCATATCCAAAACAGCAAGTACTGGAGTATTCTGCTGGAATTTCCCATTCCTTTAAACACCTACCAGTTTTTCCCGAAGAAAATGTTGGTACAATGTCTGTAATCAGCTGTAAACCAAAATAAATATGTATTAGAAAAAAAAATCAGTCATATGATTATCTGACATAATTTTTTGTGCATTTGCTAATGCTACAGATAAATGAGTTGCCAAGAAATCTATCAATTAATTTTGATTTTTTTTTTTAAATTCACAGGAGATGGTTGATTTTTTGGTACATTACTGGGAAATGGTAGAAAATACATATATGAATACCATCAAAACTGTACTTAGATGTCTAAGGGATGAACAATACACTATAATTCATTACACAGCAGATATTAGGTAAGTAGAAATAGTATTTTATTGCATTAATATTAGTGGTTTGTATTTTCATGTGTCATTCTGTATGCCTTTTAACCCCTAAGTTATTTTTACCATAATTTACAGAAAAAAATTTCAAGATTATTTGAAACGTCCACATCTTAAGCAGGAGTTTGTATCTCAGTGGCAAACAGATTTTAATTCAATTGCTGATGACCTGCAAGATGACGAGGAAACAAAAGCTGAACTACACCAAAGAGTTACTGTAAGTAAATGGCGGAAATTACAGTATACCCTAGACTATTTTTTCATTGTCCACAAGCTTCATAGAACGTTAATGATATTATTATTTACTTATTTTTTCCTCTTTACTGTACTTCTTAAACTATTTCATTTCCTCTTTTGCATAAAGTGCCCTTTAAAATTATTCCTCTGTTGTTGGCCATAATTTTCTTACATCTTACTTCAGGTTTTAGGTTACAGTCTGGTATTGTGGTACACTGTAAAATAAATATTTTTCTGCTTGCTTTTTCTTTACAGTTTATGGTTTTCATAGATTTTACAAGTTGGATATTGCTATCACAATCTAACAAATCTTGGCAGTGTTTTAGTTTTTCTGTAAATTATACGTGATACATGTTTTCTAAAACTGATCTTTACAAAGTACAGAGAATTTCTTGGGATGTTTTGGTTCAGGTAGATCTTTCCTGGGTCAAACGTGTCCTGAGAGTTCTTTTTCAGAAAAATCCATGACAGTAAAGGTCCTAACAAGCTGAGAGCCAGATTTAGCATAA
The DNA here is from genome assembly GCA_013396875.1 of Vireo altiloquus. Taxonomy (NCBI): domain Eukaryota; kingdom Metazoa; phylum Chordata; class Aves; order Passeriformes; family Vireonidae; genus Vireo; species Vireo altiloquus. The sequence goes on from VZRF01012365.1 coordinate 51,939, forward strand.
GCCAAGAGTAGAGCTATCTTTGAACTCATCAGATGCCATTTCAGAATAGACATGATTTTAAGTTAAGTCATATCAGGAATGTTCCCCAAAGAGGAAAAAAAGGAATACTGATAACATTGTTAGTTGAAGGAAACATTTGAGGAATAATGGATTAATTCAGCTGAAATGAAAAAAGCATTGGACCTCCTTTTCCATAGAAATATTCCAAGAGAATGAAGTAAAGTATTAAAAGATCATCATCTATATTCCTAATTTCTACTAAACGGAATTACAAAAAGACAGGAATTACTCTGTCCTATATTTTAGACAGATAAAATAAAAATATTGTCCTTTTGCTCATAACAGAACATATTTGACATTATCCAATTCAAATTATGTGAAGAGGAGGTTATACTCCCATATGGTGCACTGAGACTCAGATACTGTGATAAGCCTAAACTGTTTGGATTAAACAAATGATTTTCAGAATTTTGTTTTATAACCCATTCTATTCCTTGTGTATCCCAAACCTTTGGGTGATTGTGAAGATGATCTTCCTCCATGCTTTTAAAGCCATGTCCATTGAATCTCCCTGAATGCACGAATTCTGTCACCCATCTTTCCTTACTGCTAGAAAAAAAGAGAAAATGAGAAGAGTGATCATCTTCAAAACGTTTTTCCTCAAACTTACAGACTGCTCAACACTTGTCATCTCAGCGGGACCCTTTCTAAAACTCTGGAAAGTGCCAGCTGTAACATCTGAAAAACAAATTTCTCTGGTATCAACTGGGAAATGTAAAAACCCAACCCATTTTGTGATGTATGTAAAATTCCTTAAAGGTTCAAAGCCCAGAGGGCAGCCAAGACTTTGGCCTGATGTTGTGGTTTAACCCCAGCATGCACTTAAGCCCTACGCTGCCACTTACTCCCACCAGTGGGATGGGGGAGAGAATCAGAAAAGTGAGAAAACTCGTGGGCTGAGGTAAAGACAGTTCAACAGGCAAAGCAAAAGCTGTGCACAGAAGCAAAGCAGAACAAGGAATTCATCCACCTCTCCCCGTGGGCCGGCAGGTGTTTGGCCATCCCCAGGAGAGCTGGGTTCTGTCACACGAAATAGTGACTTGGGAAGAAAAACACAACCACTCCCCATGTACCTTCTGCTTCATTCTTCTCCCTCTGCTTTATATGTTGAGCATGGTGCCATGTGGTATGCAATGTCCTGTTGGTCTTCTGGGGTCAGCTGTCCTGGAAATTGTGTCCCAATTTCTTGTGCACCCTCAGCTCCCTCTCTGGTGGGGTGGAGTGAGGAGCAGAAAAGACGTTGGCTCTGTGCAAGTGCTGCTTAGCAGTAACAAAATTGTTCCTATGTTACCAGCGCTGTTTCCAGCTCAAATCCAAACCATAACCCATACTTAGCACTCTGAAGAAAGTTAACTCTTCCAAACCAAAACCAGCACACATCCTAAATATCCAAACACAGAATTACTGTGGATAAAATACTCTTCAGCAGTACATCTCCATCTGTCTTTCAGCAATTTCTCCAACTTCCCTCTCACTGCATTGCTATCATTGAATATGATGAGTTGCTGGCTATCACTACTTATCTTGTTCCAAATAGGAGAATACTTAGCAAATGCATGCATTTGTAGTGTTTTTCACCACCTGACTACAAGAAAAGGAGAGAGAAGCTTCTTTGCTGTGAAAAAAAAGAGCAGTGGGAAAGAAAAAGAAGATACTCATAAAATATGCTTTTAGCTTCTGCCAGAAGAATATAATTCACTGTATCCCTCTCCAATTTTTTCCACTGCTTACAGTAAATCAAAACTGTGAGTTAAATAATATGAGGGCAAAGAGGAAAATTCTTCTTTATACCTGTTTAAGAAAAGTACTGGAAAGAGCGGTACATCAGTTTGTACAAAACATTGGTGTGGTTTTTTTGTGTGGTATTGGGTTTTTGTGAAAGTTTTTTGTGGCAAAGGGTCTGCAGAGGTGGTTTCTGTAAGAAAGCATGGCAGCTGCGAGAGAGGAATGAGAAAATGTGAGAAACAGCTCTGTGGTCACCAAGGACAGTGAAGAAGGAGGAAGAGGAGTTGTTCCAGGCCCCAGAGCAGAAATTCCCTTGTGGCGTGTGGAGAAGGCCATGGTGATGCAGATTGTTCCACTGAAGCCCATGGAGGACCTCAGGAAAGCAGATCTCCGCCCTGCAGTCCATGTGGTCCACCCAGGCTGTATCAAGTGGACAGGCTGCTGCTGTAAAGGAGCAGCAGCCTGTAGAGAGCCCAACCAGAGCAGGTTCCTGGCAGGAGCTGTGGCCCATGGGGTACGCATGCTGGAGAAGTACAGTCCAGAAGGGCTGCATACACAGAGAGAATCCACACTGGAATAGCTGTTGAAGAACTGAAGCCTGTGGGAAGGACCCGCATTGGAAAAATTAATGGAGGACTGTATTCCATGGGAGGAACCTCACTCTGGAGAAGGGAAAGAGTGTGAGGGGAAAAGAGCGGCAGATAAAATGTATAATGAACTCATCACAATTGCCCGTTCCCCATTTTTCCTGTGCCATTTAGGAGGTAGGAGGTAGAAGAGTCAGGAGTGAAGTTAAGCCTGGGAAGAATGGGTGGGTGAAAGGTATTTTTAGTTTTGTTTTATTTCTCATTATTCTGCTGTGTTATTGATTGGTATTCAATTAAATTAATTGCCCCAAATCAAGTCTGTTTTGCATGTGCTGATAATAGGTGAGTGATCTTCTCATCATTATCTTGATACATGAATTTTTCCATCATATTTTCTCTCTCTTTCCTGTGAGGAAGAGTGATAGAGCAGTTTGGTGGACAGCTGACAGCCAAGGTCAACCCACCACTGCCAGTAGATAAGTTGTATGCTTACATGTTTCACATCCAGCAGCATATCCTTATGTGCGTATTCTACAGTCTGAACAGCCATGAAGATCTGATTGCCTTGGCTACCTTTTAGCCATCACTGATGCTTTAGGTAGCCCAGGGACTTCCCTGTGCCTTTTGTCCAACAGAGGACAAGTGGATTTATTTGAAGTCTTTAGACAGGGGGAGAGAAATAGAATCTGACATAATAGGCTGCAACTAAGACCTGGTGAATATGGAATCACCTCACCAGGAGCCTATGCTCCTCTCCTTTTCTTCTGTACCAGCATAGGCCAAGTGAGGTAAAACTGCCTGGAGCCAAAGACACTACCTTGTCCTACTTTGGCACTGTATTTAACAGCACTCTTCTCCTCCCATGGCCTCTTACACATAGTGGCCTGTCAAACTATTTCCATGCAGAGATGGCAATAGGGAGCGAAGGGTTTGCATAATGTTGTATGCTTAGTAGGACCTCAGTGCTGTCAGTGAGCCACGTACTGCTGCTATTTGACATAGTCACCAGCTGAAGAGCCCTTAATTAAAAGAATGTTAGAGAAAAGAGGTGTGGAAGCTACCCAAACTTGAAAAGCACTTGAAATCTGACACAATTTTTTCAGTATTTTTCATATTGCACATCCCCTTAGAGTACTATTCTTATTGTATTAATTTGCAAACCATTCAAGTGGAAAGTTGTTGCAGTTGGGAGTTTAGCTGTCCATGGTCTCATATTTGTCTAGCTTAGGTACATCGTCTCTGCCTGAGGAAAGTGAGGCAGCCTGCACACTGAGCTCATATCTTTGTATTCTCTCCACCGCATTTGTAAAGAAACTTTCTGTCAGCACTCTGTATGCATGTGACCTGACCAGATGTTGATATTTATAGCAATATAGAAAAAGCTCCAGAGATAAAGATGCCCTACACACAGGCAGGAAAAAAAAAAAGTATGTATATATATATATATATTCATTTTCTTTCATAATTAATTCGTATTTGATTTTGTGCTTTAGAACCTAAGAGATCTTCTTTGGGATATCTGTGACAACAGAAGGGAAGAAGCAGAGCAAGAACGTATTAATATCATGAATGAAGAGTGGCTACCAGATCGTAGAGGCCTTGCAGTGAACCATTTCTTTACACTTATGCAGGTATGGACTGCTACAGAGTCTACAATGGAAGGGAACAATTAGTAAGATTTGGTGTGAGCCTGAGAGGAATTTTATATGGTTGGCTCCAAATATGTGAAGGATTGAAAATTAGTTAAGCAAATGTTCATGTGTTTTCTGAATTTGTAGAGAAAGTTAAGAGACAAAAAGTAGATGACATTCCATACATTTAACTTTGGCAGACAGGAAAGATTAAGAAAAATACCATTCTTGTTGTTCAACCCCCAAAACTTTCAATCTCTATACTGCTACTTTTTGCAATTTTATCACTCCAATGAATCTTCTTGAGTTTTGTGACAGAAATGTTACAGCTCTTATCCTTCTGTGATCATATTGACATCTTCTTTTAATTTATGAATTACATAATTCACAGATGTTGTAAACCCACTTGATGCTACAGTATTTCCCCTACTTCAAATTTATTTCAGTTGTAACTTCACCAATGTGTCTTGAAATTTTACCTACAAAAAATCAAGTTATGTTTTTGAGAATGAGATGTCATTTGTTGCTCTTAAGAAAACCTTTTCAAATATGGCCCAGCTTTCAGATATGTAACTTGAAAGTTTTCAAGAGTCCATTCAATCCTGCAAGAAAGTAAGATTTGCCTGTTACCTCTGTTCTAGGTGCATAAATTTAGTTTAGAACTGGACTGGAGTATTCTAGACTAGACTAGGCTTGACAGGATTTTCTGTGAACTTTCACATTCTGTGAAAGTTTTGGCAAATTTATAGACAATGAAAACCGTGTTTTAAACACATGCCTTGTGATGCTGATTTAGCTGAAAAAGCCGGGCCTAAGCAGTTTAGGATGGGCTTCCAGCTCATTAATTCTCTGTGCTATTTTTATATGTTTAATAAACAAGGGAACCACTTTCTTATATCATATGAGTGTTGTGGTAATTCAAGAAAAGTTTGTGAAGTAGTCAGTGCTATAGTAAGGAAATTGTTAACCTTAATAAAGATTTTGGGCCACTTACACCACCACATTGGTGTTGTAATTAGGGTATTTATGGTCCTGAATGTTTTAAAAATCCACCTTGAATTATATGCATAAAGGAGACAAAGTTACATTACAGAGCTTAAATATTTTATTATTCTCTTTTTAAATTCAGTTGTATCTTTGCAATCCTAGTTCTAACAGGATTTCTTGGACATGTATGATGGAGTTCAGAGGAGGTTCACTATGAATCTAATTTGATCTGTCTTATATGGATATGCACAATAACTGTTTAAAGTTACTGACACATATTAACCATATGTAAGCTTTTGTTTTCATAAAGGAAGATTTAGTAGAAAACATTATTTCTTGCTTTGCTTAGTGTATATATTCCCCCAAATAAATTAATTATTAATCCTAAAACTACAGAATGAAAAATATAATTAACTATAACTTTATGTAATGACTATTCTTTTTAGAAGCAGCAAAAATAGTTTTCTTTGGTATTGAGTTCTCCATTTGTGGGTTTTTCTGTTGGAAGTTACATATATTCCCCAGGTGGCCCTGTAACTGTGTAAACACATAGATTTGTATAAATGCCGTTTATCAGATTTCATTCCTTCTTTCTGTGTATACAGTTATACTAGAAGATATTTCCTCCTTAACTTATGGATAAATGCTGGTTTACACCACAAAGGTTTTATCCTTTGTTTTGTGACTGTGGTTTTGAGCATTTTCCCATGAATATTTAGTACTGTTTTGTCAGTTAGAAACTAACACCATACTGTATCAATAAATCAAAACATGACAGGTGTTAAATGTTTCTTGAATCTTACTTGATTTCTCCTGAGATGATTCACACAGAAAGATCTTCAAGACACTTAGGTGTTTAAAGTCTGTTGATTACTTAGGTCCAGAAAAACTATATGACTTTTAAAATTTTCTCCATCACATAGCCCTTTTTATTTTATACTTTTAAGGTCTTATTTCTTTTGAATAAGAAGATCCATATAATTTATTGGCACTAGTATACTTGCTACTACAGAAATATATATACATCAAAATATATTGTAATTAAATTTTATACATTGAACATTATTTATTTTAAATAGTTTTTCCTGTTTCAACAGGAAAAAATATTACTCTTATTACTGCTTAGAAATGGCAGTGTGATTACATTATAGATGCAAGTAGAAGTATGCATTTGGTATACTATAAATTTTAAAACAATTATGGCTGTTTTTCTTGCTTTCCCTCAAACTCAGGATTTAGAATTGCTTCTGCTGACATATGATAACAAAAATATGTTCTGCCCTTTGTTGAATTACAATCTCTTCATCATTTCTTCTTGAGGCTGAATTGGATCGCTTCCAAGATACAAAGAGTCTTCTTCAGGAATATTATAGAACAATGGAAGGAAAAATCCCAACAGAAGACATTCCAGATTTTACAAGAATACCATTGTTAGATATTATTAATGGAGAGCAGAAGGAAGATCAAGAGGAATCAAGAAGGTAGAAATGCATTATAAAATTATACAAATATGAACAAATATAATGCACTATTGTGTGTTTGATTTTTGATTGTTTGTGATTTTTGGTGTAAATTATATGTGTGTATATTTCAAAGGATGGAGAAATAAGAATTTTTTAACCCGGGATTATATTCAAATGATGAATCTTAAATCATTTTAGAGGTTACATTTATCTTTCATTTTTTACTTATTTACCTATCGTAAATATTATGATATTATAAATATATCATAAATATATGATATTACGTATCATATTCATTAATGCANAAATATAAATATAATTAATTGTTATGTAATAAAAAAAGTAAGTCAAAGCAACCTACAAAGATGACCCAAACCAAATTCCATATTAAAAGGTAAGGGATACCACCTGGTACTTTCACAATATAGAAAATGCCATTAGTAATAACAACTGCTTTCTTAATTATAGTGCATTTAGAAATTATCTGAGTAATGAAACTGTGTCTAACCCATGTGGAATTCATCAGCAGATCACACAGTCATTTGATGTAATTTTATCCATCTGTTATTATTTCTTACCTGTTACAGCTAAACTGGACAGTTTTCTTGCCACACACCTCATTACTTTGGTCATAAGAAAAGTTCTTCCCTTTTTATTTCTATTGCAAATTTTGAAAATATCATCTTCATTCTTTCAGCATATTCTCCAATATAGTTATTAACACTTTTTATAAAGGGATATGTAAATTATTTCTTATATTTTATTTTTGAGGATTCCTCTAGTTTCTCGGGAAGTGCCTTCACCAGCTAATACCGATTCAAGAAGCAGTGGAACTTCACGTTCTAAGGATAAGAGTTCGGAAAGTGAAGTGCCCACTTGCAGGAGTGATGAAAGTCTTATTATTGATACATGGGAAAGAGCAGTAACAGCAGTATCAGATATGGTAAGGAATGTTTTATTTACTCAAACATTTCTAGATTGTACAGTCAAAGCCCTCCATTCAGTAGGCAGCCTAAACAAACCATCTTTGCACTGTATGTCTCAGATTCATGTGTCTTGCTCTCCCTCTGATACTTCCATTGAATGGTTGTAGTTCTGTGAGGAAAATGTTGGAATCTGTGTATTTTCAGCACCTCCATATTTATAACTGAGCCTTTCATGCCATTACTGAGGGAATTATTTCAAATGTTGCCTCTATATATCTTCTTCTTCCAGGATAAACTCTTCTCTTATCCCTCAATAAAAATGTGATAAAACGGACAATTTTAATCCTGTGATGCAGTGTTCAGAGCCTATGGTTCAGTGTTCAGTGTTTCACGTGTTCAGTGTTTCACATGTTCAGAGCCTATGGTTACATTCTTTTTTCTATATAGCTAAAAGTAAATTAGGTGAGCTTTTCAAATGGTTGGTTTCTAGGTTCGATTTTTGTTTTCTCTTTGATCATTTAAAAAGAAATGAATTTCTGCACCCTTACTATGCAACTCTAGGCTTGCTTTGTATACTGTTGGTTCTTGCATTTCTAGCACTTTCCTCAAGCAGAGGCAATGGCTGCAAGAATTAAACCAACTATGTCTGTATTGTGTTTTTGCTGCAGAATTTTATTTTTGATAAAAAATCAAAATTTAATCAATTAGTTGAAGTATCTCCTTTATTTTCTTAATGTGTCTACTTCCTATCAATTACTTTCAGCAAGTATGGGCTATTTAAAACAGTAATTGCATAAAGCTGATACTGTGTACTGTACTATGTGTGACTGTGGTGTCAAGGTAACAGCTGAAATAGAGTCTAGAGAAATGGAGGAAGAAAAAGAACGTCAGCTAAAACCGAAAGCTTCGAAAGCTGCACAGAAAAAACCAGGCAAAGCAGCTGGGAAAGATACCAAAGGTGCTAAAAAGGCATCTGCCAAACCACCTGCTAAGAAAAAAGGTATTTAAAATGCAGTCTGTTTTAGCAGTGCTTGAAATTACTGAAATGTAAATACATGAGTAATACAGAAATGAGTAACTCAAGACATTTGATTTGGATTTAATTTCTCTTTTAAAATGTCAAATGTGACATCAGTTTGAACAGCTGGTAGTGATAAAGGAGGGGAAAGGCTTTTGAATGGCTTTTGAATTTATTTAGATGTGTGTGTAGAAATAAATATTCCAAATTGAAAGTAAATATTATTTTTTCTTCATGTTCAGTATTGGAATAGAACAGTTAGAACTAGTTTTATCAAGTGAAATAAAATTCTGCCTGTTAAATTCTGCCTACTTTACAGCTGAAGTCCTAAAAAAAGAGCAGACTCCTATTGAGGTAGGTCTTGCACATAGGCCTGGCAAGAACCTGTCCCACCAGGTGAAAATACAAAATTTTTTTGCAAGAGAGAAAAACAGGCAGTGTGCTGGAAGAGATTGTGGCTTACAAGGCTGTTTATACATTTTCTCACAACTATTTCCTTGTGCAGGTAGTAGTTTATATAATGTTCACCTTTTGTCTGCAATATGTCATAACTTCATTAGGAAGTGAGGCCTGTAGCCTAAATCTTTGTACCTTTTGTTAAGACATTCTATGTAGCAAGAGAGAGGTTCAAGCCCTGTGGTGGGTGTAGGGCAGCCTGAAATTCGGGTGCTCCATTTCCAAATGAGAAAACTGTAACTGCAGAGTTGATGTGCATAACACAGTTGACTTTTTTTCTTTGACAGATGTTTTATTTGTACAATGCTCCATTCTCTCTCTGGTTATTTCTGCCCATATAAAGTGAACAAAAGCATAGCCTTGCAAATACTTAGCCAGTTGTGAGCCCCAGGGAGCCTTAGGCTTAGTTTAGCATCTCAGTTCAGCCGAGAGAGTAGCAGATTTTCAGACTTATAGAAAAGTTTTGTGATAAAAAATCAGCAGCTATTGTATGCTAAGTGGCTAGTTAGGAGTTTGTGGATTGCTTCTTGCAACCAAATTTTTGTTCAGACCTGGTACAAGGTGAGTTACCTGAAATCACAAAACCAGAACTGCAGTTAGAACTCAACTGTGCCTTCCTAGTAGAAGATGGAGTGTAAACTAATGGATTTGTAGCTGATGTATTAACTTTGATTTCATTTCAAATACACTGTTACTCTAGTGTTCCTGTAACACAAGAACTCCCTAGGAAAGAGCTGTGGGCTAGTAATGCAGTGATACAACTTATCACATGTAATTTTATCACTTCTAGAATTGACCATTTGTTTTATGTTTACCTTATGTATCATGCAGATGTCATTATTTTTTTCTGTAACATTTCCATCTTCTGTTCTTCTAGGATAAAGCAATTAAAAAGATTTTAATATTTTTGAGTAGTAGTCAAAGTTGGGCTGCTACAGAATTCCATGCAATCTCTAAAAACATTATAGAATACCTTTGCAATATCAGTTCATAGATAAGTATGTGAAAACAAGGCAGAAATGGAGGTTTGAAGAGGTGTGAAATAACAGATCTCTTTTCTTTTATATTTTTATTTTTAATAGCATAGTTCTTTTCACTGCTTTGATGGTAACTACTACCATTTCTCATATTTTCACTATAATTTGTTAAACTTGAATTTATTCCAGAAGAAATGAATATTATCAAAAGACATTTATTTATGTTCTGGTTGTGATAAATTGGTAGACACTAAAGTCAAACAGGACATTCCAACCATCTAAGATCAAACGAGAGGCACACTTATTCAGTCATGATTCTCCATTCAGAAATACATTTAAGGATGTTTTTTAGCCAGCTTTAGTACATGTGCTTGTATGTGCTGGGGTATTTTTATGCAGTGTTGACCTTAGCATGACTTGCAGATGAAAATCACGTTTGGCAGGTGAGTATCCACCTTTGCATTCTCATATATGGTCATACCAAGTAAGGTGAAAAATGTAATTTTTCATGATACATACATTTACAAGCAAAGTCCAGAGGCTGAGAAGTCTGTTTTCCTGTAGGAGGAAAAGCCAGTCCAGCTCCTACAGACCCAGAAGAATTAAGGAAACAAGACCTGGCACTTAAAATAAAGCAAGAATATTTTAGTGCCTTGAAACACGAGGGTATGTTACTATTTGGTTATTTATAATGGTAAATTAATATTATTCCTAATTTGATTAGTGTGCTATTCAATACTAACCAGAAACTCTAGGGAAAATGTATGGATAAGAAAGAAAAAGGAGAGAGAGTCATGTCTGGAGAAATCAGGAATTTTTTTTAGTGTGGTAATCATCAGTGATTATGTGGTAAATATACTTAAGGTGGTAATGTGATTTTCATTCTTTTAGTCTTGTTTCATTTTATCTAATTTAATTTGTCATGACTAAGCTAATATTCACCCTGAGAGAAAATATTGTTACTCACACTTCAATATTCAATTGAATTGGATTCAGTATTTGAAATGTCTTGTTCTGGGAAAGAATTTTTTGGCAGTTTTATATTTTATTGATGTTTTTCTCTGATTCCCTCCTCATCAAGCAACAAGGGATTCAAGCAGCAAGATGAAGATTTTGTTTGTTTTTCCAAACTGCTTTCTGGACAGACTCTTCCAAAACCTATGTCTTGTTCAGTCATTCTGTCTCTTTGTCTGTCTTACTCAGTAACTTCCAAACCAAATGGTTCATTTCAGCCAAAAGTAGATGTCTGAATACAGTCCCAAACTGAAAATTATTTGAAAAATTTTTTTTGTGGTAGGTTTAGACTAGAAGAAAGTCTGTTTTGTCACTAAATCAGCTTTTATAGATTGTATAAAAGCTGATTTAGTGACAGCCCATCATAATATGGTACCTCTTTGGTGGGCTAACTATTGCACAGTATTTTGTTATGAAAGATAGAGGGCAGACAGCAGTTATTGAACAAACCACAAACTCATAAGGCGTCTTTAGATCCAACCAGGTCAAATGCTTGTACACTTTGTACACCTACAGCTTTCAACATGGTTTAATACAAAGAAGTTCAGGAATAAATATTCTAAGATTTTGGGGTAATAAGAAGAACAGTAATAACTTTGAAGATCCTAACAGTCTCAAGATGAATTTTAGTGATTCATTAACATGGTTTTTTTTCCCTTGACATTACTTAATTTTCATTCTATATTTAAGAAAAAAAGCTAAGAACCTAAGGAAGGCTGAACATGTTGAGCTCTGTTTCCTGTTTGCACACGCACATAGCTGGTATTTGAGAATCACAGTTTTACTTGCAGCTTTGTTATCCAGGTACCTTTTGGTATCTTCTGCTTTTCATTATACAGATATATTGAGCCTAGCAAAGGCACTAGTTGTGTATAGTTGCTAAGTTTTAAACGTTGATTTAGTATTTAATTTCTCTGTTGCATCAATGTACCTTGCTTTTTATTCTCTTAGTGTTAAGAGCAGCTTTATCAGTGGTCTGTGCAGTACCTACATCTGAAAATGCAGGGAGACAAAAATTGTCATACACTTACCTCTGTAACATCCCAACAGCAACTACTTGAAGTACATGTAGAGCAGCCACAATTAAAGCAGCCTTAACTGTACTACAGAAAGGTGACTAGCCAGGCACCAAGTATCTTCTAAGGTACTTTTAGCTAAAAACACTTAAATATTCTGGGCTTTAGGTGCTTAGACTGAGAGCATGCCTCACATTTTATAAATATTATTCATTATAACTTTATCATTTAAACAGAGGCAGCCACAAAATCTCGACTTGAACTTATAAAAGAAAAAGCTTTAACATATCTTGATGATCTAAAATGTAAAGCAGAAGAGGCTTATAAAGACATGGAATATTGGCTTGGATCTACCTTCTTGGTGGAAACATCGTGGTAATGTATATCAATTTTAAACAGTATATATGTATTTTTTTAACCTAAACTATGATAGTAAATATAGTTGTTTATATAGACAGAAATAATTTGTAAAAAAATGTAGAAAATAATAATTTCATTTAGTTTTATCTTAAAATCCGGAATGCTAATAACTCATTTCTTAGCTGATTAAAGAGTTCTGCTTGTAGCTGCAAAGGTAATTATCATGCTACGCTATTTTTCTAGACTACAAATTTAGCAGATTAATGAACAGACAATCAGTTAATCCATTTAGTAGAAAGCGCTGTATCATTTCAGTAGCGTCTGTCCCTTTGGAGTGTGGGATTATTTTCTTTCCTGTTTTTTACATGCACTGGAAAATTCTACCTATTGTTCCTATTGCCACATATTACATTTCCCAAAATTATATCAAGGACTGTTAAAAAAGAAAAGTTCTCCTTCACAATTCTTCTGTCCTAGGAAATAAAATGTACTTGGGATCACTGTAGCACATTAGACTATCTCGCATTGAATGACCAATGTCCTTATCATTAAAGGGCTTTTTGTCTCTAGAGGAAAGGGGTCACTTTGACCAGACACTCCAAGCCAAAGCTATGCCTAGTTGATCATTGTAGACAGCTGATGTATTTCCCTGTGTAAATTGTACTCATTGCACTTGAAACAGGAGTTCATATGCCTCTCCACTATGCTAGCCTAGAAAGTACTTTCATGTTTTTCCATCAAGTCTCTTCTGTGTCTTAGATCTAACTTTATATAAATTTCTGACTACAGTCAAAGGATTTCTTGCAACCCGAGGAAAAGTAGACTTCATAATGATTTTAGTAATTGCAGAATTCTCACAGGGGCTTTGTAATTCTTACTTTAGAAAAGCTTTAAAAGCATGAGCACATTAAAATTTAAAACTACGTTATTAACATTGTGTATTTTAAATACTCATAGTCTGCATTTACACTTTCAGTGTTGAAAAGCTGATAGAGGTTGCACGACATCATATTGAGAGTTCTAGCAGAATCCAATATGAAATGACTTTAGAAGAAGCAGATTTCTTCATCAATTATGATATAAAAATGGTTCCTGACCCTCCTCCTGACCCTGTTCCTCCACCAGAATTTCAGCGCATAGAAACCTCTGAAAGTAACACCCTAACTATTTCACAGCTTAGTACACTTCATAAGCAGTTTCTACAGCTGGCACCTAAAGGTAAGAAATTTTTTTCCTTTTAGCTCCCAAAGGACTGTTGGTTACCTATTTAAAATCTAGAGTGCCTGGGAACTGCTAAACATTACTTATCTGTATTGCTAAAGATTGTACTACAGTTAAAGATCTTGCTACATAGAAGAACAAAGTTGTAGTGGAGAATATTGAAAATGTGAAATAACAGACCACTTGAAAGCTTTTAATGGCTTTGCTATGGGATTTTTATCATCAAGACCACATGTTTAGTATTCCTCCGACAAGTGTCTCTGTAATAGGTTTTTAGTACAGTATGCATCATGTTTGCTATGCTTAAAGATGCATGTCTGTAGCTTGTTTACTAATTGAGAGCTCAGTGAACACTCAGGCTATATTATTTTCAAACACAATTTTAAAATTATCAGTATTTTCATGAAACTGCTATATAGGGTCTATTATAACTATTAACCATTATATTCTTCTAGGCAGTGTGTGCCTGTTCTTTGAGTGATTTGCAAGCATTAACTCAGATATGTAATTTCTTTTTTAACTTTAAACATGTATTTATGTTATGTCTGCCCTCTAATTATGGGAACTTAAGGCTTAGAATGCCTAAAAAGACTTGCAAAAGTTCCTGAGACTGTATAAATGTTACAAAGTAATTTAGGTAAGGCAGTTTTAAACTGAGATGGAAAGTAGTTAGGCATGTATTTGCAGACTGTTTCGTTCCAGTGTTCCATATTATAATTGTAATTTTAGTATTATTGTCACTAAGATTGTGAAATACAACATGTAAAAAAGTACTCACAATTTAAGATCTAACTCCTCCCGTGTAATAAGGCCACAAAGGCACAATGAAGTTGAGTTTAATTCTTTATTTGGAAATGCTTTTCATATATATTTATAGAGCAATTCCAATTTTTTTTTGCATATAAAACCATTTTAGGCAGAAAGATGTTTACAGTTTTCCCTTAGAGAGATGCCTCTCATCTTATCTCTGGTGTAGGAGTGTGGATGTGCATGTAAGCATTTCAAAATTTTCTATAGAGACCTATTCTGCAGATAGTATTGCAAATATAATGGCACAGGGACTAAAAATCTTTATGTTTGTAATCATTTACGGTGCCATAGAAGTGAAACACAAACACCAGTTTGATTGATACTTCCACTTAAAAGGGTTTTTTTGGTTTTAGATCATTCATCATTAAGATATTTCAAACTAAAAAAATTTGTCCATTAAAAACTTGAATATTCTTGACATTTTTAAGACAGAACAATCATTTTCTTTCTAAATGTGTAATAATTAGCAAGAAAACAACTTAAATCTTCATCATTTTACAATATTTCCCTTTCGATACTATTATAGTCACTAAAATGTCACTGAAATGACACTTGCATGACTATCAAAAAAAGGAAATTTCTTGGCTTAGCAGTCTTGAGACAGTAAAAGAATGCTATTGCTTGTTCTCTGAGACAATAGGAAAGAATTGTTTAAAATAAGATCCCAAACCCCATGCATTTATCATCTGTTTGGTGACTATTAAGTTAAGATGCTTGCCTTTTTTGGATAGCTGACTTAGGATGGAAAGCACAGCTGTGCAAGTCACCTTTAAAATACTTCCTCCCATTCTCTTACACATTTTAAGACAGCATAAATCACATTCTAGGTTTCCTAAGGCAACCACTTCCCTTCATTATAGATTCCTTTCTTTCATAAAACATCAGGAAAATTTTTCATAGCCTTCTGTCTCCCCTTGTTCAATAGAATGGTAAACAGAAAATACACATCTCAGTAGTTAGTCTCTCACTGAACAGAAGAGGGAAAAACATTAAAGCACCCAGCACAGTGGCAGTGAAATTGTTGAACAGCATCTCTAAAGGAGATACCAAAAAATAACAACCAAATCCCTACCTTGGAGATCCTCAAAATGGATCTACATTTCCTGCCAAACATCTTATTTTTTCTAATTCTTACCCACCACTGCAGATCTCTCAGCATTCATAGTGAAAATCCACATGAACAAGCACATGGGGCATAGGCTGTTGGGCAAGTCTAAATAGAATAAATCTGCCAATCTCCTTGTAGTAGAATAGAAGTAGTAGTGAATAATAAATTTCCTAAAGTTGTTCTGAAAATTGGAAATTAGGTTTTTTTAAAGCATCATGGAGATTACAAGAAGCAGATTTTTACTTAGAAATGCAAGCAAACAAATAGTAACAATGGAGGGGTGATTATGTAAAAAGGTTTCTTACAAGATATTTGATAAATGTCAGAAGGAAGTATTTTGAAGATGTGTTTAACAAATTGCCAAAATTAAAGCTAAAAGTGGGAGTGTCAGTATACTTCAAAAATGTTTGATATTCATGGAAGAATTCTTATGAAACAGTTTTGTGTTTCCTAGGAATCTAGAGTTTTAAAGAACTGCTGATTCTTCACAGACAACTTTGTGCTGTCGTGCACACTTGGTTCTCCATGGAAGCACATTACTCTTCATTCTAAGCACCAATGGACAAAAAACCAGCCTGTGCTGGACCTTCCTACCTGCTGACAGTCTTTTATTTGAGAAAGAAATTTATTTTCTGTTCTGTTATTATCCCAAGTTCTATTACTTAAAGTCAACATGAGTCTGCACTAATTAATTTCACAAACTCTTTGATCAAGTTGTTAACAGTGCTCTAATATATTACCTTGGGAGTGCTTTTCCATAGGAAGAGCTGTGACGAGTCTTAAATTGAGCTATTAACATTCACTTTTTTTATTTTCTCTCTTACAGTCTTTTTGAATGCGTGCTTTTCTTATCAACAAAATTAAATTATTTATTAGATCTCATCACCTTTGATTCCCTTCAGCACGGTGATCTTCTGTGACCACATCTCTTGTCATTTCGATTAGCACACACATGGAATGTCTCCATTTTCTTCTAAAGCTGTTTCAGAGAATACAGTTTGGGTGTGGTTTTGCATTACTTAGCAGATCAAAGTAGATTCTATTACAGATTTGTTCTTCCTCTTATGACTGAATCACACGAGAGAATTTTAAATTTTATTTTCTTTTTCATAGTTATGATCCTTATGAACCATTCCAGTTTTAATTATAGAAATTATTCTATAATTAGATAGAATAGATAGACATCAGTCAGGTTTGTAAAAGTTCTGTATCCAATGACCAAAATAATGTTTAAAATACTTAATTTTTAAAACTGTTAAATAGTCTACTAAGATGTAAACATCAGGGACAACCTATGACCATCTTGCACTGCAGTTTGTTTTCAAATGGTGTTCAATTTGTTATCAATTGATTTTTACAATTGGTAGATTTTGAGCAGACAGGTATATTAAAGTGTGCATGTAGTTCAGCTGAAATGTTGCCTTTTAAATGAAATATTTTATTGAATCAGAATTATATACTTGGATAATGTCTGTAGATTATGCTTTCTTTCCCCAAGCACTTTTGTAGAAACAATTCAAGGTTTTAGAATAGTAATTGCCTGACTTGGATGCAAATGGAGATTGAAGTCCATATGAGATCATAGGAATAGTTTCATCATCTGTAACTTATGTATTTTAAAGACTATTTATCTTGAACGTTGTTTTTTAAAATTTGAAAATAAGAAAGTTTGTAAGTTTGTGGACAGAGGAAGTATTTGTTACTAGGTGAAAACTTAGTAATTCTACCAAAAGTTTCATTTACACCTCCTGTTATGTCTCTTACTAAGTCATGTATGTTATTTAAGTTCAGAAATTTGTGGAACATATTTAACATGGTTTTATATGTTTCTGTGCATTTAAATATATATATATATGTAAAATTCTAAAATTTCAGTCAGCATGACAGAAATATCTCCCCTCACTGCATCTGTGCAGCAACAAAAGTACCTTAACTCTCAGTGATTCAAAGTTTAAAATCCCAATTCTTGCTATTTAAAGAAGTTCGGAAATAGAGCAGCACCAGTAATAGTGATTAAACAATGTAAATATTTATAGTGAAATTGACCTGTAGAGAGTGATGAGTCTATCAAGAACATGGATGAAAAGGATTCACATTTTTGAGACTCCTGTCTTTTTCATCTAAGGGTAGAAGTATCCCATATTACTACCTATATTATCCCTGTTATTACCTTCCTAAAGTTAAAAGAATATAATTCAGCCTTGGGGTTTATTTCACTCATTCATCCTTGTAAAATTGCTACAGAGTCTGGTGTGTAATTTGCAATGGATCCTTATCCAAATATCTAGTCAGGAATTGCTATGGAAACATTTTTCTCAGTGAAAATAGAAGGAAAGGTGAATCTGTTCAAATGTTTTGGTAAAATTTGATTATAATAATAAATGTTAACATAATTCTCATCTCTAGTATAAGTTTACAATCTTTTCATATCGTGTTGCCTGTGTAAATTTATAATCAGAATCTTAATAGAAATTTACTATGATGATCAGTTTATAGAGATATTTTTATACAGTGCCTGTAGAAAATACTTTACTGACTGTATATCATTAAGAAATAGTCTCTTTTGTATATCTGCCTTATAACTGAGGCATGGTGATTGCTCTTTATTGAAATGTAACAGGTTCCATTTAAAATGTCACAGTCCTGGTTCACAGGGTGTAGTGTAAGCTTAAGCTTCTGTCATTCATAATGCTCCTTTTAAAATATCTTTTTTTCTGTTTTCCATTTAACTACTGGTCATAATCTTAATTTCTTCACCAATTAATTCTTTTGCATTTGTTTGTGAAGTTTCTGCCCTCCTTATTGAAACATGTAAAGGCTTGCCAGTCACCATCAGGAATGATACCGCCTTATAAGAAGATTTTAATGAAAAACAGTCCTACCTAGTGTAGCTTTTCCTACATTAGTTTTCTTCTTGATTTCATTTGATAACCAGCTTTTTGTGAAGAGAGTAGTACAGGCTGCTTTCCTTTTGTATCCTCTCTTCTTTCCATGGTACCACTGCGACAGATCCCACCTTTTCCTACGTTCCCAGTTTCCCCATGTGAACTGAAAAAATGTTGGTAACACTGACAGCCCATCTCACAGGGAATATTATCGCTGATAGTGGATCACAGCTCTACTCCAATCCTTATTTCTCTAATCACCAGCAAATTTTCACATTCCTGTATGCCTAAAGAAGCAGCAGGCACTGTAGAGGTGTTTAAATGTTTTTGTCCCTTACTTTTACTTCTGAAGTTGCAGGTCCAGTTATTCAGCCCTCCACCTCTTTTTCACCTAACCTTGTGGTTTTGTGTCTGCCTAATGAAGATTTTTAATCTCTACTGTGTTAAGAATATTTCTCTTCCTCTTTTCTGTTCTGGGAAGATCCTAATAGCCTGAAAATGTCAGAAAAACCTCCTGTGACAGTTCGTTTTGCTGTCCATGTGGACCACAGCTGCTCCCTCAGATTTTAAGTTCTTTACAAGAATCATTCATACTGGAAATGTTTTTTACAAGAATCATTCATACTGGAAATGTATTTAACCTGTGTGTGCCTAACTTTTTTTATTAATATTATGGCCTTTCAGGATGCTTAGAATAGAATGGAACAAACTGTCACTTTTTTCAACAATGGGAACAAACAGTTCTCACAAATTGTACAGTGTGTATATATATATGTATGTAAATTTGCTCCTTCTTCTAAAATAGAAAAGAGTGGCATACAAAAAGTCTTTTTCTCAAGACCTTTTAAAGCACCAGAAATGGCATTTCTCTCTATGATTAGCTTAATGTACTCATTAATTTTGCTTCTTGACATACATATCACAATAAGGATGGTGGAGATTTTAAGTCATTTGCAGGATGTTACTTTTGTTATTTCCCAGTGAACAAATAGATTTCTAGTTTTCTTGCCTCCATTCTGCATGCAATTTCTCTTGCTTATTTGATTGTTTTGTTTTCAAAGTCCTAAAATTATAGCAAATGTGTGCTAAAAGAATCATTAAATTACAGGCCAAAAGTAGGAGATAAAAGAGATCTAGAAATAAAATTTTCAAAAATGTCAGCTTATGGGATTTGCTCCTACAAAATACAAGAATGACCATCTTCAAAACAATTTTGGAAACGTTGAGAACAATCTCAGTGCATTAAGAATGCTTATAAAGTTCTGAAAGCAGTAATAATATCATTTGCACGTAAATACATTTTAAGAAGATCATGTCAGCTACTACGTACGCATCTTAGGCATTCTGTGTCAGGTTTTTGATTATGTATTTCCAGACTTGCTCCAAGTTAATATTTCCTCCAATGCCAGGTATAATGGACATTGTAATAAGCTTGTGACTTCAGCAGTATTTTCTGGAGACGTTTTGCCTAAAAGACCATTCTGAATTCCACTTCCTAAATTTGCTCTTCTCTGTCTCAAAAATAGCATTGATGCAGCTGCACTTCATAGGTTGCATACTCACAAACTTCTGATAGACGAAAGTCAAAAGTGACCATTTCTTAGAAGAATCCTGGGTAGCCTTCAAGTGGTTTAAGAGTAGATCTGTTTTTCTTGTTCTCTCTCACGACTGTTAATTTCAAGTCACAGTCTAGTCCCAAATTAACAAGATAAATATGGACAAAAAAAGAAAACATACAATTGATATTTAATCAAATAAAAACTATTTTATATTTGGTTGTTTCTTTTTAAATTATAGCCATAAGAGCACTGAAGCAATTTAAAAGCAAGAGTAATTCTTCTAGCAACAGAGAAGTTGGTGACAGAGGGAAAGAGAAGAAAGATTTGGAACGTCAGAAAACAAAGAGGAATCACCAGTTTCCAAAAATATGGCTAACAAAATACTCTTGGTTAAAATATGATGATGAAAGGGGAATAATGTTTTGTGTACCATGTCGTAAACATAATGTGGATTTGGGGGAAAATATCCATAATTTTTGTTCTGGCACTGATGACTTTGAACTTGAATTTATAAACACACACCAGAGTAGTGAAGCTCATGCCTGGGCTACCTGCATGGAAGCTGCCAGTTCTGCTTCTCCAGATGCAGCTTCTGCAGAGCAGATGTTGAAGAGCATGAACCCCCTAACGCTGGGTAGAGTAGAAAATATTTTTAGAAGATACCAGGCTTTTGCTAAATCTGGCAGTCCCTATACAGACACTGACGGGGTCTGATAAACTTTAACATTACCTTTCTCAGACTTGTCCTTCTGAAGACTTCCCTACAAAGGCAGAACAGATCCTTTTTTCCAATGCTGATTATTAATTGCACAAATTATTCTTCCTATAACAAGTACTCTTACAGACAGGATATGATTAATATACTTCACAGCTTGAACTACTTTTTATTTCTCTGTAAGAATATTTGTGAGGGTTGCAGTAGGAATGCTGTATATCGATTTTTAATCTAGGAGCTGAGAATGAGTATGGTTTAGAGAATATATATTTTCATAATTCTAAATATTCTAAATGCACCTTTCCACTTGATAATTTCAAAAGTTAAATCTTATGAGCAGAATATATTTCTACCATCAAGGAAATGGCAATGATTTATATCAAAAAATTAAAATTAAATCATTAAATACCATTATTAGTTCCTCCAACAGCAAATGAAGATGTACTACGGGTAATTTGAGAGAAATTATTATAAGGTCATTCACCTTTAAATCAACCCTCTTCTAAATCAAGATAACTCTCTACTTCCAATATAAAACATAATGAAGTAATAGCAGAAGATACCCAGTACCCCATGCCCTACTGTACTACAGCTCTGCTCTGTCCTGTGCTTTGCTATACCACACATATATATACACATACAGTCTCTTTTTGGTGTTTTGCATAGATGTTCATGGTACTTCCAGGTATAAACAGTGTGTCAGAAGTGGAGTAGGTTTGGAAGGAATGCCTCATTAAAGGATATTAGTCCACTCCAGGAGTTAATCTGAAGGGATCAGAAAAAGAGATCAGTACTGTGCATTACATAAAATAGCTGAACTTGTGATTTTTTCGACAAAGAAAAATAAAAAATGTTTAGGTATTGTTTGCCTAATAAGCAACAGGATATATATTTCATAGGATCCCTTATTAAATATGTGGCTTATTATATATTGGAATTGTTAATTCTAAGGGTTTTCTCTTAAATCACATAATATCACGAGGGTTCTTTTCCCTCAAAGTTGTCAAATGGAGGTTTTTAACTATGTTGAGATTGGAAAAAGTTTGAAAATATGTCCCGAGGATGTCCAACAGGTGAAAACAAAAAGAGAAAGAAAAACCAAAAAATGGTGTGTTTGTATCTGTAACACTGAAGTCACTTCTATGATGGAGGGAGGAGGCATGTTTTTTCATAATCTTCTTTTTGTCCATGAAACCATCAGAATTCCTTCAACCTCACCTCTCAGGACATGTTTTCTAAGCCTGTGATGATTCTTGATACTTTCTTTTGGGCAGTCTTTAGCTTACATACATCCTTCTAGATCTAGAGATTCCAGAATCATACTATAGCAGAAGCCTTAACGTCTGAAAAAAACCACATTATTTCCCATGTACTTTCTGGTGATATTGTAATCTGCCATAATCCTCAGAGACTTTTCTATAGAAATTTTACTTTGGCAGTAAGATTTCCATTGTGATATTTATTCAGTTCACTATTTCAGCCCAGTGAGGCACTTGACATTTATCTTTATTGGATCGTGTCCTTTTATTCTAGACTCTATCTCCAGTTTTTAAAGTTCACTTTGAATTCTAATTCTGTTCTCCAATGTGCTTGAAGTCTGTTCCTGAATCATTTAATCTGCAATGTAATAAATGTATCAATTTGTGCAATCTATTTCCAAAAAGTACTTTGATCTGTTTCTGGTAAAACTTACTGATCCTCTCCAGTTTTTCAAAATCTTCATGAATACTGATTCTTTTTACAAGATGCTTGCTACTCCTTCTAATTAAAAATATTTAATTTTCTATTCAGTCTCCTACATTATTCAACTGAAACTTACTAGGTTTGGGTCCTTTTATTTTGTACTTACAAAAGGATTTTGTAAAGAGCATACCTGTTTTGAAATGAATCTTGCTAAGTAGAAAAAAGCCAATTCTGGGAATTGTTTTCTTTTTTCCTTCCTAGAGGACATTATTTTCTTTCACCGCTTGCAGAGTACCATTTGCAGACACCAGTATTCTTTTCTGGGTACCATCTGTGTCACTGCCCACTCTCAGCGTCTCTCTGTGATTATGAAGCACTGACAACCCTTGAGCTGAAATGATGAGTCACCTCTTGTTTGGCATTATAATCAGATACTCAAAACCAGTTCTGTGCTCTCTAATATATACCCAAATACACGAAGTCTAGACAAAATATCTAAACACACAGTGAGGAAAGTATTTCATATCTTGTTTTCCATGTTTATGAGGGATTTCCTCTGTTTCTCAGAGACTCACTCATTCCTCCTACGTATGTTAGTAGGAGGAATTAAGTCACAGTCCATTTGAAGGCTTTGAACTACTATAACTTTGGAATTATCCCTCATTAGATATTACAGGAGGAGGTGGTAGAGTAAAAGAAATTGCCCTATAGCACATCAGCAATTCTACAGTTAATATAAACAATTATATATTTTCTATAAATTGTGAGCAGTGATGTAGATTGCAGTCCTTTAATCCCATTTCAGACATTAGTTTTGATGCAAGTTCTTTAAATTCCATGGCTCTTAGATACTTTTTGTGTATGTTTCTGAAGTCATATTGCCTCACAAAAGGGGATATGACAATATTAGAATCCTTTTAAAATTTTGTGCATAAAGACAACATTAAATTTTATTCAGGAAGTCAGAAACTCCTAAGAAATACAGGAACTACATTTTTTATTGTCATATAGGGAAATCGTAGTGGGAATTGAACAGTTTAAAACATAAGGTAGTGAGACAGAAAGCTAAGTTAGATTGCCAGTGATCAAATGTGGAAGGAGAAGTGTTTAGCAAAAAATGAAATAAAAGTTATCATTGCTGGGCTCTTCATGGTAAAGCACTAGAAAATCTGAGATTGCAAAGAATATGTAAAAATTTTCCCTGTTGTTTTTTGTTGTTCATTGGCTCCTTCATGGACCATAGACTGTTTTCCCCATGAAGCACTAAAATGTTACCTGGTTTATTGAATCTTATATGAAATGTTCCAAAAATGATGCCTCTGTGATGAAGGCTTCATTATGCCATATGGAAATGATCTGATTCTTGAAGCTTGAAGTTTTCATAAAAAACCAAATTTCTGATTACCTTAAAATTATTATATTAGCAATACAGTATTCTTCAGTAAAAAGCACATGATTTATCACATGATTTTTAGAAGATGTTCTTTCTCAATGTAGATAACTCAAAAACTTTCAAGATGTCACATTAGAACACTGTTATCAGTTTGACAGTATTTTTTCCCCAGCTTTTGCTTTCATGCTGAAATTTGTGGGAGGATACTAAGGCTTCAAGTCCAGGTGTTTCTCCCTTCCTTCTTCCTCTTCCAACAGACTTTGAGCTTCCCAAATCTACTTTTGTCCTCTTCTCTCCAAGCTTATATATATATGTAGGATTTCTCTGCTGTATTAAGATGTGCTGAGGGCATTAATCCTGGTTTTCCTGATTGGAAGTAAACAGGTCTACAGAGATGCAGACTATTCATTCAAATTGGCAACTTGATTTTGGCTAAATCACACCATGAAAATACTATTCAAACACATTCTTTATATTCCTACCACATATCTTTTTTGTAAACTTAAATTTACTTCACTGTCTCACTTCAAATAAATTGTCTTAGCCATAGAATATGCACAGCTATGCCTTTTCAAAAGGACAAGAAGTTTGACTGGAAGAAGTCAAAAAAATAAGTAAGTTTTTCCAGTATTTCACTGATTGTGTTTGCTTTTAAAGGTAATCTGAAAACTCCTGTTTTGATGCAATGGAATTGATCACTACCTGACCAAATCAGCTTTGTCTCTAAAAATTTAAAGATCTTGAAACTTACTTTACATTTTTTGTTGCTAATGTTTTTGTGTCTCTCACTGACCCAGCAAAGTCCATTTCTGAAAGAAAAGACTCATATCTTTTTTTATACATAATTTTGTGTTTTAATACCATACATGAACTTTGAAGTTTCTGTTTGCTCATAAGCAAATCTGTTTCTGCTTAAAAAACAAATAGGATTTGTTTCACTTATTTATTTTTTTCTTTGGACTTCTTTTAAATAAAATTAATGGAGTGTTTTTTAACTCCCACACATCAGTACTGAGAGAAGCTTTTCAAATAGTTAAATTTTGTTTCAGAGTTCAATAGTGCATGTTTTCCACCCTATACTCTAGCATTCACTTGCTTTAAAGAGTGAAGATAGATTTATTATTGATTACAAACAGCAGAGTGGAAGAAAAGGTTGGTAGGTATTCCATACACAGAACTCTGTGTGATTAGTGCCTGTGAAGAGCTCATTAATTGTCAGTGTAGACTGTGTGAGAATGGATTAGTAATCTTAACGCAGATAGGACAAGTACAAGAAGAATTGCAGTGCAGCAAAATATTTGAAATTTTGCTATTAGATAGGTCACACGTGATTAATTTTAAATTAGGAGATTTTATGTTTGGTTTGGAAGATATTAGCATTATCAGTAGTGCATAACAGGAAAATAAATAACTTTCTCATATGGCCATTAAAATGAAAAAATAGATTTTTATTTTTTAACAGAAGAAGTCTATTTAGAAGGCTAAACATATTTCTATATTGATTTTTTTATTAGGTTTTATACCAAAGAAATTATTTATTGAAACTCTTAGTGGCTTGGTTAATTTGAATCTTGGAATAAATTGCTTTCCTGATGCATGGAAGAACTTAACACTTCCAGATGTAAGTTAACCCCTATATTCTCTTCAACTGGAGTATTGGTTTGTGTTGAAGATGCAGCATTGTCCTTATTATGATAAAATGAAGATTATAATATTATAGGACAGGATCAGTTTTTCTTTAAAATTCTTCAGTTTCACTAGAAAAGGACTATGGAAGTCACTGTACTAGAAATTTTGTCAGGACTGTATTGATTTACAATTTTCAAATTATATCAGTTCTTAAGACACCATCCAAGGTTTTCAGATTTAGGAACACAAAAATTTAGAATTTAGTCTCTCCAGATCTTCCATACTGAATTAATTTTTCCTTCAGATGTTGCTGGTAAGCCTATGGAATGGAAATATTTACTTGTTTTAGCATGTTTTAATAACTATTTCTGACAGTAGTAAGAAGTAAGACAGTAACCATGATTCACGATAAGATTTTAATTGGATTTCACATGATTTCACAGCTTTATTCTTATATTCTTCACACAGATGAACTGCATGAGTAAAGCATTTTAAAGTTGTATAGTTCCAGTGAGTTTAGTGAAAGCTAGTCACATCTGTCATCTTGGCTACATAAAAACCTAATCTTAGTACAGGAAATTAATTATACAAGAAAAGCTATCAGTCAAATATTGCCTATTAATAGACCAAATGTACGTGTATCTCATGTTCTGTATTCCTTGAGAACTTTTAGTGCTTATAAATCCTATCTTTATATAAATAATAGAATTTTCTTTCCTTAAAAGAACCATTTTTGAATTAGACTTTTAAATTTATTGTGGAAGCAAGAACTTGCTTACAAAAGGAAATTCACAAGCATAAGCTAAGGTATATATTTATTTTACACTAGCTATTATGAGCTGAACTCACCATTTCATCACTGTATGACTTAATAAAATCTCAAAAAATTTTTCAATTAATAATAAGCAATGCTGTTCTGGCCAGTGTTAGGACAGATGACATCCACGATGTCACCAAATTGTCTCACTCTCTGCTGCCCTGGGCCCTTCTCCCCGTGAACACATTGCTTCCTCTCAGACTGCAGTCTGGAGCAACCCAGAGACTTCCCAGACAGGGAGATCTGAGTGTGAAGCAGAAGGCAGTGGAGAGATACCACAGGGCAATACAGACCTGGGCTGATTTGGTTCCCCCTCTCAGACACAGCCTCTGCAATGCTCTGTCAGGAGATTTTGCATGTGTTCTCCTCTGCTGAATACATGCAACTTCATTGGTACAAGGACACGTGCAGCAAGCTGCAAAGCAGCTGTTCTACCTTGGCTTTTTTCCTATTGAAAATAATGCTGGAGTAGAGAAAAGTCACTTGGTGGACACCTGAACAGGGCCAAGGCACAGGACCAAGGATTTTGTGCTCATGCTGCCAAGTTGTCAGTTCAGTTCTCGGCACTCTCACCAGACAGAGCATGGTTCAGGGGTTAGCATATTCTAAGGGATGATATCTCATAGGCAGTTTAGATAGAGATGCCTGTTTAGGGTATTTATTTAGAGAATATCAACTGAACCTGCAGTCGACACGCAGTGGCCCATGCCCTATTTTGTGTAGTTATCCATGCCCTTTACAGAATGTGAAATCTCACTGCAGAACCTTGACCATCTTATCCAGGAAAAGACCTATATAAGGATATATAGAATATTGAAAGAGTATGTTTATGCACACATATTTGATAATATTTATTATTTTGCTTTACAGTTACAAAATCTGGCATGTGCATTCACACTGAACTCAGAACTTACTGACTGGCGCAGATTCTTGCTGGCAGCAGCACAGCCTTGGCCAGTGCCATCTGTGACACAACTCCTCAAAACACTGCATGGCTTCGAGTCTGTCGATGTCACTGGATCAGGCTTTCTTACCCAGGAACACTATATGCAGGTTATAATACTTTTATCTTTACAATCAAATTTGGGTTTTTTTTGATTAAACTCTCCGAGTTGAATGATATGTTGTTTGGTTTATTCATTTTGAGAAACAAAGTCTGAATTTTGTGCTTTGGGTTTGAGGGAGCTTACTGCTGAAGTGTTTTCAGTTAATTAATGGCCTAATATGTATCTTGTCCATAGTTCCACAAATCAGGCTAATTAAACTTACTTTTTACTTGATTTTCCCACTTTTCCCATAAATTAATCTCAAGTGAAAATCCTTTCTGTTTTAAAGAAATTACTCTGTGTGGACTTCGATGACTATTAACTTACTTGACAAGGAATAAGATAATTTGCTCCAAGCAAAAATAAGGATTTCAGTTTCATCACATCAGCTGAATTTTAATTAAATATTTCTAGATTTTTTCCAGTAATAAATTTTCTCAAGTTAAGGTCATTCCTCAAACCTTGAATACATGGAAAATTATAAAATTCTTTCATCATTTCTCTGAAGAAAACTTCTATTTGAATTGTCACCTAGTTCACAAAGGTTTTTCAGGAAGATAGTTTTGTGAAAGAGTATTATGAATCCATTTGTGTTCTTTCAGCAAAATTCTGCTCATTTTCACTTACTTTTACTTTGCATTTTTAATCATACTTAGAATGACTGCTGGTTCACTCTCATAGACCATAGTAGCTGTAAGTGTCATGTATATGCACATATAAGTGTCAATAGATACACTTACCTATGTGTGTGTGCATGTATACACTGAGGTTCTACAGTCTTCCCAGTTTCTATGTTTGTTTGGTGATACTAAATGTAATTTTCAAACGGTTCTGAATAAATTTCATAGAACCTCTATTGTAATTTGTTTTCCAATCACCTAGTGTTGGGTTTTTTTTAAAAATAATAAAGGCTCTGTTATTCCAGAGGCCTGTCATTTTCAGAACTTCTTTGATTAATCTAAAACTTTTAGGAGCACCTGCCAATCCCTGCCCACCACAGACTTTCTAACAAACAAACTCTGCAAAGCCAGAAAACCCACAAGAAATGCAGGTCTATGTGCATTAATTTTTCTATTCTTGTAAGTTTTACTGAAGTGTGAGAGTTTACAAATAAACTAACAGTTACATGACATGAAGACCAGAAATGTACATTTTTGGCACAGGATCCTATTTCAAGTATAATAATAACCAAGCAATTAATTTCATTGCTTCAGTAATGAATTAATTTAATTAATGAATGAATTAATTTAATTGCTTCAGTATTACAAGGTAGTAAATATGCAATAAACAAATGATTTGTTTGTAGACCTATACTTCCTATAGGTTCTTCCAAACTTCCATGGGAGTGATAATTCTGAACCTACAGTCTCATTTGCCTAAAGACTGATAGAACTTTAAAACTTCATGAACACACATACGACTTCACAGCTGAAGCTCCTTTTTCAGAAGAGAGCTGTATAAGTAGGCACATGACCATAGGTGCTCGAGAGAACATTATGGCAACACCCAGAGGCTGTCCAAAGCAACTCAGTTCAACCATCTGCATTGCTCTGAAGAGTTTGGTCTGCAGCTGATTCATATTGCCTGTGTATCTGTGTGTGTGAGGTCCTGCAGTTTGTGTTACTGACAGCATCGTGGTTTGGAACTTTCACATATGTAGTTAGGAGAAGAACAGGAACAGAAATCATCACATTTAAGTTTAGCCCTCTAATTTCAAATTACTGAATTGATTAGGGAATCTGAATTGATTTTATTGCAATCTTTATTGTATTCTTTTTGAGCAATTTATGGTGATTATTTTGGGGTCCTACTGTCTTCACAAGAAACAATGACAAGGAATGTTCACTGATAATAGCAGGAATAACCTTCCAGTAGGAATTTGAGCTGCTTCAGCTGTCCTCTCTCTCTGCACCTATACTTGCATAGAAACTCCATATCATATTTTGCTCCTTTGGCAGCATAGACTTACAGCTACAAAGTCAATTTTCACATTTTCAAAGGCATACATTCACTTCTATCCTACTTGATTTTCAGTAATTTCTCAAGTATCTCTTACAACGTACGAACAGCAACTTAATTATTTTCTCATGTCATTGTATATTAATAAAAAATTCTGTTTGATTAAGTCCAGAAATTAGGCTCTCTGCTGAGTAGTTAAGAGTATAAAGACTACCTTGTTTCAATGTGTGAAAATAAACAAACTTTTCTTCTTTTTTTAAATCAGGCTGGCTTATGGTTTAATGGAAATGAAGATCTAAGCATAACAGAAAATTGTGAAGAACCCGTGCCTTTAGATAGGATGAAATACCTCATAGAGGTAACTGAAAACATAAGTATTTTGAAGAGATCACTATTCAAACATGAGAAGTCTCCTGTCAGAATTTTTTGGGTCTCTGTTTTTCAATAAGTGCTGCATTTTTTTGATGGTTTTTTCAGGTCAAGTAGTGCTTCAGAATAACGTGAAAAGGAATCCAAGAATCAGCCTTGAGTATTCCAAATCATAGTCTGCACAGAAAGACTTAATTACTCCTGTTCTTCATTGAATGACATTAATTTTGCTACACAGCAACCAGCTTTGTAAAGAATGGGAGGCAAATGATCACTGCATCTAAGCTCATAAAAATTTCCATGAAAGAGGGGGCTAATAATAATCTGAATACAAAAATGCTTTGAACGTATTTGTCATATGGCTTGTTACAAGGTTTTATTAATTTCTCAATTTTCTGTGGAATTCAATTTCTATTTCCTTGAATTACTTAACACATGTATGATTTATCACAATCTTGATTTGTACAGCCTCAACATGTTTTTAAGTATAGTAGCTGTTATTAGCAGTAATTACTGTATTTTATTCTCTACAACCCTTGATTTGTATTTTGTATAATTCCACTTACAGAAATTAATCTGTGTATTTTTGCCCTTTATAGTTTTTCTTTAGTTTATTTGCGGATACCAGAAAAGACCCTGCTCTGCTGAACTATACTGAGATGCTGCTTTATTTTGCCTCCCACCCTGATCCAGTTGAAGGTGTATACAGAGCACTTAGCATTGCTACTGGAACATATATTCACAGAAAAAAGGAAGCTTCCCTTCCATGTGGGGTAAAATATTACAGAAAAATACTAGAGAATAGTAGTAGTGCTGCCAAATTATAAATTAACTAGATTTCTCTATATTTCCTTATCCTGGGTAGCTCCAGTCCTTATAAGTAGTCTAACTGAATTCATGGGAACATTGCATTGGTAATAATACTCAGAAGCATTCTTTCAAAAGTCTGGAAATTTGCTTGCCAAATAATAATGAAAGTTTAAGATAGTTACTGGTGACTACTTCTTGTACATAAGAATGGAAGTAATTCTCTTGCCTAATCTTAGACCAGCTGTCAGTCCCTGGGTATTAGACTGTAGTGTGACTTGCAGTAATATTATTTCAAGATACAAAACCTGATATTATTGCTAGTCTTAATTTATTTTTCACTATGTTGCCCACTAATAGGGGTACTCAGACACATCTTTGTTGTGTTATTTCCGTTTACGTTTATCTGTAAACCAGAAGGATTAGTAATAGTTTCATACAAAATAATTTTTAAATTATTTTTTCAACCATGATGAATGTATTGTCACATCAAATGAAACTCATCTTTTGAACATTATTAGTATTTCTGGAGGATGTTGTTGTTGTTGTTAAAGTTTTAAAACTGCGATTAGTCCACTGCAGGCATCAGTTACTTTTTATTGAAGTATGAGTCATTTTTTGAGACATAAATTTTTTATCTGTACACACCTTGTAAAGAGGTTGCTGCTCCAGATAATAAAATTATTCATTGCCCTGTTGCAAACTCAGTGACTCTAGCACTTGCCTAGGATTTAAAGTACTGCTGGGATCTCTAGAAACAGTACAGAAAAGGCATTATTTTACTACACAGGGTAATCATATGCGTCTGCAAAACAGCATTTTATCATTTCAAGTGACAGAAGTTATTTCACTTCCCTGTGTTTTATTTGGCACAGCTGGAGAGACTGAATAAGACAATTTCCTTTCCACATTTCATAGGAAGAAGGAGAGCACAGAATGCTCCCAATTAGATATTGTGCACCTGAACTTAAATTCCTACATTTCAGTGGAAAGTTCTAAGTTTCATCTCATGGGATATAAAGCTACATAACCTATTCTTCTTTTCTCCATTTTCTGCTTTGTTTGATCTGTTTAGTTTGATGTTTTGTAATATATAAGTAATAGCAGTGTTATTATCATCTATGTGTCAACAACTTCTTAAGGCTGTGAGTCTCAGCTGAAGGGGAGCACTTGCCTTCAGCCCAGAAATATCCACATCTCTGAGGAGAAAGAGATGTCCCATCTAACCTCATGCCTGCTTTCTCACTGAAGGCATTGGCTCTGTGAATCTATGCTGTGTCTGATGTATGTCTCACGGTGTATTAAACAGACAGATTGTGTGCCTAATTCATCTTGGAGAGTCCCTCAGAAACTGAAGAATATCCAAAAATTAGATGTTAAATGAATCTTGCTTGTGGGGATTCTCTTTGACTTTACAGTTGTCTAAGTTGGTGCTCAGAATGGCAGGACTCATAGAACATAATTTTAATATTTTCTTTTTTCTTCTTTCTTCCTTGTGTTTCATGCCTATGCACTTAAAAAATAATGTTGAATACGGACAAAAGACAACAAAAGAAATCCCATTCTGCTGAAGTGAATCAGTTTTCTCTATGGGCTTTAGTAGAGCATTTCATGACAGTTATTCCACAAACACAAGGGGGCAAGAAGTAAACTGTGCATTGATATCATGTCATGCTTGAGCCAAGCTCCTTCAAATACACAGAGCCCTGAAGACATCCAAAGTGGTTTTCAGGATCAAATTAAGAACCCAAACCATTGTTTCCCTGTGGCTGTTTACATATGATCTAAATATCCCAGTTTTCACTCCAGGTACTGGAAGTTTAGTAAATATTATCAGTGGAACATTCATCAATGAAATATAAAAATCTATCCAGCTCATCTCTAGGAAGTTTTACATCTTAGGTAGCTGGCTCATACATAGGCACTTACGGAAGTGCACCTAATTGGTCTCTTCTCTTTTTCTTGCTCTGTGCTGATAATTGTGACCACATCTCGTTGGTATCTGTCTGCAGAAATACATCTGAAGCCTTCATATTGTTAAGAGTAGCTCAGAAAAACATATTCTTGAGACTTCTTCTCCTAACTTCATTTTAAGTCTAAACAGTGGTTGTTATCGCTTGTATAGGTCTCACAGGTCAGTGAAAACAATGCAGTGAGAGACAGAAAAACTTCAGTGCTGATATTTCTGTAATCTTGACGACTGTGTGTTAAAAAGACTGTATGAATGACTCTGCTCTTCCTGTGCTCAAAATGAAATACATTAAGGCCCAAGGCACGTAGCACATTTGTGACTGAAACTCAGCAGTCTCTCCCTTCTAATGAGGAAATAAATGGTTTGTTCAATTAAATGCAATTTCCTGTTGTTACTGGTTAGTCTACACTGTGGCATAATGTAGTCAAAGCATTGTTCACCTTTGTGAGGTCCTGTCTCATCTTTGTGCTTACAAATCACTACAGGTTTTTTGTGAGGTTGTGGTTTATTTTTTTTTCTCTTTGACTAGCTCTTATATCATCACAAAATTACCTAATTGCTTGCTTAAAGTAAACTTAATTTTTCTGCATAAACTAGAAAAATACCTATTTCTGTGGAGAGCTGGTTAACTGTTGGCCAAAATGCAGTTCTTGCAGTGACTCCTGGATTTGGACTAGGAAATTCATATTGTTTTTTCGTGTGAACATCCAGAATTACCAAGTTTACTCCTTAAATAAACACAAAGTTTTTGGTATTGCAGTTTTACCTATTAAATATTTTTATGTATTGCTGCTCTGAGAAATAGTAGTTTTTCTGTGCAATGTTGGCCACATTCCTGGAAAAAGCTATTTATTAAATTTCTGGTAATGCCAACATTATGGACATTTCTGGACTCTCAGGATCTATTCCTCTATCCTACAGTGTAGTAGATAATTTTGTGTGAGTTGATGATTTTCGTTTTGTAAGAACTGAAGTTTGAAGTGTAATCCACTGGTTCTCAATGAGTGTTTAACTGAAACAGATCACAGATCATCTACTGACAGACTGTTTGTCCCCAAACATGATACCTGTGCTTAAATTTTAGGACTTTTCAAGCCCCAACATACTGCCAGATGAGAAGACTTTAATAGAAGATGAAAAAGAAGTCTTGAATTACACAGGTGAAGAAATTATTTCAGTAGCATCTCTACTCAAAATCTTTCATATTGGAGGAAGTAAAGATGAAGATAAACATAGATTTAGCCATCTGGAGAAGGCAGACAGCTATGATAAGGTAGGAAGATTGATTCAAGAAAGGTTTTGTAGCTTGCATCGTATGTTAAAAAAAATATATTGTAATCTCTGCTTTTCCACAATTCTTTTAAACAAGAAATTGACCACATATTATTTTTTACTTAAAGCATTTCATCAAGATGTACCAAGAATTAGGTGCTGAATATCCAACACCCATTACAATTGAACTCCTTTTGAAGCATCCTTTCATGGAAGATTTGATCAACACATGCCAAGAATACAAACTTCCTGTAAGTATTGCTTTCTGGGACCAAAGACTTTGTAAGCACACATGCTTAAATTTGAATTATCCCAGAAATGTATATGTAATTAATACAGGTACTGCTAATTTGCCATATAGACTAGCTATATAGCCCAGTAGCTGTAGGGCAGATCAGGTGTTTTGTTTTCCATGAAAATTCCATCCATCAAAGACTGTCCTGCTTTCTAACCAGTTCTTTGTACAAATCTTGTGGCCTGGATCTGCCTAGAGGTTTTTCACTTGCCTTGTCCAATGAAGATTTGCCTTTCTCCCCATCCATAGAAAGCAGTCTGTTTGAATTATTGTCCCCACAGGATCATACAGCAGGACACTGTAGGATATGTGGTAGGTCCTGTTCCATCCCAGGCCAACCAGGCAGCAGAAAAGGGCATGCAGAGGCAGTACAGGTCCAAGTGTTCTTCCCTGCCATTCTCTAGTGCTTCCCTGCTGCCTGCACCCATGTTTAAACATGCTTTCAAACAGTTGCACAAAAAGCAAGTTTGGGCCAGAGAATCACCCTATTTAAGATAACAAACTATGGCAAAAGTAGTTGGATACACAGAGTATAAGAAACTAGCATGAGAGGATGAGAGGATGCTTGCAAGTGCATGTCCCACATCAAATATAAACAGTCTTCACAAGTTTTAGATGATCACCACCACAGTGTCCCGCAAAATGTAAATCTGAATACGATATATGATACTTCAGGAATAACTTGCTATTTCTTAATTATATTCCTCACTTGTAGGATGTGAATTCCCCAGCATTTACTATATCACTCATAGTCATTGTTAGTGAAAGATAAAATACAAGAATAAAAGAATATATTTACTCAGTAAAATTTTACTTGAGGTTTAAAAAATCCATTTGCTACAGTGGAAATAGAAATATAATATTATATAGAAAATGTAAGACAAAGACAAAAAAATTGAAGATTATAACTATCAATAGGTATCCATCCTGCCTATGTCTCAGCCAATTTTGGAAGACAGATGCCATGCAATGTTAGGTCATTCCTCCCTTCCTTTGCCCATTATTTCTTTCTGAGTCCTTTTATTTAATTGAATACTGCATTTTGTAATTTGATTTTTTTCCAATATCACTGAACTTCTTGTAGACCAAAGCACTTTTTAAACCAGCTCTTTGTGTTCCACATCGAGCTGTTTACACAAACCCTCACTGACTTTGTAATATTTAACATAATGCAACTTCATCATGAAGAAAAAATGTGTTGAAACTTAAAACAAAACTTAATTAGGGTGTAAACTGAATAAAGCCATATCTATATGCTTGGCAACTTACAGGGACTCTGTTAAAAGTTTTTCACACAGGCCAATAGCTGAAAATCAAATCCACAGTGTCTAGTCTTCATTAAAATTTCTAATCTTCTCTTACCGTTTTTAGGAGGAACTTTATTACATAGCTTAAAGAGTAGATTGTAGTACATTTTTAAATTTTATTAGCTACCATCAATGACCTATGATATTTCTGGCTGGTAGAAGATATTCAGGGCAGTACAGTTATAAAAATTTTCAGTCTGTGAGAAAAGCTGTAGGATAGTGTATATGAATCTTGGCAGTAACTGAGGGTTTCAGTGCACATGTTCTAGCCCAGAGAAGTTTCCCCATCTTGTTTATATATTGGTATAATTCCATTTAAATAAGACATTTTTCCACTTATTTGGCAGGTTCTGTTGATGACTGTATCTCCTGACTCAACAGTTAGATTATGCAGAGATTCAGTTCTCATTTGTAGTACTTAAAATTTCCTCTTGAAAAGGCTTATATTAACTGTATCTCAAATATAGTACTCTATGGTTTCTGTTCTTAAACCCAGAATATTTCATTCCTCGACTGTACTGTTAAATATAGACTTAGGCTTTATGCATGAAATCAACACTCAGGTTTATAAGAATAGTGTTCTATTCACCAGCAAACAGGCACAGAGATACAGGGGCCATTGTTTTAAGTATGTTACAACTCTGGTCTAAAACATACAGATTCCAGAAAGATTTTTCGTGTATGAATTCCATATTTGGGGAACAGGTGAACGTTTTTCTTTCCAAGACAATATTTTTAGCATCAATTATTTTTGCAGAAATTCTCCTCAGAGATGTGTATAAAAATGAAAGGCAACCACAGTGCTGTTATTTTGAGATCTTTTACAAGATAAATATAGCAAGTTAGGGTGTGGTTTCTAAAAGTTAAAATGTTTCTACTAATGCAGTCATAAACAGCAGAAAGTAAAATGTTTTGCTGAAAATTCTAAAGGGAATATCTAGCTAACAATTTTTAAAATTTGAGTTAGGATACCTGATTCTTTTGGATCTTGATGACCTTTTCAATTTCAACCATTATTATCTGTCATATCTCAAAAAAAAGTTTTTTCCATGTAAGATATATTGTCTTCTACAGGGATTTTGTTTTCCCTGCCATTGGGCTGACAAC
Organism: Vireo altiloquus; assembly: GCA_013396875.1. Taxonomy (NCBI): domain Eukaryota; kingdom Metazoa; phylum Chordata; class Aves; order Passeriformes; family Vireonidae; genus Vireo; species Vireo altiloquus. Next base: position 88,113 of record VZRF01012365.1, read on the forward strand.
ATCCTACATGATGGTGACCTTTCTGTCAGCCTTGGTACAAATATCTACAAATTAATAAGCCCATATACTTTTTCATCTTTGTCTTTTCTGTCCTGATTACAAGGTTTTCTGGTCCTACCTAGAACTTTCAAATGTTTGCCATTATCAACACATTTTTATTCACTTACCAGATGAAATTTATTCTTTGAGAATAGGCAGCTGACATATAAACACAGGTGTATGTTTATGAAGGTACTTCATTACATGCTCAATTAAATTTTCTTTAAATAAATTTAATAATGAATGAGAGGAGATTTTTATTAGATNGCCTCATTATTTAGTGTTACAAATTTTGCCATCTGTTCTAAAACTGCCACAGATATGGTAATACAGAAACAACCACATATTTTAGTAATTCTGCACTTTGATTGTGATAAATTTAAAGGAAGAGTCTGAGACATATTCTACTTCTGTAATTCTTAATGCTTAATGCAGTATTTGTTAATTTGAGTGAACTACATTTTTATAATTACTGAAGATAAGGTAGTTTGATAAATAGCATTCAGTTTATTGATATCAAAAATATTACACATTGGATAAATTGTGTTACATTTCTTATCCTGCTTTCAAATCCTAAATAGCCCTTTTTAAAAATAGCCCTTCTCTGGTTTGGGAGATAGGGATATCACATCACATTTCTATGTTTCTGCTTTGAATACATGTAGCTCAGACCCTTGCATTATGCTTGTTCCTTCTAAATTAATTGTCATATGGTTATTGCTGTTACTGTTGCTCATCCTTTTAATCATTTAAGTAACGTAATTCAGATATTCTTTCAGATAGGAGTTCCACTGAAGCAGGATTTCTGTTAATGTATAGTTAACATGTCTTCATCAAAAAACATTTATTAGTATGTTGAAGAATTATTACAAAACCTCTTTATACCCTCAGCAGCCATTTAATATTACACAATTCAACAAACATTCAGACCTACATGTATAATTTCACTAAGTGAAAGTGCTTCTTGTCATAGGGAGAGTTCATACAGATTATATTCCATATAAATTATGAACTGGTCCATGTATCAATGCTTTGACAGAAAAAGAGCACTGCTGAATCACTGTCTAGGCATAAGCTGTAATTGTAATACTTATGAAACTGGAGCAGCTTTTTTCATGTGGTGTTTTAAATGTCCCAGTGTGCAAGAAAAGGAAGATCTCAGTGTATAAATATCTCATTTAGAAAAGAGACATATGTTTTGCTTCTCTTAAGCATGTATCCCATCCCTAAATAATATTAGAAAATTTAATGTACATAAAAGATGTTGTTTCTCATATTAAAGAAATAGAAATAATACTTGTTCATGTTTAAAAAAAGGTAAGTTTCCTTCATTAAAGACAGACATAGTAAACCTGTCTGAGCACTCTCTCTCCAGTTTTTTGACAGTATGTAGTATAACATTTGATAACATTTATTTTTGTCAAACCAGGATTGATATTACTTTTACTGATTCAATTTTCTGAAAAAGGCCATCTTATAGTGAAGTATTTCCTAGAGTCATAGATAAATATTAGTGCAACCCTCTAAAAGTATGGACTGGTAAAATTTTCTTGTAACATAGTTCTGTATTCATTGAAATGCTTCTGATATTTTGCAAGTTTGTAAGGCATCATTACATTCAGGCAGTTCCTGCTTTTGAAAAAAGGCTGTGTCTTCAAAATATGCACAAAATTAATATTGGACTACATGTATATAAGAGTAATACATATATATAAAAAATCTGACTGTTAATTATTCTCCTAAAGGAAAAAAGTATACTCTGACAATTTCAGAAAATGTGAGGAAGTTAAATTTTTATCTTTATACTGAAAGCTCAGGATGTTATTTATTTGAACCAGAAATTCCTTGTTCATCCTACTTACACATCCTACAATGGATAGTATTGCTGAAATGGGAAATGGAGAAGATTGTGCTAATACAAAATTATTGAAAATTAACAAATGAGACAATACGTTACAAAGAGCTAAGCATAAAATTAACCTGGTGAGGGTATATCTTATCCCAAGTGTTAGTTGCTTATTTTCTTTTACATCTATTTCCTGGATTTGTTGTTAAAGTTTAGTCTGAAATATGACATATTAAAAAAACCCTTAATTGAAGAATTTGTCTTTGTATGTTCTGAATAACATTTACTGCTTTAAACAACAGTCTTGATACCTCTCTTTACCAATAATTTTAAGCTGATGTTTAAGATCGCTGTTTAAGAGTTGCAGTTTAACACAGCATCGTTTTGTAAAACCTCCAAAGGCAATGAAGTCCTGTGGATAACATGAAGACATCATCTCAGTGATACTACAGCACCTCAGCTGAATGAGTTCTAGTGCCCTGCTGGACGACATTGTCTCTAATGAGGGGAATGTGTAATTTACCTCCACCAAAGACAGTTTTTCACCATAATCTAGTCACTGGAAGGCTCACACCATGGATAGTCAGGTGTTATTACTGCAAGTTTTAAGGTATTATTACTGCAGTTCTCAGGCTGATCTTTTAACATTTCTTTTTTTCCTTTTCATAGGATATTACAGTCTTTCTCCAAAGATCCAAAGAAGCACAATCAGCAGATGGGGAAAAAACCACAAGTGAAGACATCAATGTATGAAAAATTGCTGTTCATGAACATTAAGAAATCTTTTTTCTCAAAGTCTGTAAGAAATGTGTCTTACAAGTCCAGTCCTCTCTTCCTTGAGCAAAGTTTTTTTGTTTAGTGTTTCAAGAGCAAAATGCCATTACAACTAAACACTTTTTCTTACTTTAAATAAAGAAAACCCCACAAAACCACCAACAGGGAAAGTTATGGCTTGCTCATCTTAAATAGTCTGATGATATTTCTAAATAAAATTAAACCAGTTTCTGAACTTATATAGAGATGGTAGTGTGTTCATTAAGATTTGGTTTAAGAAAAGACTACGTCCAATTCTTTTACGTGCACTAAGACATCCGTTCAGCTTTTGCTATATGTACTGTTTATTAATTAATTTTTAATGAATTAAATGCTGTAATCAGTTCATCTTTGAAAGCATGTTGCAATTTGTAGCTAATAAAAAAAATGAAAACACTGTTTTCTCTAAGATCAGGATAAACTTGGCATCGTGTAGATGAAAATTGAGTGTTTGTTGAGAGTGAAGATGATGAATCTTTGCCATTCAACCTTTTTATTTCTACCCTTACATCTCAGCTCTGTCACCTGCTAAAAACCTGCAGGCTGCCTCTCCCCTGCAGGTGTGGGTGTCACAGGCACTGCTCCCCAGCCATGTCCCCTTCCAGCACGTGGCCCCGAGCAGGCCCTGGCCTGAAGCAGCAGGATAGGCAAGCACTGCAGTGTTTGTGGCTCCACTGCTGAGCATCACATCACTGGCTGGAATTCACAGTGGGGTTCCACACAAACCTTCTCAGTCATCCACTAAGAGTCCTTTTTTTATTCACTCGGTGCATTCAAGGGCACCATATGCTCCAGATGCATGCTGCAGATTTTCACGTGTGATAGGTGCTTGTCTAAAAATATCTATGGCACACCATGACGCCTAGAGATTGCTGACCTCTGTGGCAAATTAAGCAGAGTCCTGCTCAGATATTCTCCTTACTTACAGCTGAAGTGGTTGTTTCTTTTTCTGTATGGAGTCTTACTGGTTTTCCTGGAAGTTGTTAATAGGATGATTGTGTTTAAATGTAGTTTTATCAAATTTTTCCATTCTCTTGTGTCTAGTGATGGCTGACTATAAGTTGATAGGAACTACTTTTTCATGGACTTTTGTGACATACATTTCAGAACACTCTTTGTAAATAATTCCCCTGGAATTAAAAATGGAGATATCAAATAAATTCTCAGTTTTCAGTGGTATGCTGGCATTATTCTGATCTGCAATGTCAAGTTTCCTGAAGACTAAACATAGGAAAATTGGTAACGGTGATTATCTGAACTCAGTATAGGGTCTAATTTGGAGTCTGTCAGCTGCCCAAGATATTAGCATATCTTTGGCATTCTACAGTGTCTTAGTAGTTGGTATCTGAACACTGCTCCTTCATTCTGGAGTATATTGTTTCTGCATTCAGCATTACCCTCATAAAAATTGCACAACATGTCTAAAGGTTTTTTTCCCTGGTTTGATTCAGCAAAGTATTCAAATATATGGTGCTATTTAAGAATACAAATAATCCCATCAAAGTCATATAACCCATAGGGAACCACAAACCTTTAGCCTTTGCTGAGAATGCTATCTGCACAGAATATTTTTTACATTTTACGATATCTTTATTACTTTTTAGCCAAGTATGCATGACATAGTATATTACCCACATAACATTTGATGATGTTTCATACGTGGTTTCTAGATTGCCTTCCTGAGGTATAAAACAATTCTGTATCAAAAAACCAATAGCAGCATACAAAAAGAGAGGAACTGGCATAGTTATGGTTAGACAACAACTAACATACCAGATAAAAAATTTATCTGACCATAAATACTTTTTCAGATTTTTAGAACCTGATGTCAATAATGGCAGGATTATTTCTTTGTTGACTAAAGACAGTCACATTTTGAAAGGAAAGTCTAGGGGTAGCAGATCAAAGCATCTATATGTGATACATTAATCTCAGAATAGAACTCAGTCAGCTTATCACTTCAGGCAAAAAATTGTATGTCTCTTCACTCTACATACTTTGTGCTAACCACACCAGCACAGAAACAGATGTAACTTTGTTGTGCCCCCGCAAGCCATGCTAAAACCTCAACATCCTCATTCTACTTGTGACAACAGACTTTATGATATGCATACAAATTAATCTGCTTTGTTACCAGAATAATTTCTTCCCGTAACATGTAAAATTTGGTCACTTTAATCCCCAATATGTTTTAAACACATGTATATATCACATGTATATATTCACACAAGAATTTGGCTTTTTACTTTCCATATTAAAATATTACGTGGATAGAAAAGAATTGCACTCTATTTCTCTGCCTTTTGCATGTTTCATAATCTTTAAACTGTTTCTTTTGTTCCACTTTTAGTTTCTTATTAAAAACCAACTTTAATTAGTTAGTGTTTAATTCTGACTTTGCCTACTGGAGATCTCCATGAGAAAATAAATAGGTATTATTATCAAAAAGCCTTCCCTACAGTTCATAAACCCGAGTGAAGGAAAAGGAAGCTTCAGCTACTGAAAATCATAAATTGCTATTTAGGTAAACTTCTTCAAGTATTACTCCTTTCTCATACACTGTTTATCTATTTTACCTGTGACCTAGAATGGGACATAAAATCATTACTTGATGAAATTAAGTGCAGATTGCAGAGCAATGTCAAACAGTAAAAACTGAAGTGAGTTGTATGAAGTGTCAAGTGAGCACATACTCCTCTATGGGAAAGTAAAGGTATAATTTACAAAGCAAAGAATGTACACCCTGACAATTGCAATGTATTTTTTCCAACAGTTACTACTTGAGTATAACTGAGTATCACAAGAGTTATTCAAGAGATTTTGAGTTCCCAGCCCAGCTGCGACCCAGACATGAAAGAGGTCCTTGTTTTCATGAAGGGGGAATGCTGAGTAGTTTTGCATTCAGATGTAGCAGGAGAGTTGCAATTATATCATGTTCAGCTTTTATAGCTACACTTCAAGCAGGATATTTGAAACTAAAAAGTGTTCAGAGAATAATGTCAAGAATGATAGGAAATCATGTTTTGTATAAGAAAGTGCAAGGAACTTGGTCTCTTTACTTCAACAAGGGAAAATTTAATGGGGTTTCAAATATTATTTTTACAAGAATATATCTTCATTCTGGCAGACACCATCTAGATTCAATGGCTGGAACCCTTATCTTCAAAATAACAGGCAAATTTTCAATAAGGAAGTAGATGAAATGTTGAAGCAACCAGCTAAATGTGCCAATTTTCTCATCTCGGAGTGGTAAAATCAAGGTAATCTTTTAGACACAGTTTGTGACAGGAACTAAAAGAAGAAATAATAGCGCATTTGATATTAACATACAGAGTTAAAAACTAAACCTGAAAGTCTAGTTTGGCTTTCAGTTAATTGTATGGAACATGCTCAATCCTGTTTTCACAGCCTGCTGTCTTTTAATGTTTTATTTATTCCTTAACTTCACTTAGGTCAGATATTCTTGTCTATGCTGCATAGAAAATGCCTTGGATGCTTTAGAAAAGATGCAACGAAGTTTATATTACCAGTACTCTCATAATAATTAAAATTACTTGTATTTCATCCCTGCAAAAATCTTCTTTCAAAAAAACCTACAAACCAAAAGGTCCTGCTGAATTAGGATGTTTTCTATACTTTTATTAATTTGCATAAAATATTCCTGCATAAATCAATCTCAGCATTTCATTCTGTATAGAATTCAGGCTCCATATTACTCTGTTTCAGGGCTATGATCCATTCCTTTACCTATGTAGAATACTTCCAGATTCATTCCTCAGAAACAGTCTGGTACAGGAAGATACAAAATTTTGCAAGTAACCAGAACACGTTTAAAGAGTTTTGTTTTGTTATTTTGCTTGAAGATGGCTGAGTGATGTCACATTGTCACCATAATAGCAAGAAAAGTTCCTCAATATGCTCTGTGGTCCTTACCTCAAAATTTCCACTGAGCATGAGGTTCAGACATGCTTTCTTTTTTTATTCTTCATAAGTGAAGCCAGCTGTTTTGATAAAAGCCTCTTAGCTCTGCTGAAATTTCTAAGTATGTGAAGACAGCTTAAGAGAAGCTCTCCAAACTGTTGAAAGAATATAGTGATAAAAGCAATCTGAAAATCAAGCACACTACACAAACTTCTTTGCAATGTCATAGTTACAAAATTAAATCAATATTAATTAGAAAATTTCAAAGCTTGTAGTATTGTTCATTTTATCAGTAAAAATTACCTAGGTTGATACTGCTTTTATTACCTTTAACAGATTCTATAACAAATATGCTTATTTTTAATTTGAAAAGCACTTGAATTTAATTGCTAGTTTTACAAAATGTCCTTGGCAGTGGGAAAAGAACTATTTTCTTTAAAGTTTATTTTAAATATAATGTATAATGAAAATTCTGCAGTTCAACATCTCATCATAGAGCATCCCTGCAAATTCAAGAAGGAAGGTGCAAAAGGCTGCCCTCTGGAAGCGGTACCCTCTCATAATGATAATTGCTGAGGAGCAGCTGTGCTGAAAAACACTTGAGGATGTTGGTGGACAGCAAGCTGAACACAAGCCAGCAGTGTGCCCTGGCAGCAAGAGCAGTCTTGGCATGTGTTAACAGGAACACGGCTTGCAGTAGATGGAGAAAAGTCATTAGCCTCAAGCAATTAGCACTCATCATGTTTATAGAGATGACTACAGTTCTGGACCTCCCAATAGCAGGAAGACATCAACACTTAGGTTTAGGGTGCTTCTCACTTGCATCCAAGACTTTATGTTAAAGTCTCAGCTTCAGGGGCCATGCTTTGGACATCCTTACACTTCATAATAGCAGAGTTTTGACTTAGTAATGAAAAGGCTTGACAAGTTTCTAGCTCATGACCGTGCTACGTTAACATAACAAAAGTGGTTGTCGGTACTTTGTGAAAAGCTTGTACTTATCTTGCACTATGAATACCTGTTAATTAAAAAGTAGCAGCACTACCTGTCAGTAAGAAAGAGTGTGCCCACGCACGATTAATTGTTTAAATCAGGCAAAACCTTCATTTTTCCTCACTTTTCTCATGACAGAGGTTCACATTTTCTTTGTTTCCAATACATGTATATACATGTGTATATATATATATATTTATGCATACATATAGGAATACATGTACACATCTATACATACATATGTCAATATATATCCACACATATATACATAGAGAAAACTAAAGCTTTTCTCGCTTAATTACAGATAGGAGTACATTTTCAT
>VZRF01012365.1:96059-135955 GCA_013396875.1 Vireo altiloquus
GTGAGGAAGTTTAATTACATCCTGGTTAACCATGAATTGTTAAATGACATCCAGAGCTCAGGATGATTTTTTAATTTTTTTTTTTTTATGTGCAATGTTTTAACTGTTGAACTCATAATCTGATCCACTGCAGATCTCCATGCATACTGTAGCTATAATAAAGTAAGTTTAGGAGAAGGTCTTTATCATAGTTTGTCCTGTAGAAATGTTACTACTTTTAGATAAATAATATTTAATTCTGTCAGTGTAGGATTTTCATTGGGCATTTTTAATTTGTTAACAGAAATAAAAGGATGCACAAAAATCAAATCAGCATTTTCAGTATTTTAAAAACAGCATGTGCTGAAATCTCTTGAAACTCGAGGTTCAGTATACTCAGGCCTTGATTAAACATAAAACAAAACCTTGCAATACCATAACAGCAGACACTCAATAGTACATATTGCAATTGATTTAGCATCATGTTTTCCTCTTTAACCTCATAATGATTACTAGTGACAGAATGAAACCAGAATGTTTTTTAACTGGACATGTCATTTACATTGTTCTGGGCAAGAAGCCTCAAAGAGAAGTAAGATCTTGTGGTTAGGGTTCTGCAGTAAGGTTATGTCTAATAGAACCATATAATATCCTGAATTGGAAGAGATCCACAGAGATCATCACAGTTCAACTCCTGGCCCTGCACAGGACACCCCAAGAGTCACACCATGGGCCTGAGGGCATTATCCAAATGCTTCTTGAGCTCTGTCCGCTGGAATGAAGAAGCTTTTCCTGATACCCAACCCAAACCTCCTCTGACACAACGAGGCCTTTCCCTCGAGTCCTGTCACTGTCACCCAGAGCCCCTCTGCGTCCCTTCATGAGGGAGTTGTAACTGCAATGAGGTGTCCCCTCAGCCTCCTCTTCTCGAGGCTGAACAGACCAAACAACCTCAGCCACTCCTCACATGGCTTCCCCTCCTGACCCTTCATCATCCTTGCGGGCCTCCTTTGGACACTCTTACAGTCACTCTTCAATGTCTTTTTTATATTGTGGCACCCAGAACTGCCCCAGCAATCGAGGTGAGGCCACCCCAGTGCAGAGCAGAGCAGGACAATCCCCTCCCTTGCCCGGCTGGCGATGCTGTGCCTGATGTACCCCAGGACAGGCTTGGCCCTCCTGTCTGCCAGGGCACTGCTGGCTCCTGTTCAACCTGCCACTGACCAGGAGCCTCAGGTCCCTTTCTGCTCTCCAGCCTCTCATTCCCCAGTCTGTCTGTACATCCAGGGTTGCCTCATCCCAGGTGCATAATCCAACACTCTCCCTTGTTGAACTTCATGTGGTGGTTTCACACCTCTTTGATTTGTTGAGGGAGACAGCATTCCCTCCCAGTTTTTTATCATCTGCAAATTTACTTAATATCCTTTGGAGTCCTGTATCCAAGTCATTTACGGAGATGTTGAAGGGAACTGGGCCTAAGACGGAGCCAAGTCAAGTGAAATGTTATATGGAGGTGTCACAACTGGTTGCAGCTTAATGACCTAGTTCACACACTGTAATCTTGCTAAAACAATCAAAGGCTGGCAATTTTTCTGCAGCATACATACATCCTTAGGAGACAAAATACAGTTTTCCAAAAAATGTCCTTTTTTCTGCTCTGCCATTGGCAAATGGAGCAGGGAATAGAAGGTTTCAGCTCCTTTTCTAACGAATCTCAAAGAACCCATAGAAGCTTATTTTCGTGATTTTCAGAGATTAACATTAACCTCTTCATGTTTTCTGCTTAACACTTTTAGCAACAACTGACTTTTTCTTTAAAAGAAATATATCTGCATTACCTCCGCCTATTTGGCTTTTTTTCTCCCCCACCACTTCCTTTAAAATTGGTTGAATCTAATGAGCACTCTGAAGCTTAGCCCATGGCATATGTTCACATCTGATTATCTGAATTATACAGGCTACTCGACAATCCGCACAGCTTTATTTTTTCCCCAAGCAAACTACTCTCGTGTGAATTGATCTTTCTTCAATCTGGTTCTAAGGAAAAGAAGAAAAATCTCTGTTACTTCATTCTTCTCATGCTCAATTGTAAACCCAAATGGTTAAAATGCAAGGCTCCTTGAAAGATCCAAAACTGAGCAAAGGAAGGGCCAGGGCGGCTTCTCAGAAACAGATGAATTAGAAGAAACAGGTTTCCTCTTCTCTACCACTACCCACATCTGAACATACAAACAACAAAAACAATGGTAAGGCAAGGAACAAAATGAGGACAAACTCAAAAAAGAGAAAAAAAAAAGAGCTGATACACAGATAAAATCAAAGACTGTTTCCTATCAAGAGTTTGTTTTGGAGTATTTATATTCATAAGGTGAATTTCTCTCTCAACTAAAATCAGTGGACTGTTTTATTCTGATTTCAAACTAAACAAAGTTTACATCTGGAGATTGACCTTTGACTGCAAGAAACTTCATCCTGAAGCTCTCAACAAGAAGCCTAGTTATAACTCTTGGCAGTTTTTAGTAAAATGTTCATTTATAATTGCAAGAGAATATGAAAAAGAACATGCAGAACATTAGACACTGATTTATTTTAACACTCCAATTCTAGAAAACATTCTGCTCTTATTCAGCTTGAATTCTAACTCCACAGTCCACTGGTTTTGCTATGCTTTTTGTTCTAAGCTGAAAAACTTTCCTTTTTTTGGAAGATAGACAAAATGACCACATGTTTTCTTAATCTTTATTTTATAGACGAAAAAAAAAAAGAGTTCTGATGTCTCTCCCCATAGGTCTGTACAGATTTTTTCTCTGCATTACTGAGTTCACATTCTGGAATAAAGCATCCCAGGTATCTGGTCAGACTTTACAGTTTCAGTTATGTTAAGTTCATCTAGAAATCAGCTATTAGCAATTCTTCTCCAGCCTTCTATTCTGTCTCCCCAGCAAATTGCTAAAAAAGCTTTCTGATGTATTTTTCAAGCAGAAAAGGCCAATTTCAAACAAATGTGTTACAAAGGTTTAAAAATGCCCTTAGAAAATTAGTAAGCCCATATTATCGCAGAATAAGGATGCAATTTTCTTTAAAATATTCTACTGACAGCAGTTACGCTTTACTTGGACTGTGGGGGGGATTCAGGGGAAGTGTCAGTTTGGGTATTTATATCATACCATATGTTCCTTTATTGATTAATGCCTGCCTAAGAATGCAATATAACTAGAATAAGATTGATTAAGTATCTTGCAGCTGAAGCAAAACTTCACTAATCCCCAATGAAGACTTTTGATACTCACATATACAAGTCCAGCTTATAAATACAGGAATGTATTTTGAGATCATTATTGTTAGCACTTCAGTACAGAACACTTGAAGGCAAACTATTTAATGTTTAATTCTTTGCTGGTGAGTTTTACAGCTGATCTTGATCACATTAATGCTCTTGGAGGCTTAGTTATGAAACACTGAGCTCACATCTAGGTTAGATTTATATATGCATATAACTGATCTAAGCACTCTCAGACAGGGAGAACAAGCTAAGTGGTTAAATGGAATTAGGCATTGTAAATTGGTTTTTCAGATCCCTTGTCCTTTTTAATCTACAGGTAAGTGCTGATACCAGTTCTGAACAGTTACTTGCTCTATATCTAGAACTGCAAGCTCAACTCCCATAACAATGATTTACAAATCCATCCATTAAATCAAGTAGAATTCGATTTTTTTGGAAGGAGTTGCACAGTATTTTAGAAATATTTTGTCAGAGATTTTCAAGATAACATTCTTGCATTGATGTTTTAATGGAGCTGGCTCTGTTAAACTACTGTTCTTGAAAAGGCTATTAAGCACAATCAAGAGTAGCATACACAATACAGAGGCCAGGCAGGTTTTGCAGATGACTGGCTAAAAGTTTTGCCAATTTCTATTACCATAAAAGGTTTTGCACATCAGATAATTTGCCTCCATCTAAGGAGTGCCCCATTTTCTGTAGAGAAGCGCATTCCTTTGTTTATAGGCTAAAGACTTGTATTTGTCAGCATTATTGATAGAGAATTTATGTAGTTAAGCAGCAGCTGTAAGATAATAAATCAATCTTATCCTAGTAGAATTGTATTATTAAAGAGGTATTAAGCAACGAAAGAACATAAATACCCAGTAAGCACATATTACAAACAGATGATTTAGGGAAACAAAAGCATGTTTAAGGGCCTAGTGAGGGAAGAATCTGTATACCTAAAAAGAAAATGTCAATACATGTTATCTTATTGTTTCTCCTTAATGAAAGAATGCATGAACATGAAAAAAATAACACTTGGAAAGACTTGAATACTTTTGTGGAATCAATTAAGAGCAAAAGTGCAAGTTTTTTATTGCTGGGGGGGTTTTTTGTGCAAACAGAAAATATATTGTAGAATTTCCTGGACGATACTCAACTGTCTGATAAAGCAATTGCACTCAGACAGACATACAATTGAAGTAAACAGGTAAATGGTATTGGAGGAGATACATAATCAAATTTCTGAGGAAGGGCAGTTGGTGTATGTTTTCTCACTCCCATTTCTAAGAGCCAGATGTGGTATGCTGACCTGAAAGAGAAGATGATGTACTTCCAGGCTGCTCTGCCTTTCTCAGTTATTTTGCATCTCCTGCTCTACAGCCACGTTACACTAAGCAGGACACTGTGAGCTGACCTAATTTGATCTGAGTAGGCTTCTAACAAACTCACAAACATAAGCTGACCTAATTTAGGTCATCATGCATCACTGTGGTTAAAAGGTCCCTTCATTAAATTGATTACCGTGTTTATTTAAAAGTTAAGGGCTTTGCAAACTTTTCAGATAGACAAAACAATTGAAATTACTGTCTCACTAATTGCTGTAGCAGCAGCAACTCAGATATAATAATTTACATATTTCAGTTTAACCCATGTTTTAAACATTTGAAATATCATCAGGAAACTCCGTATCAGGGTAGTTTTCTTCCTCCTATCTGAAAAGATGGCAAAGATACACATTGTCAGATCAGTGCAGTGCTGGTGGACCTCTTCATCCTCTTTTTCAAAGTCTTGTGTGGTTTTTAAAGGTAGAATCAACAGCATTAATTAGTAACTTTTTATTTTTTGGTCATAAACTCTTGCCTTTGCATAGTCAGAAAGGGCAAGTACCTCTCTGAGCTTCTTTGGCTGTGGAGGATTAGAGAGGGCATGGAGTTGGTGCAGCTAACCTTTTCTGTTAAAAATGGATTTTTAAAAGTGGTGATGGCACTGTAGTGGGAAGCTATGATTTTTTTTCTCTTCAGCTCTGGAGAAGGGAAGGAAGGGGTTAAGGAAGGGAAAGGTTAAGCAAGGGAAGGAAAGCATTAAACAAGGGAAGGTAAGCATTAAGCAAGGGAATGGGAATGGGAATGGGAAGGGAAGGGAAGGGAAGGGAAGGGAAGNTATCACCTGTGAGAAGTGAAACTTCTTCAAAAGAGATTTTCCTATGCAATTAAATAACTTAAGAGTGCTGATCTACAAGAAACATGCAGACCACAATCATTCATTCCCAACACGCACAGCCAGCAGCAGGTTGCTTGCATGCTAGTGGCTCCTTAGATAAAACAGTTCTAGCACAAAAACCACAGGCAAAAGTGTCACGTCGCACCCACACCTATACCAACCACTTTGGCTTCTTTAGGGTAAATAAAAAAGTCTACCTAGGCAAATGTTTTTTTCAGAAATACTTTTGTTTATTTTTACACAACAAAACAGTCTATTAGTCTATTAGTGTTTAAATGAAGACATGGAAAAAAACATGCTAGCACAAGTTGCTGTATCTTTTAGGATGGGAAACCTAGTAAGAGAGCTGAGTTTTAGTTAAGGTGAGAATCTGGAGCTCACTGTCTAAAATAGCAGTCACAGACTATCCTTTCAAACGTAGTAAATTCTTGCAGCAGATTTGAAGGCACTAGATTTTTGTGGTTTACAGTAGATGGAAGGCTTTCAGAGTAAACTGCATGACAAACATCATTAGCAGAGCTATCAAATCCATCACTGTTTGTAGTTATTGGAATTACTATTTTCAAGTATTTTTTGAAAAAAAAAAACCCACTTAGCTCCTTTCATCTTTGCCAGGCATTCATAAACTGATCCAGAGATGTGGCAATGTACTCATGATTCATAAATTTAATTTTGGTTTTGGAAGAGGAATTTTAAGTTTGTATGTATCAGTCCTACATATTTTTAGTAATTTGTGTGGATAATGCAGTTGTTTGCAGGAAGTAACCAGACATCAATTTTCAAGTGGTTATATAAAAATAATATTACTTCTAGAAGTATTTGTTAATAATAGATGAAGACAGGTAGAAAGCTACATGGATTAGCTGCTGGAAGCTATCTTTGCCTCACTGGTGTCTGTGACAAAATCCCTTGCACAGGAAGTCACCCCCTCGCCACAGTGTTCCACTGCCTCTGAGCACAGGAAGCAGTGTTTATCGACCTGGATCACCAAGAACAAATCTGTTATCAACTCTGTTTGTCTTTCCAAAATCTCTGTTCTGAAGACTCACAGCCCAACTAGATAATGAATTCAAACCAGCTGAAGTTGCTTGACTCTCCACAGTCCCCAGGGCTGGCGTCTTCTCAGTTTCTAGCTAATGTTCAACCCCATTTCATCAGCTGCCTATTCTTACCTTGGAACAGAAAAGTTCAGGTGTTCAGTGCACATGAAGGGTTGGTAATTTTTATGTGAGTAAGAATATTCTAATAATATTCAGGACTATAATAAAATTTTTAAGCTGTAAGTATTGGCCCTGCTACATAAACAGGAAAGCATAGCTTTTTGATAACTTCCTATCTGAACACCAGTTTCTTGTTTGTATGTGCATGTGAGTCAATTGTCAGGAAACTTCTAGATTCTATGTATGTTTGTTAAAATAACACTTCTGTGACAGTGTAAAATCACTGTTAGACAGCAAAGATGTCTGGGGTACATAGAGTACACCTATACAGGACCCAAAGCTGCCTGTTTGTGGCAGACAAAATATGGCCATGTGCTGTTTTGATTCATGATTTATTTTCCACACTACATCCCATGTTGCTGGGCTTGGTTATGTAGTAAAATCCAGAATTCTCGTCATGATTTTACTTGCGTGAGCAATTTCACAGAAAATAAAGTGAAATGGACATAAAAGTGCAAATGAAAATTCTCATGATCAAGAAAGCACTGGGTTTTTTTTTGTATGGTCTTCCTGTGGTTTCAGAAAGGAGCAGAAATGAAAGTCTACTTATTGTTAAATAAGTAGACTTTCTAAGTAGACTTTCCCAAATGCTGTTTGATAGCTACCATGACTTCACTAGAAATGTATATTCATTTATTAGTGGCTTTGGCTACTAATTGCTGCTAACCAGAATGTCTTCATTAAGTCTCCAGACCATGTGGCTCTGTTTAAATGCTGGTACCCTTTCCAGTCTGCTTTCCTAACCAACAACGTTCAATTCCTCTTTCAAGTTTCTCATAATTTTCAGGTATTTGAATTTGATGGACAAGTGGACAAAAAAAAATGTTGCTAAAGATTTAAGATGCTGGCAGGATTCATAGTTCACATTGTAGAATGAGTTTCTTCTCTGTGAAATGAAGTTAGTGTTTACTTATCTTAAAAAGTAAGGTTTTGTGGGGTTTGTTATCAATAGTTCCAAATCAGTGTGCTGTAAATAGCTTGATTCCACTCTGTTTTTTTCAAACCATGCTTGTGATGGTGTCTACATCCTCTTTGCTGTGAGGCTGAAGGTAGCTGCATCAGACTGCAGACAGGCATCAGTACTCCTCGTGCATAGTCTAAGCCCTGAACATAAAATCACTCCCAATTGGGGGCATTTCTCCAAAATAATTTACATACATTTTCCTTTAACTGCCGAAATATACTCCACAGTAATCAATAAAACTGCCCCATGCAGCCCTACAGTTAGGCAAAGAGGCTGTGAAATGAAAGAAGTATCATTCTGTATAAGAAACTATGAACAGTCCTTCTCAAAATAGCTCCTGAAATTCAGGGACAGAAATCCATTTCTAGTTACTCAGCTATATGGTGCTTAAGTTATCAGCTTGTAACAGATAAATGTAAGGTGTTGATCAACTATGAAAATCAAGAAAAACTTTTGTTAATAAAACATTTATCATGGGAGTTTTGAAAGCTTCCCAGCAAAAGCACAAGTCCCACTGAAATTGCTTTTCCCCCTTCCTTTTACTTTATTACTTAGAAAATATTTTCCTTGAGTGGGAGTTAAACTGGATAATACCACTTTGAACTTTTTTCCATGTAATAATCAGAAAGCTGAGAAACTTAAATGTAACAGCTGAGAAGGTGCGAAGCTGTGATTCCAGTCCATTTGCAATGCAACTCCCTGTTCCCTGCAAAGTTCACATAAGCATACACAAATGATGTGTGCTTTAGCATGCAAGAAAGGGTGTTGACAGGAGAAACCAATTAGTGAAACACTGGCAAGCACTAAAAATTTTCACTGGTGAGATGGAGTTTCTATAGAGAATTATGACATTACCCTGCAGACATTAACAAGTTATCTTGAACCACAAAGTGATGTATCCGCAGTTGTGGAGGATCTCACTATACACTCCTGATTCTCAACGGTTAGAGCATCCAGCACTTAAAGTTTCTGGTTTTCCTCCAAGTGTGGCTGAGTCCATGCAGGATCGTTTATTAATATTTACTGGATCTGAAACTCATGGAAACATCCAAGGAAGGGAATGCAAATGCTGAAGCTGATCTCAGTTTGCCCAAGTGAAGATCTGGTCACACTGCACAGTTTCTGGGAAGGAGGGATGGCATTTGCCATGATGTATGCCTGGAGGTATTTAAGAGATGCAGATGTGGCTCTTAGGGATATGACTTTGTGGTGGGCTTGGCAGTGCTGCACTAGTGGTTGGACTCAATGATCTTGGAGGCCTTTTCCAAACTTAAGGATTCTGTAGTTCTACAGTTCTGTGGTTCTATGATTCTGCGACATGGGGAAATATTTGAACACTGATATTGCACTCTAATTTGTGAGTTTAGTGTATTGCTACTAGAGCAGGTTGCAAGCCATGAGGCACTCCAGCACCCTACCTTCTGCCTTGCCTTGGGTCAGGTAGCAACGCTGGGTGCAAGAGCCCTTTGTCTCAGTGTTCCTGTGTCTCCCGGCCTTCCCTACACCTCATAGGAGCAGGAATCTGCTCTCTTCTGTGCCCGGATGCAGATGCCTTCCTTCACTGTAGCAGCATGAGTTTTCCAGCTAGCTGAGTTGCGGAGAATGGAGACCTGAGGCTCCAGACCATCAACTCCTCAACACTTCCACAGTTTTCACCACTGTCTCCTTGAGAAAAGAAGTATGCACCTCATTAATTCCGTTTCTACTTGATCACAGGAAGAAATAGAGGATACTAACATCCCTAAGTGTTGCCTTGCTGGCTTAATGTTGCAAAGTCACAATGAGTAACCAGTGCCAGAGAGCACTTTCTGTCGGGCTCCAGGTAGGGTGCACGTGGCCCAAGCCTTCCTTCTGAGAGCATGGATCATGGGGCTCCCACCGGCCAGGGAGCCTCATGGCTTGCTCGGGCATCTATGCACTCCGCAACGACACAGCAGCAAAGGGGGAGAAGAAGTCTCCGCAGGGAGAGCACGGAAGATCTTCATTCACATGCTGCTATCTGGATGTCCAGGGGCAAAGGCGAGGGAAGCAGAGGGTCTGGAGTTTTATCGGGATCCGGGGAGGGACAGAGTCAGGGTCCCTCAGAGTCCAACAGGAGGAGCCCGAGGGAGCGTCCAGGGTTTAGCTGGGAAAAGGTTAAAAAGGGGTGGGGGAACACCACACCTAAATCCATGGTCAGGGACATCCTTTCCTACTGTACCTGCACTTAGTACCTGACTGATCACTTCATCTTGGACTCTAACAATTGTGCTCTAACAATTTCAGAAGCTGCTGTCTGTTGTGCCTCAGTTTTTTCCTTTGGCTGCTCATTACCCAAAATTTTACTTCACTACCTGTTTTTTTTCCTTTTTTTTCCTTTCCAAGGTGAGCTGATTTCATGCAGGCTTAGTTTAGCAAAAGAACATTTTGGTCGTGAACAGACACCTTGACCTGACAGGTCACATGGAAGGTATACTTCAGCTGCTCTGGGGCTGTGTTTGCCTTCAAAAGTGAAAGGAGGGAATGTAGGTGTGTTTCAATGGTTCAAACAAACAAACCTCAGGCCAAGGTCACTCAAAGGTTGGGCAGCCCGTACAACCCGCAAGCAATCCATGTTTTTTGCTTTTACCATTGTTTCATTTTCATATGAGGGAACAGGTTCATACGACTGATCAATTTCTGACTTGGTTTCGATATTTTCCTTGACTTTTAAGGCATTTAAACCACTGCAGAGTGAAAGGAAAGTTAAAAACTATGTCTTATACAAAACTCAGTGCCATGGCTGTAAGTCAGACAGCAGTATGTGATTTTAATTCCTACCATGGTAGACAGTAAGAACCAGCATATACTTATCTTCCCTGTATGCATTATAGTGGAGAGAAATCAGCTTTGTGTAGTGATAGAAAATTCTGGCTAATACTGTGAAAGAGAGAGGACATGCTAGGATGGAAGGGGAACTACCTGTCCCCTCTGAGGGGGTCTGCACGTGGCTAGCTCCTCCTGCAGCACATGCATCTCTGCCAACTGCAAAGAGATCTTGCCAGCAAAGTTAATATTTTCATCCAGTTGTTGGCCAATCACTAGCGGGCTTTCCCAAGGCTCAGCACTGAGCCCAGTCCTGTTCAGTACCTTTATCAAAGATCTGGATGAGGGGATCAAGAACACCTTCAGTCAGTTTGCAGATGACACCAAGTTGGGTGGGAGTGTTGATCTGCTGGAGGGCAGGAAGGCTCTGCAGAGGGATCTGGACAGGCTGGATCGATGAGCTGAGGCCAATGGTGTGAGGTTAAACCAGGCCAAGGTCCTGCCCTTGGTCACAACAGCCTCCTGCAGCTCCAGGCTGGGGCAGCGTGGCTGGAAATCTGCTGGGTGGAAAAGGACCTAGGATTGCTGGTCAGCAGTGGCTGAACAGGAGGCAGTGTGTGTGCAGGTGGCCAAGAAGGCCAATGGCACCGGGCCTGGGTCAGCAGTGGTGAGCAGGACCAGGGCAGTGACTGAGCCCCTGTCCTGGGCACTGATGAGGCCACACCTTCAACACTGTGTCCCATTGGGCCCCTCACAGCAAGAAAGGTGCTGAGGTGTTGGGGAAAGGTCTGGAGCACAAACCCTCTGAGGAGCAGCTGAGGGAACTTGGGGTATTTATCCTGGAGAAAAGGAAGCTCAGGGGAGACATCACCACTCTCTGCAAGGAGAGTGCAGCCAACTGGGGATCATCCCCAGGCAACTAGAGAAAATGGCTTCAAGCTGTGCCAGAGAAGGTTCAGGCTGGCTTTCAGGAAGAATATTTTCATGGAATGGGTGGGTAAGCATTAGACTGGGCTGCCCAGGGAGGTAGTGGAGTCACCATCCCTGGAAGCATTCAAGAAACAAGTGGACATGGTACTTGGTGCTATGTGCTATGGTTGGCACAAGGATGTTCAGCCAAAGACTGGAGTCAATGGTCTTGGAGGTCTTTCCCAACCTTAATGATTCTATGACTCTCTGCTATCATCCAGTGAGGTGAAAAGCAAACCAAAAGCTCCTTCTTGGGCTACACTCTACCCTCAGCAAGGAATAAGCTCTTGTAATGCTGCAGGTGGTTTTATCCTTTAATTTACAAGAAGCCATAGCTTCAGGGCCAGGGTGTTTTGTACCGTGCCTGTGTGCAGAGACCCGAAAACTGGTCAGGCTTTTTGTCCTCCTTCTCTCTGTGACACTGCCTCCCATTCAGGTGATGCTGACACTGCATAGTTCCTGACAGACCTCTCCACAAGCACCAAGCTGCTCACTCAGAAGTTATAAGATAGGTAGGACATCACACTTCAGGTCACCTTGTCCTGCTTTTGCTACCCCTCCAGGCACTAAGAGCTGTTTTATACTACAATTTCTAACTCTCCTTTCAATTTTGTTCTTCTACTCCCTCTATACAAGCAACATATCTCTTAAATTACAGTGCTGGAATTATAAAGAATAATGACCTTTTCTTGGGTCATCAGGACCACTTTGGGTAATGTGTTCCCTAATGACACAAATTTAACTGTGGTGATATTCGTCTAGCCCATGCTGGACACCCCAGAGAGTCAGACCAAGCAGCAGGAAGGTTTACTGCAGTTTGTAGGGAAGGCATGTGAGCAAGGCAAGTAACAGCCCCACGAAATTAAGCAGTTAGTGTCCTGAGTGGACCTGACTAAAATAGGTATTCTAAGCAGCAGCCTCACATTCCCTGAAGTCAGATTTTGTATGTGATCTGGTCAATATCTACACTCTCTCATCAGCCCTTTTATTAGATAAATCTCTGAGTTTATGGGGCTAATGGCTCCAAAATGAAGTTAGGTAAGGCTGTGGCCATGTAATTCAGCAGGTGTTACCAGTAAATGCAGAATGAGTATACAAGCACTAGAACGTGGAGCGCTGCAGTGGCAACAATATCCCCCCACGCAAGGATTAGTGAGACTCTTATTGAGAGTGTTGTGTCTGGCTCTGGGCACTTCAGCAAAAAGCTGAAGGAAAATTTCATGTCAGGAAGACTTCTTTTACTGAGTGAGAAGTTTAAAGCCTTACAGTTTAGTTTATGTGTTAAAAAACATGATAAAATGATAATTTCATGGTTGACTGCAATTAACTGTGTGAGCACAAATTTCGGATAATTTATTTTTATAAACCAAAGTAATCAAGGTCTGCTGTCTGAAAGTTATGTTTAGACAAATTTACAGCTGTGCATTAATTCGTCTTTTACTTCAGGTCTTGAGAAGAAGCAATGTAATAACTCAGGCATCACAATTAGAATTGATAGAGAGTGATATCCTTCGGACAACGCTGTGCTACAGGACAGACCACATGCGGACAGTCTGTTCTACCTTGAAAAACCTCAGGTCACATTCTCAGCACACAGTGGAGCACATATTGTCTGGATGCAGGGAGTGAATAGCAGTGCTGATGCAGCTGTGCTGACACAGGGTGCTCTGAGCCCACCTCTAGTACAGCAAATTAGGGGGACCAGAGCTGTGTGCTAATAACACTGTTTAGCAATCAGCTTTCATAACTACAGGTGTACAACACATGAAGTGGTGTCTGTACCATCAACCTTTACTGGACTAAGGATATTTCTGGGCCAGTTTACATATTGCATTGAAAGCTCAGCATTTTTGGGAGCAGGCTTTCGTGGTACCATTCAGTTCTCCCATTCAGATAATATGAAATTCTCACTAACTCAGATTATATTCTTTCTTTCATTTTCTGCATTGATGTAGTGAAATTCCCTGCATATCTTTGGTCATTTTGCTGATATACTTCAATGTGAAGCAAAGGAGAGCTGGAAAGGCTTGTTAGTCCCATATGGCCACACATTAGATACTCACTGTCATAGCAATCCCTCATAAAGAATTGCCACATAGGTGATAATAATAATAATGAAGATGAGGGAGATTATAACAGTAATAATAATAACAACAATAAAAATAAAAAATAATGTGCCAGTGTTCTGCTGTCCTATTTAGACCTGCTGGACCCCACACCTGAAGATTTCTGTTGAGCAGACACCATGTTTAGATTTCAGTCCTGGGACACTTCTCATTTTTTTACATTATTAACACTGACCAATTTAATCCTCCAGAGAAAGAAAGTCTACTCATCCTCAGTTTGGGGGGTTCACCTGCTTTGATCAGCATGGAGGAGGAGACAGTTAAAAATTAAAAAAATACGAAACAAATAAGAATCTGTCCCTCGGGATTAGGGAGGTATCCAGCAGGTTTACATTTTCTCTAGGGTTCATAACTTTCTTTTCAATGGTTGAATAAAATTCTTTGTTCCCTGTCCTGGCAGAAGCAGGGCAGAGCATCGCCTGTTGGCCTTGTGGTGCTGGTTATGACACCCTGCCTTGAGGGATGTTGGAAGAGCAGTTCTGTCCCTGAGCCTGACCAAAGAGAAATGTGGAGTATGAGGAGAGGGAAGGGATGGGAGCAGTGGGAGTGAGATAGCGAATGGGTATTTTGCAGGAGGAATGTAGACAGCCAAAAGCAGCCAGGAGCAGGCTCTAACAGAGATTAAAAGAATGTTTCCCAAAGGTCACGGAGGTAAAAATAGTTGTTGGTAGCTGGGCTGAGAACCAGACTGGAGAATGCATCCTGTGTTATCCTGGACAGCACTGAAATCCGATGGAGTCTGTGCATTTCCAAACGTGAAACCATCTCTGCGTCGTTTTTGAATGAATGCTCTCTGTTATGTCAAGATGACAACAGATCCTCATGCCAGCCCCAGCTCTGCCAGATGGGGTCCTGTCACAGCCCTCTGAAATGAATGCCTTATCCGTGTATTTTTTTTCTCCTCATTAATCAGGCATTTGAATGGGGAGAAAATGTGTAATTATTTTTTCCTGTTATAGAGATTTCCCTACCCCCCCATTCATAATTTAAAAGGATCTTAATCTTTCAGGTAGATCACATATATTTTCCTGTGGTTTACAGACATCAATCTAATGCTATCTCAAACATTACTTCTATATAATTGGTACAACATAAATGTAATTAATTTTGAACATCCAAACATCTCAGTGCATAAAACTTGGGCCAAACCAAATCACATGAAATATATACCTTTTTGTTACCTTTGACAATATCTGTTTACAAGCAGTTGCTATTTCATTTTCTTGTCTGATTTTCTCAGTTCCTCTACTTCTAAGTTGGTTTTATACCAGGAAAGGGATTTTTTAAACATATTCAAATGTAAAAGCATTTAAATTATTACTCTGCCTTGTGACCTTTTGTCATCTAATGTTGAACTAGTGCTCATTTTCTTAAGGTAAATGTTTTATAAAAATCAGTCTTAAAAATATTTTAGTGACTCTAGCATTACCAACAAGGCTACCTTCAACCATGGTATATTTAACCAGTAAAATCAGTTATCCTTGCGGCTAACAGTGAGCATGGCTGTAGGGGCCTCTTCAGTGCTGCTTCCTGAGCCACTGGAAGACTGGCATGTGCTGAGATGGGCAAGGAGAAGCACAAAACTCATGGAAACGGTGTGAGGGGACAAACATAGGCAGGGTCAGCCTCTCGTCAGGGCACGCAGCCCAGCAGCCGTGCTCCTTCCCACCACCCGTCCCCAGCTCCCTGGGGGCCGTAGGAGCACTCTAGCTTTGCCACAACACTGGCACTTGACACCAGCTGTTTTCCTGGGCGCCTCAGTTCTCGCTGTTGTTCACCTCCACAACTGCAGGAACTCGCACACTGTGCCAGGCAGAGCTGGGTCCTGTGCCTGCCCAGGTGGCAAAGGGGAGCAGCAAAGAGGTGCTGCCACTCCCAGTGTGTGCACACCATCCCCGCCTCCCTCCCTCTTTCCTGGTGGTGGGGAAGCCCCACATCCACAGCACAAAACCCATAAATATTACAAACACTATTTCAGGTTCCTCTTGCTCTTTCACACATGCCACTAGGCTCAGCTTCCTCAATTTCTGTCCATCTGTTCTGTTTTACAGACATGCCATCATGTTGCCTCTGTTTGCTCCTTCCCTTTTTCCTCTGCTGAGATCTGCCTGTTTTTAATCTGAAGCTTACAAAAGAATTCAGCTCTGATACTTGGACTTGTCATATATTGGAACTGTGCCTCCTGCATTCCCTTGGCATTTATTTCTGGAATGAGGTCTACATGCAGGAAGGCTATGGTGAGATATTAAATATCCAAAAAGCAACCACAGCTGGTGTGGACAGATTCTTAAACAAAATATTCAGATGAAACCAAATCAGTTTTTTGTAATTCACATTTTGAAACTCAAGGCAATTCTAAAACCAAATTAATTTAAAAGAATGAAAATCCAAAATTTTAAATCAAAAGTCACAGGGGTCAGAATGAAGCATTTTACAGAATTAAAATACATTCACAAAATTCCTCATTGTCACCAAAATGACAGGGTTTTGGCCCAGCATTGTGCCTGAAAAATGTATATGAGCAAGTACAGGTGCTCTCCTATGGCAGGTGCTCTCCTACCAGATCTCAAAAGTGAGTAATACATCTTGCAGATATTCTTTTAGACCTACAACAAATAATGGGAAAACAACTTAAGTTTTCATGTCTTTATGCTTTAACTCTGGTTGTTGTAGAGGATAGTTGAAAATAATATCCTGAGCCTTCTGAAGATTTAGTCTCTAGCAAGTGAATAGAAGAAGCACAGAACTGTTAATATGACTGTCTTCTTTCTGCTGTTGCTGTATATATTACAAAAGGAGAAAAAAAAAGTTCACTTTTTTCAGCTTATCCTGTTGTTCTTCAGTCTGATCTCAGAATATTTGAATGCCTGACCAAAGTGCACATCAGTTCCTCCTGCTTTACACTTCAACCAGCAATGGCTTTCCAGTTTATCTGTATTTTCCCCTTAGTATAACAGTCCTCCTTGTTATATGGTGCCAATTTATGAGTCCTGGGGAAGGAAGTTCAAAGCAATTTTAAGCAATTTTGGCAAAACCTCAAAGAAAACGACAGTTCAAAAAAACTTTCAAAATTTTCTTCTCTTTGTCACACATGGCTCCATTCTTCAGGACCATGTGGTGACAAACTGTGTATCTTCCACTCTGCATTTCTCTCACACTCTGCAGCCCAAAGTAAATTGGTGACAAATGGAACACAATGTCTCTCAGAGTAAATCCATTTAATCTCAGGGTTTTGTTCTTCACCCAAGGCTTCAAGTTATGCTCATGACTATGTTGCCTTAAGCAAGACTGGCTCCCACATGGTCCTGCTCTTGGGCCAGCAAAACACTTCTAGAGTAGCCTGAGGCTAACCCACAGACCTTCAGCAGAGGAGCTGTCGAGAGATGCCTCCACCAGGGAGAGGATACATGGAATGAGGTTTATGAAGCATGTAAGGGCAAGAAATGTCAGGAACCATCAGCAAAAAAAAGAAGATTCTGAACACTTTTTTTTGTTTGTTTATTCTTTTTTTCTTAATGTAGAAGTCCTCTTCTTCACATCTGAAGCTGGCTGGAAGATTTCTGGTTCCTGGCACACCTAGTTAAAAATGAAAGTCTAAGTATGAGGTCTGTTTGAGCACTTACATAATACAAGTTCTAATGAAACTCTATGATGTAATGAGATTATTACAGCCCAGGGAGCAGAGAAACCCCCATCCTTAGAGAGGGCCAAGAAGCCCAACAGCTCCTGCCAGCTACCACCAACATTTGAAAAGCTCCCCCTCCCACCCAGTCCGAAGTTGGACCATGGGTACCCATGGGTATCTTGAGCAGGACACACCAGCCAAGCTCCTCAAGCACAAGGATGTCTTTATCCTCATCCATAAGTGTACA
Organism: Vireo altiloquus; assembly: GCA_013396875.1. Lineage (NCBI taxonomy): Eukaryota > Metazoa > Chordata > Aves > Passeriformes > Vireonidae > Vireo > Vireo altiloquus. The sequence continues at coordinate 113,462 of VZRF01012365.1, forward strand.
CATGTCCTGTCTCCAGTTCTGCACACTGGGATGTGTCCGGAGGATGCACTCCACTTGTCTCTCACAGAGGCTCTGGGAGTTCCCTGAACTGGAGCCTTTGTAAAGTGTGGTTGATAGAAGGAAGGGATTTACTCACTTCATCTTTCTAAACAGATACTGATAGCAGATTCAGATTTAGCATGTGCGCAGAAGCCTTCTGCAATTTTTGGAGCCAAAGCAAAAATCAAAAAAAGCTTTTGTGTCCTCAGGGAAAAAAAACCTAAACAACCACGAGTAAAAAAAACAGTACAAGAGGCAAAGATAGATGCTAACTTGTGGATGACTTGCCCAGTTAGTCAATAGCTGCAACAAAAGTGATAACCCAAGAAACCACTGGAGGTTATGTAGGGCTCAGCAGAACGTGCTGAGGAGCTGATTCACTGTATGGACAGCACACACTTGTGCACCAGGGGGTACTGAAAAAACTTCTTTATCACAGTCACTGAGATTGTAACTGGGACTTTGTTAATGGCTAAAAATGTGAGAGGGTCTAGCAGGACTCAGGAGCTCCAAAACAGAGTGTTGGGACCCAAAGAGAGCTGGCATACCAATGAAGCATAGGTACATTTTTGCTGGACCTTTAAAGGTTACCTGTTTAAACTGGAGGGTTTTTTTGTTGTGGGTTCATTTTGTTGTTGGATTGTTGGGGGGGGTTTTGTGGAATCTTCCACAAGGAGGCAGAAACAGTGTTAATTTATTGCAATTGAAATCCCTATCTCTTTTAGCCTCTCCTGAGTACTAACCCTTCAGCTGTCCTAAGGTTTAGACTCACAGATTTAATTTCCTATGCCCCAGACACTGGAGGAAGGCAATAAGGTGAGACAAATAGACTCAAATATCTCCTAGAAATCAAACAGCTTCTGAAGCAGACGTGCAGAAGTAAAACAAAATGTACTTTTGCTTCAAAGTTTTCTCAATACTAGTTATTTTTTCATTTCATTGTGGTCCCTCATTTCCCCACCCAGACAAAATGCAGCCATGACAACATGGAAATCCCCTGAGCAGCGTGGCTCTGATAATAAGATTATTCATGTTCAGCAAAAATATTATGTCTGAAAAGACAGACTTTTTCTTTTGGTTTGCTCCAACTGAAACAGGAAAAAGAAAAAAAGAAAAAGATCAAAGTGATAGCCCACCCAATTATAAACAAGACAAATTTAAAGTGAGGTGTCATTTCTGTATAGTGACCAATTTGCGTAAGAGAGCCCTTCTTTAATGACATTTCTGGCTGAAAATTAGGTAGAAATTACCTTGAGGGTTTTTAGAATTAAATGACAAGGAAGATTATTAAGGAAAATGCTGAAATTCTCAACTACTCTTTTCTAAGGCAAGCAAGGAATAGGCCTTAGGGATGAGAATCACCAAGACCCAATCTCACTAATTATTGGCTACAATGTCCTTGGTCAAGCACAGAAAAGTTGGCATGAGAGATGAAAACAAATAACTGCTGAAGTCCCCCCAGCTGCCTCAGAAAGAGGGAATTTCTTTAAGGGATGCCATGTGAATTTGGCAGTGACACAAACAAGCTTTTGAGTGAGGGTCAGTCAGCCCAGGGTGCAGTGGCTCTGTGGCCCCTGCACCATATCCAGCTCCTGCTTTCTGAGGGTGACCAGGCAGGTCCCTCTCCTGTCGGTGGGTGGAAGGTATCATAGATGTCTGCTCAGCAAATATCTATCCTGACTCACCCCGGGTCTCTCTGAATTCAGTGGAGAGAAATAAATCCCTTTAGGGGGTTAGAGTTCATCTTTTTAATGTCTGTGTTAGGACGAGATGAGTCATGCTCCTGCCTGGCCAGACAAGTGAAGCATGGAGAGTCCTGGCACAGCAATACACTCTGTGAATGCCTACACAGTGGCCAAAGAGCCCAGACCCACTCTTCTGTGCCTACTAAGGCTTAGTGCACCTGCAGGAAATGCTTTGGTGCCGAACTCAGGGGAGGCTCCATAAGGAGGCCTTGATACAGATTCTGGAGATGTCCATCTTCCAATCAGCCTTGCTGAACTCTTGTGGAAAGGGGGCATTTCTTCCTATAAAAACTGGGCAGGGGAGCCTTGACTACCCACTGCCCCTTGCCTAGGGCAGCAAGAGACACTGCAGGACAGTCCCTGATGTCCTGGAATGAAGGATGCCTTTCTAGCTATGAGACCTGAGCTTTCTTCACTTTGGCGAGCATTTTGAATTATTTCCATGCAAACAACAACAAAAAAAAAAGCTGATGTGGTTTCCATATCGAGCCTCCTTATTATAGTGTCATCATTTTTCTGTTTGCTTGGGCACTGTTAACAACTTTTCCCACAGTTTCCTTTACACCTCCAACCTGAAGCTTTTTTTGGCGCAGCCAGGGCTGTGCCAGCGCTTGCTCTTCTGTTTCAGGCCCTCAGCTCACCTGTAGCTAGCCACATCAGTCAGCCCTGTGCACGGCCCTGCTTTATGCTCCAGCGCGCGTCGGTGTATTCAGCCACAGAAAGTGTGCAAAGGAAATATTTAACACCTCTTTATCTTTCACTTTCCACCTTTGCTTTGTCCAAAGTCTGAAAAATGTGAGATGTGCCACTTTGCCCTCAGGAACCAGGTATTGCAGGATTAGTCTTTTAAATCATAGGTTTTTCTGGGTCAGCATTGCCTTATGCAAGACTTCATAAAACCACAGAAGGTTTGGGGTTGAAAGAGACTTTTAAAGGTCACCTTGTCCCAACCTCCCTGCTATGGACAGCATGGTTCCACTAAACCATGTTACTCAAAGCTCCATTCAGCCTGGCCTTGAACTCTTCCAGTGATGGGGCAGACACAGTTTCTCCAGGTAACCTGTGCCAGAGCTTCACCACCCTCACAGGGAACTATTTCTTCTGTATGCCCAATCTAAATCTACCCTCTTTTAATTTAAAAATATTGTCCCCCATCCTATCCCTACAGGCCTTGGTAAATAATTTCTCTCCATCTGTCTTATAAGCATCCTTTACATACTGAAAAGCTATGATAAAATCTCCCCAAAAAGAGCCTTCTTTTCTCTGGGATGAACAACCCCAACTCTCTCAGCCTCTCTGTGCAGGAAATGTGTTCCAGCCCTCTGCTCATTTTACAGGCTTCCTCTGGAATTGATTCAACTAATGTTGGGGCTGACTGGAGTCCTCCAGGTAGGATCTCACAAGAGTAAAAAAAATCACCTTCTGGCAGTGCTGCTTTTGATGCTGGTAGTTAAGGAATAAACAAAACCAATCATACTTAACGTTTCATACCTGGAAGATTTTTCTCCCCTGGCCTCTTCTGGGAGCCAAGTGGATGCCAGGACTAAGCCATGTTCTTGGGGAACCCAGCAGCACAAACCACATGAAGCCGAGTCAGGAGCAGAGTCCATGAAAAGTGCTCCCTTTCCCACTGGGCCTTACCAGGGTCGCCCAAACGAGCTGGGGGCCCTGCTCCAGAATGTGCTCAGTCCTGAAGCGGGAAGCGGTTTCAAAGTAAAAGCTTAGCAATTATCTTTACTTTGGCTTCCTGCCCGCTGCCAGCGGGCCGCGGTGCGTAGGCATGTTTACATTTCCCCTCGGCCCGGGCCCGCTGTCAGGCCGCGGGGCGGCTCGGGGCCGCTATAAAGGCGCGGCGCGGTTCGCGCACGGCCCCGCTGCACACATGCCGCCTGCTCAGCATGGCACTGCCCGGCGCCCTGCTGAGCCTTTTCGCCATGTTCCTTCACACCACTTTTGGGGAAAGTGGTTGCACCTCAGCAGACGGTGACGGTGAGTCATTTCGTCTTCATCTTTTCACTCACGTATGATCTTGAAAAACCTCTGTTAAAAGCTTCAAAATGCATCTGTCTGGTTAAATACATTCGTGTTTTAACTTCCAGTCTCTCTTTAGTGCCAGTGCCTGAGATGGAGCTGGGGGGATACCTATTTAATTTAATCCCCAAATCTGCTGTCCTTATAACATTTAAATCCACGTGAAATAAAGGAGATCATAGCTGTATGCACAGGGCGTGGAGGGCCAGACCTGTTAATCCTTGTTGTAGCTGGTGTTCACGTGTGGAGTTAGGCCTGGGAACAGGGATAACCTCACCCTTGTGCAGCCCATGGTCACTCTGAGCTGCCATCAGGGAGGGGTGAGGTTCTGGCTTCTTTCGCTCTTGCCAGTTTCCTCCAAGTAAAATGTTTCAATGTAACTCAAGCTTGGCCCAGACTGTTCCTCATCAAAAGCCAAATTTTTATGGTTTTTTAAAATAAGTTTCATCAGCTGTTTGTGGTATATAGTCCCGATCTCCCTTGTATCACGGCTGATACAGCAGCTCAGCCAGGGGGTTCTCACAGCTCATCACTAACAGCATTCATCCCTTACTCAGTAAATAAGCATAAATTAATAACAGTTTTAATTTAGCCTTTCTGTAGACTTTATGATCTCATTTAGAGAAGTGAAAAATATTTAGCAGCAGATCAAATATAAAACCATAATAAGCAGAAATAAAACACTATTTCAGGCTGCCATTCCTTTTCTCAGCCAGGAGATGAAAAATTTGATTTAAAGAGTCAATCCCAGATCTGCCAAAGTCTTATTTGTCTGATACTGAACAAACAGCAATGACAAGAATTTGTGCACTATGCCTGAAGGACATGGGCTATCACTCAGTTACTGGTAGTTTAGAGCTCCATTGTTTTGTAACAAAAGAGTTTTCAAAAGGAGGAGAATGGTTGTGTCCTTATGCTACCGCTCAGTTAGGGAATCTCATTTTTCCCTAGCTATTTTAACACATATGTCTAGACAGTTGTACATACATATGTATGTACATAGGATATGCATGGTAAGTTTTTTAATTAAAAGAAAACAGAGACTGGCTCAGAACTGCATCTAACCACCCTGGCGGTTTTATTTGTCATTTATTCCTACAACTTGCAATGGTTTAGAGCCAGCTTTGGAAAGCACCTATGGTGATGAGTGTTCAATGCTAGTGATTTATTATTGATGTCACTGAAATCTTCAGGGCTTTCCAAAACCAGATATGATAAGACCTTTGCTTGCTTTCTCACTAACTCAAGTAAATCATAATCTCCTTAGACTTGAAGACGAACAGATTCAGAAAATCCCCACTGAGCAATTAGCAGCTTTTATGACTTCTTCATGAATCTCCTGGGTTTGGCCAACAAACAAAGTAATCCGGGGTAAAATCACCCCAGACGGATGTTTGACTTTCATTGTTTTCCTCTCCAACTCGCCTTGCCTCCTGACAAAGTTCCCGTAGCCAACTCAGGCATGAAGTTGCCCTTACGGGCACTCTTATGAGCAGAGGAGGAAAGAGCTAATTGCAGCACTTGCCTCCATCTCCTCCCCTCTTCTGAGCATCAGACTGCCTCCCAGCTGCTGTCCCCCAGCCAGGCAGAAGAGGTGGAGATCCCCGAAAGGCCTCAGAGAGCTACAGGCAAAGCTAAGGAGGGGCAGGCAGGGAGGGTGCAGGTGGGCATGGGAGGCTGTGGGGTCTCGTGGACCTTCAGCAGTCCTCCTACCCACACTTGTATGATTTGTTCAACCCACATCTAAACTAAAACAGGTTCTGCCTGAATCCCTTCAGTGCTAGAGGTCTCACATTACTCTGTCCATGGAGGCAGTCAGTGCTTAGCTGTGCCCTCAGTGTCCCACGTTGTTGTCAGTCCTGGTGGCTTTGGAGCATAAAGCTAAAGCACGTCCTTAGCCTCTGCTAACACCCTTCCTTTCATAAAGGCTCCTGAGATTCCTGCTGTGGTCCATCCTACTGGATGCTGTCCAAACCCAAGAGAGAACCATTTCTGTGAAGAACCTGCTGTGGCTGTAGTTATGAGAGCAGTTTTTATTCCACTTTAGAAATGCTCCTTCCAAAGCCCTGCCTTGATTTCAACAGAGCTAGGTTCGTGGCTGTGCTTGGTCTAGGATTCTCAAAGTCTTGTAAATCTTTAATTGAGTGAAGAGTCCTCAGCAGTATGAGTCATGTCAGACTCACCAAAACCATTCACACAGCAAACACATTTGTGCGTGGTGGTTCTGAGGTTTAGGGCAAAGTGAGGCTGAGAGTATATACATACTTATGTCAGACAAAAAAGTTAGTCAGCCCATGGAAAAACCATAGCAGAAATAGCATTTCAAGTTGCTTACTTAACACTGTTCCTGAGGCTTAATTATTATGTATTCTATGGTTGCTATGTTATTTCCGTGAATAAGGAACTGTATAATCACATTGTGAATGTTCAGTGTCCAAGAGGTAAAGTTACCTTTCTTTCCAGTGTGGCACCAGAGCGGCACTGTGTTGGTTAAATTTTGATTGGCTTTTTGAACTGCAAGACTAAACCTTTTCTTTCTTTTCATTTTGCAAACAGACTGATACAGAATTAATTCAAATTTATGTAGCTTTTGAGCAAATCAGTAGCAAATAGCTGATTTTTTTTTATAAGCCATTTATTAATAGGATGATTGTCAGGTTTTTGTGGTGATGCACAATCTGGTATATATAGTTTGCATATGGAGATCGCCAAGCAGTCTTGTAGAAAGGAAGATTAGTCATCCTAATCTTTAAGTTTTAATATTGTCTTGATCATAAAGCAAGTCTCCTGGTAGCTGCAAATAAAATGTTAAGAGAGGCTTAGAACGTGACATATCTGTGCATGTCAGCTTTGGGTGGATATGTCGTACAAAATACGGTAGGTTGTTTTCCATTTCAAACAGATTCATTTCAGCTTACTTGGTGCCCCCCAAATTTTGAATACACATATATTTTTACATAACACACTTTTACCCACAAATATGCAACCCTATGTGGTACGTATTTCTGTACGTCTGCCCTTATGGCACAGGGCTTGTCACCTCTGTGAAACTGCTGCAGGGTGTGTTCCAGAGGTGGGCTGACCTCTGTGTCTCTGTCTTGAATGTGATGGTTAAAGACAGCAGATTTGTACAGGATCTGTTGTGTCTGTGTCTGTGTCTGTGTCTGTGCTGCAGAGGTTCTCCCCTCAAAGCAGCAATGCTGGTAGATGACAAATGCTGCATTTGTGGTCCATCAGGGAGATCTGGGCTCCCTGAGCTGTGCTGAAAAGACCAGTAATAATTTCTTAGCACCAGTTGCTCATGGTGACAAACGGCTACTGAATGTCATCTCATAGGAGAGAGATCTGCAGTGTTCTGGATTAGTGCAGCATCAGATGCTGTCATCTCATCATGGGGGCTGGTGGCAGCAGTCCCCTTCCTAATGTCTGCCTGCCCTGCTTTTGTGTGTTTCTCTGCATTCCTGACTGACTTCTGGGCTTCTTCTCTTACTCAAAATCTGACTGCAGATGCCAGAGTTGACCATCGTTTTCTCTGGGAGGGATTTTCCATTGGAAATTTTTCAGCAGGCATTTCCCCACTCCATTTGTGAGTCTGAGTCGCTGATGCCCCACAGCAGATAGCAATAGGACAAGGAGGAACAGCTTTAAACTGCCAGAAGAGAGATTTAGATTAGATGTTAGGAAGAATTCTGTACTTAGAGGGCAATGAAGCTCTGGAACAAGCTGCCCCAAGAAGTTGTGGATGCCCGATCCCTGGAAGAGTTCAAGGGCAGTTTGGATGGGCCCCGAGCAAATTGATCTAGTGGCTGTCATTCCTGCCCATGGTGGGTGAAATTAAATGATCTTTAAGATCCCTTCCAACCCAAACCCGTCTTTGATTCTATGATTCTTTTTCTCACTACATAGCAAGGACCTCTCTGAGGAATAGGTAGCAGAAGACTGAGCAGGGGATCGAGGATAATCCCTTGGCTCAGGAAAGAGGTTTATGTATCATGACAGCTACCCTTAATCATTGGTGAAAGGAGTCAGAGGCATTCCTGCCCCTGAGATCCATTCAGAGGGTCATGACAATAACCCCTTCCCCATCCACGTGGCTACAGTGGGTGAGATTTCATGAAATGAGGCTGAACTGGCAGCTTCTGCCAGAGGGGCTCCTCTCAGAAGCATCAGTTTTTGCATCACTGGCCTCATACCTGCCAAATGTAGGATTTAGAATTATGCTCTTAGTCAAATCATGATTGTGTTACCAGTCATTGAAACAAATTTGCAGGAAGCCATGCATGCTGGCAGAAAGCTTGAGATTTCCCTCCTGAGCCCAAATTCGTGACATTTCAGAAAGCTTTTCAGTACAACCAAAATGTGGCTTAGCTGCCTCATGGCACCAAAATACTCTTGCAAGTGGGTGGACTTCAATTACATGCAGGGAGAGCAACCTTGAAAGGTGCAAATGGCTTTTAACTTCATTTTGGGAAAGGTTTCTCCTCTTCTTACAAAACAGGTGGGTTGATCCTCTTTCTCTCTGACAACCACATGAAGAAAAAACATCCCATACAACGGAGCTGCAAATCAAATGCACTCACTACATCAGTAACATCTTGTGGATATCTCCTTAGGGACTCTCGGGGATGATGAACCAGACAACTTTGACATTGATTGCTTCAGCCAGCTGGAAATTAAGGACTCCTTTAGCAGCCTGACCTGCAATTTCACCGAGCTGCCACCTTACAACACTAACTATACCCTGTCTCTGTGGTAAGTGCTGTCAGTCTGTCCCTCAGTAAACACCTGGGAAGGCAAATGCTGAGCACTACTGAGTCATGTTGCCGCATGCAAGGAAACAGGGGCAGCAAAGCTAGACAAAATCCTGCTTCAGAGTGTCTTGCCAAGTTTGGCTGCTATATTCAGCAAAGAAGAAGAGTTTACTGAAGCAGAACATAACCGCCTAATGAGAAAAAGAAAGGGCTGGAAGGGTCTCTAAAGGGGATTATAATGTCTCCAGTAGTTCTGATCTTGCCTCTGTTGCTCCAGAGCACCTGTAATATGGATGTAGCCCAGCATGAACTGAGAGCTTTTTACTTTAAATTAAATAGTATTTCAAAAAATGTTTTTGAAGACAGAGGTCCTTGCCACAGAAAATTCTTTAGCAGAAGGTTCATTTTCCACATCAGAGAAAATGCCTTTATCTAGGTTAAGAAAAAATTCAGCTATTGTTTTTGCACACACAGACATGCAAGAAATACACTAGAACAAGTACACAAACACCCAACAACTACCAAACACATCAGTCCTATCTAGCCCTTGAAACTCTTTCCACCTTTTTTTTTCACTGTTGCACCAAGCTGAAGATCAAATTTTGTTTCTTGAGCAAACTGATGCTTTTGCATTTTTCTGTTTTTCCTGGCACTCAAAGTTTTGTGGCATCCAAAAAAAAAGAAGTGGACATTTAAAAAAAGTCTTTATATACTAATCACTAATTATTTCCTTTTTTTCCTCGTAGTTCTTTAGAATTTTTCTATTTTTATGGGACTTATTATGGGTTTTGACTGAAGCTTTATGGCACTTCTCAAACATGAGAGCCACAGAAATGGAAAAAAACGTGTTGAAACTGCCATGTGATTTCTTCATGTCCAGGCTGACTGTTGACCCTTTATTTGCTACCACTTAAGTCAGTGAGGAATTTATCTTCCAAAAGCATCAAAACCTATTGCCCTGTACTTAAAAATAACAGCAGTAAGGTAATTTTTAAAGATACAAATGTTTTAACTCATATACCTCCAATTAAATAATTGCACTTTTTTCTCCACGTTCATGGAGAGCTCCATGATGCTTAATGTGATTCACCTCTCTTTATTTTTATGCTCAAAGACCAGAAGGAAAACCACTATCAATCTCCTTATTTGCATTGCATTATTTCTTATTTCACGTGGAGTCTCACTTCAGAGAAAGTGAAATGAGCAAGCAGGATTCATTCCTTTTAGTAAGTAGCCAAGTTATAATAATAGGAGTGAGAAGAAATTAATGTTGTGTCACTTTGGCCAACAGTACCAGGGAAGACAACAAATACGCCTGCTCCAACATGAAGAAACAGGAAGATGCATTCTTCTTACAGTTCAATGATATACTCTCAAACAGAGATATTTGCATGTACTCTGAGATGAAGAGAAGGGTCTGCAGGAGTCTGGTTGTGACTGACATTGGTAAGACACTTAACATTTTGGATATTTTTGAGTTGTAGGGGTTACTGGGGAAAAAATAGCTCAGCAGAAAGCCTAAGTGTCAATTTGGATGACACAGAGGCATAAAATAGTGTCTTAGCAGGGCATGTAGCCTGGATTGGGGTGTTACTGGAAGGTGGTGTTTCAAAGCCAAACATGATTAACCTCCATTCAAAATGTGTTGCTGAATTCTGGCTTATTGTGACACTCTGCCCAGACTGGGACGTAGTCTGGATCCCATCCATGGCTGGAGCAGGTGTTCCTGAGTGTGGATGAACTGCCAAGGAGGGACATTTTGTTCATCTCTGACTAGGGACTATGCAGTTTATGACTGCCCATATGCAGTTTAGGGCCTGGCCACACTGTGGATAGCATGAGCCCAGTAGCAAGGGAGCACAAGGTTGCAAGACCTCACTTCACATCATGGTGTATCCTGCAGTCTGAAGAAGGTGCATCCTGCACTGATGACTGTGAACAGGCCAGTCAGAGACACACAAGAGACCTGCCTGAGCCAAGAAACAGGAAACTCAGGGGAAGAGGGGATCCACAGAATCTACTGTTCTTGGTAACCGGTCTCATTCAAGGGCGGCAGAAAAGCCTTTGTAGGACAGATTCTTCTCTGTTCTTCTCTGGTGCCACATTGCTTTGTCTCGTGTTGGCCTTAGGCACCGCAACATCCCTGTCTTGTGAAACATTTCTGCCACAGTCCAACAGTTTTGTAATGATCTTACATTACCTCTCAGTTTACAGGGCAGCTTGGACCATCTCTGGCAGTAGCTACTCTAAAAATTGTGGAAGGACTAAGTATTTAGGGGTTGTAGAAGGAGTAAGAACAATTTATAGCTAAATGTGTTTTCCTGAGAGGAGAGAGGCGTGGGCTGTCTGTTGCTGTGAGAACTGATGTACTTACACAGGGTGAATTCAGGAAGCCTCTGTCACAGCCTCAAGTCCCTGCAGGTCTCAAGAACATGCAGCTCAGGCTCAGCTTAGGGAGAGCCCTGAGGGCTGCATTTCGGACTTGATGTACTTGCACAGATGGCCTTTGGCACAGTCTCCTGCAGACCGGGTCAGGTGTGGGTTCATAGCAAGGGTCTGGAGCCACAGCCCCCTCTGCTCTATCTAACACTGTCAGACTTTGTCCCTTCCTCTGTCCCACTGCCCTGACAGCCAGACTCAGTGGTACCTGAGCCCAGTTTATTCCCCAGTGCCTCCCCCCAGCTGGGTTTTGCCAGGGGGGCTCCATCTCAGAGGACTGGCTAGAGGGACTGACTTTCAGGCCTTCAAGCTGCCACAGGGGTAGGCATGTTCAGGAATTGCTTTCCAAGACTGAAAGTCATATCCTTCACAGGCACCTCCCCTGCTGGTCAAACTGCTTCTCTAGCAAGTCAAAACCAAGTCTCTCTCAGGATCAGGGTGTAAGGATGATCTGAGGTTCGGCATGAGGATTGCCCAGCTCAGGAAAGCTCTTGCATAAGATAGGTCACCCTGCAGGGCTGTAACTTGAAGTGGACTTTTTTTTTACATTTCAAACCCTGTTTTTTTTCTAGTAACATTATTCTGCTCTCTATCATTTGCAGTTAAGCCCGAAGTACCTTTCGCTATAAACATCACATATGAAAGGGAGGCAGATGAATATCTTATTCGCTACTGTACACCACACTCAAGGAAGAAATACTTAAAGGACAAATTAGTACACCAAGTAGCCTATCGGCAGAAGGAAGGTACTTGGAAGGTAAGTGGTGATGTACTGGTGTGCTTACACTAATTTCCAAAATTAAATAATGCGAAAATTACCTGTACCATGTAAAAATAATCACATCTGCACTTCTGCAGATCTCCATTGGAAAACTTGGAAAGGTGCGATATTTGGTACTTGGAAATTTCATCAGTCAAAAGAGGTTTCATTCATTTGGGCTTTGCAGTTGGAAGAGAACACATAATGTGTTGAACCATTCTAAGTTTGCTCTTTGCTGTGGTGATTTTGCTGTTTTTTTCTGTGCTCATCAGTCAGTAAAATGTGTGACCTCTTTACTTATTCAGCAAGTTTCCTCATGTCTCCTTTTTCACTGAGTCCTTCCAGGCTTCCAGTGCAGCCCTGCAGCTCTCCCACCCTCAGGCTGAGGCTGCAGCTGTCTGTGAACTGGGTTGGATTTGGGCTGCCCAGCCGCAGGGATTTCCGTGTCCTCTGTTACCAGCCATGCAAAAGCTAGTCACAATGTTTGAAAGCATGGACTACACCTGGGTTTTACAGAGGGAACACAGTGTTGTCCACAAAAATCAGATTCATTACCTGGAATGCAGCAAGCCAGTAATTACACACTCGAGAGAGACATAGATTGTTCCAGTTGACAAGCCTAGGTGCTCAGTGGTATTCCACAAATCAAGCACACCAGCTACCAAAACTTTTTACTATTTATACATTATAGCAAACAAACTAATTAGTGTTTATTGGCTACAAGGTACATAGTTCTGTTATTAACCAGTGTTCTCTCTCCTATTGGTTAATGATTCTCTCACTAATGAGAGAGTCATTAGTCTCATGCTAATTAGCGTGCAGGCTCAGTCTTTGTCTTCTCTTGAGTTGGCGGCTCTCGTGACCCGGTGGGCCATGAGTCAGCAGTCGTGATCTCCTCCTGCCAGAATTACCTTCCACCCAGTCAGAGCTGGTTCAGCACAGCCACTGAGTTGTTTCTTGGGGGTTCTGCCAAATGTCCTCTATTGTAGCCCAAAAATTCTGCATTCTTTGTGTCGGTTACCAGATCTACATCCTTCTTCCCAAGATTTGTTAACCTCCCCCCAGGTCTGAGATCATCAAAGCATGTCAAGACCCAAACCTTAACAAGGCAATTCTATCCACAAATAATTTTTTTTCTAACAGCTGGACATCACTGAGAGCTTGCTTATTAACTGCTCTCTGTTTCACAGATTAAATCTCCCTCCTTGCTGAGAAGGATTGAAAATATACAAAGACCAAACATCAAAGAACTTAAGGGAAAAAATAATGGACTCAGGCAGCCAAATACATTGAAATGGAGAGCACTAGAGCTGCGCTGCAGGATTTCAGCTCCTTCCCTGTAACTGCCCTTTCAGGCATTGTCATTTTATGCTGCAAAAATGTTATTTTTTCCTCATCTCTCTTCTGAGCCTTTCCAGGGAAGCATATATATCCTACTGCAGTGTCAGCTGTTGCAAAGCACAGTTAATACTTGCAGCTGTTTTCCAAAAAGCATTTACCTGGCATTGGTCTCTCTTTTCCATGCTATCTGGACTACACTGCTGTTTAACTAGGCTGATGCCCTGATAAGCACCTGTGTCATAGCTAGAGAGACGGAGTAAAGAGCACAGTATTTCAGGGATGCACCTGATCTCACATATTTTGCTGAACTCAAGGATAATTCTCCACTGTCTGCTGGAAAAATAATTGCTTTTTTTTTGTGTGTGTGTTTAGACAATAGAGTCACCGTACCTTCAGATAAAATTGCTGGGGAAATACCTTGAAAATGAAGCATCATATGAGGTGAAAGTACGTTCTCAGCCCAATGGAGATTATTTTAAGGGCACATGGAGTGAATGGAGCACTTCCAAGAGCTTCAGGACAGCAAGAGAGCAGGACTCCACAGAGAGCTGTAAGGGCTGAAAACACTTTAGTCCACGTGGAGGAAAGCAGAGCTGGGGTCCTGGGCTCCCTGGCCAGTGTCAGCAGCAGCAGGGATGAGAGAATGGGAAGAACCCACAGCCACAGCAGGGTCAACCCTCACAGACACAGGCACTCCAAGGAGGTGACTCACAGAGCAGCTGGATTGCTCTGGTCTGGGGCTGTCTCTCCGTGAAATCTCACTGAAGGGCAGTAAGGTCAGAGGAAATGCTGCCATGACAGCATGAGGGTGTGGGAGCAGAGGGAGATGGGGGCTGAGTCACTGCTTGCTGCTGGCTGGCTTGCCAGGAGAAGGAAGATCTTGTGCCAGGCCTTTTGGGTAAAGCACAAAGAGCTGTGAAACACCACCCATTTCAGGACCCTGGGTTTGTGTGTGAATGTGGCACCTGAATCACAAAGGCAACACAGGGTAAAATCTCATCACTGCACATGAGTAATATTTGTGGTGCTTGGGTCCCTGCAATCCCCAGGAGCACCTCAGCATTTCATGTGTCAGAAATTATCTCTGTGCTGCTATGAGGACAGAGTGAATGCTGGTTTCAATGCACTGGAGGTGACAGCATGCTTCAAGCTGCTTTAATCCAGTCTGTGAACCAAGCTCAAAGCTCAGCCAAGCACTGGTTCCCTGGCAGCCTATCTTTTACCTCCTTCGCAGGAGGAGGAGAAATGAGCCATCGCACCAGCCCAGTGATAGGCAATGCTTGGTGTTAATTCCTAATTTATGGTCTGAAAAGACGTCACAGTTATGGTGGCTTAACAGTGAGACATTTATATGGATTGGCTCATGTTCTTTGTTTTCCTTTAGACAGCAGTGTGGTCATGGTTATACTCTCCATCCTGGGATTCATGCTGTCCATTGTTATGATTGCGCTGCTCATAGTATTTTGGGAAAACAGGTAATCTCCTTGTATCAGAAAAGATTCTGGAACCCAATCCTGTTCTGACAGTCTTATTGCTTTCCCTGTTACACTTGTGAACTATTCTCTCTCCGTCTCTGGAGCTCTGTATCAAGCTGATGGCAAGCAAATGGGCAATACAAGAGGCAGTATTGGCAGGCAGAACCAACCGCTTGGAGCAGTTTTTAATCTTGCGCTCGAAAAGTCGCCACAAAACACCTACAGATTCAGTGTCTCACTGGAGGCAAATTTGACTCATAAACTTCAAGCAAAATCCAGAAAAGAAAGCGACCTGCGGGTTTTAGTAAAGTCCCAAGAAGTGTGGAAACAGCATGCCAGGGTGATGACCTCTTTTCCTTTCACAGGCTGAGTCAGAGGGTTGTTTGCTCTGCAGTGCTTCCAGAAGCAGCGGGGCAGAGCCCTCTGCAACAGAGGCTTGATGGTGTCAGACGCCAGCCTGGCCAAGTCCACTTCCAGCCAGCCATGAAGTCAGGCAGAAATGGGACTAGGGATACATTCATTACCCAATCAGTTCTTGGTCTGCATTAGGGTTTTTTCATATATTTGCTACACAGCAGTAGATAGATAACTGTAAATATGTTTTTAATGACATGGCTCACTAGAGCTGACAGGCTTAAGAAAATGAAAAGATATGTAGATAATCTTATTAAACTAGAATCTTAAGGGAAAATATCCAAGTTTAACTATAGAAGATGAACCCCTTGCAAGACAGAAAGCCTGGGACTCTTCAGTGGCATTCAGAGCAGTCTGTCTGTGACACCCAGCTCAAGAGAGGTTGCTCTGTCTGAGCTGCTTTTTTGGGACAATGCTGGGGCTGTGCTAACTCCAGAGATACACATGGATTACCTGGAGAATGCTAGTTGGCCTCAGCCAAACCATGCCACAAACAATTTTAACAATTAAACATTTTAGACAGCTAGAGTTATCTGCCCTGGTGCTACTTTATTCACAAGTATAGAGGTAACTTAAGATTTCTGGTTCCTGTGTTTTACTGTTGCTGGGAACCTGCAGTTCTCTAACTTTGCTACAAGCTTTGCTTATATAAAACTGCAGCAAAAACAGGTGAGACTTTTTGATCCAGATATTTAAAAATAAAAGGGTTTTATACATGTGTGCATATACAGCCACACGGACACATAAATAAAATGAAATACATATTCATATGCATGTATAGTTATATTTGTATCAGTGCAATGATTGAATATCATTGCACTGATATGAATATATCTATATTGATACAAATATTGAACAATATTCTCTAGATGCATAACAGCTGAGGGTATCAGGCAGCACAACATGAAAACTTTGCTAATCAAGGCAGTGAAAATGAGACCTGTGGAAGGCTACAGGACAGATGTCTGAAGCCCAAATTGCTGGCCAAGGAATGGGACAATAACCATTCTTTGAATTAATTAAGCATGCAGAAGCAAGTATCAGCAAATTTCCACTTTAACCACAGCATCTTCTTGCGCTTGCAGAAACCAGTTTCCCGATGCAGATCCCTGTTAACACAGCTAGATGAAAACAAGCAACAAGCTCTTTGCCAGCATAATTTACTGCTTTTCCACTACTTAGTGAAGTATCTTCTTTTAACTGTGACAATTTGTGCACTCAAAAGAACAATGACTTTTCTGGTGACCTTTACAGCTCCTCTTCTCTGTGTGTTTTATTCTGAGGCTTCTCTGTCTTTATTCTGGATAATGCCAGCTAGCCCTAAGGCTTTGTGAGAACTAGTACAAATGATGCAGTATGAACCTCTGATACCTCAACACAGCCCTTTTATGCTGCTTTTTGTCTACTGTTGCTGTTTCAGGATCAAACCTGCTGTATGGCCAAACCTTCCTGACCATAAAAAAACGCTGGAGCAACTATGCAAGAAGCCAAAAAATGTATGTTCTTCCACTGTTCTTTCCACCTGAGTATAGACTCTTGGGGACAAAACTAATGCTCATGAGAGACAGTATGTGCATTTTCTGCATGAACTAGGACATCTTTCGGAAGTTACTTCTACATTTCACTGAAGAGAGCCCACATTTGCTCATGCAGATGTCAGCCAAGGGTATGGAAATAACACACAATTGAACCTAGTGCCTGAGGTTTGACTTGTGCAAAGTAACTACAGAGGTCTTGGGGAATTGATGCGTGAAGAAAGGCTGATGGAATTAAGGTTGTTTATGGAAGAAAAGGAAGCTCGGGGTGAGGAATACTACTTACAGCCTTCCCATACCTAAGGTGTAGGCAGAGAGCTGGGGGAGGTGCTCTCACCACAAGCCTGTGTGGTGACAGGACCAGAGGCAGCAAGCATGTGTTGCTTCGGGGCAAACTTCCTCTGGATGTAAGGAAAGAATCTTCCTCATGAAAAAAATTAAACATTGTGTAGCCTGCCCAAAGACAAGGTAGGTTCTTCTTTGAGAAAATGTTTAAGGCTTGTCTTGGTGGGGTTCTGAATAGCCTAATCCAGGTCCTGCTTCTGGCAGAAGGCTGGACTCCGCAGCTCCTTTCCAACCAAGATGCTTTGGTGATTCTGTGAAACTGTGGGGCTGGATGGGGACCTTCTGCAAACATCCCTGGTGGTGTCCGTGCACCCCGACATGGCCAGCAGCATTGTTCATACATCATGCAGTGTATGAACTGCTTTGACAGTTAAAAGCCAGATGGACGAGGGCTACAAACCATAAGGTGTGGGATTAACCTGTTGTCTTAAAACTATATACCTAGTTCATTTTTTTTCACAAAGAAAGTCATTAGTGTTGTTCACTCCTAGTACATTATTAGAATGTTCTTAATTTAATAGGAGGCCTAACACAGCTCTCCCAGCCCCTGTGCTCCCCAGTTCAGGGATTCCTAACGTGTTTCAAGAAGACATGGCAAATTTTTACTTCCCTTGCTGCTAAATTAGGAAGGTAAAACTGAAAGAAACCACATAGATAGGCACACTCCTTCCTGTGAAATGGCAAGCGTGTGATAAATGCGTGTCTCAGAAAAGTCTCTGAAACACTGTATAGAGCTTTAAACACTCTCCAGGGGTACTGCCTAAAGGAGGACACAGGATAGATCCAAGTTAATAGGGAAAGCGATTTTCAGCCATGTGATAGTTTATTCTGTGCTAACCTATTGTTCAGCCTGCTCAGGGTTACGCCTAAAGAAATAATACTCTTCTAAAAGCAAATAATTTATCAAAGAACCTTTTCTCTTAAGCTACCATCCACTGTTGACTAACTGTGCTGTTCCCTTTGCCACACAGAATTTTGATACAAGCTTTAACCCAGAGAGTTTTGGTTATGTTCACATCCATAAAGTGGACGGCCTTTGGGCAAAAGCTGAACAGGAAAATTTTCTGCAGCCATCAACTGCTCCAGAGACAAGCATTCCAGAAAAATTCAGGAGTGGATCAGATCTGAAGATGATCCCTGTGATGGCAGACAAAAACAACCTAAACCTGCCCGTATCCTACGGAGGAGTCTGGCCAGCTGAAGCCCTGCACAGGCTCCTGGGCACCAGCCAGTTTGCAGTCACCGAGGGCAGCTGCAGCTCCAGCACCTATGAGGTTTGCCATGGCAACAGGGTGCCCCTGCACAGTGATAGTTTCAACCTTTCCTCCACTCCTTCCCTGGATTCTTCTGGCCAGCCCCATCCAGAGCCCCTAAATGACAACACCACCTCCCAGATGCTGCCTAACAGTGAGATGAGATCACCAAACAATGAGGAAGCCTATGTCACGATGTCCAACTTCTACAAAATACAGTAAATCTCACAAGAATTACAGCACATGGTTTTTTTTCTCCAACACAAGCAGGATACTGAAGTTTTCTGGTTTTGTTTTCCTATATCCTGTGAGTTACCACCTCCCTCGTACACTCTGCTCACAGTGCAATGCCATACCCGCAGAGAAGTGGGTTCTCCTACATTCCAGTGAGAAGGAGCCTGTCTCAGCATTCAGTATGCTGCTAGCAGTCTTTACTGCAGCAGAAATTAAATTTAATTCAACCTGATTTTCATCTTCAAATCTGATTAATCCAGAGCAGTGACAATGCAGTCCCAGCTGAGGATCACAGCATGTCTCAAAGAAGTTAATGAACGCTTTTGTTACCCTCTTGGTTATAGAGTTAAGCTCTTAGTGCCTTAGCAAGAAATACGGCAATAAATTCCATTTAAATAGCACCCAATCTCTTTTCAACACTGGTGGGTCAAGACTAACTGCCCCCCAGCCAGTCTAAGTCCATGTGTTTGCAAAAAGGCAGTAGATTGGAGCTGCTATCCAGCATTAGATGTCTGGGGATTCAGGAGCCCAAATACCACAATGAGAGTCAGCTGAGTGCCCAGCAAAAACATTACATGGGCCCACTTTAGGGAGATGTTTCCTGAGATGGATTTAACTTTTTGCAAATTAAAACAAAGCAAACCCTAAATGCCACTACTTTTTGCTGTAGGTAAAGATCTGCCCTTAAGCCAATTACAGGATCCACAGGTACTTTTGCTAATGCTTTTGAGGTCTTCAATATTTCATGTACCTACTACATGAAGCAAAGTCCTTTCTCTTCCTAGAAGCTGAATTAGGGCTGTAAATTGCATGATGCTGTCTTTTTCTGCAGCTCTTATGCAAGCATTAGTGTAGCAAAAGTGCTTTTCAGGCCAGAGGCTGGGCTGACCATGTTTATTTACTAGCATTATTCCCAATGGCTGTGATTGCACACAAATGCTATGAATTTGGATGGGCAATGTTCTCATGCAACATCCAACATAGGAAGGAAGATGGAATGTTTTGGATCCTGCCAGTGATCACAAGACCTACTTCTTTTTTTTTATAGCAACTTAAAATTTGCCAGATGTTTTTTGTTTGTTGGGATTCTTTCTCTTAAATGTTATTTTTAAGTTTTTTAATTTTTTGGCATTGTGACTTTTTTTTCTTTCGGTATTACTTTTTTTTTTTTTTTNGGCTGATCCACTTCACAGTCCTCCTTGGATGCTGCACATTCTGGAGCACACACTTGGAGATAAAGCTGCTACAGCCACGTGGTTGCATGCCAGTAGAGCAGTGTGGCCATGGGATATCCAAGCTGCTTTGTTGCACTCTGGAATTGGGGTTCACCTCACTGTGCAGTCTCAGTTCCTCTAGCTCTTTGAAATTTCCCTTTACCTAGTTGTATTCACATTCCCAGAGTCTAAGGGTGAAAAGAGTCCTCTCTCATCCTCGGAGGATGAGATGTTCGGATTTGTTTTGACTGGTAATGGTCACAGAGAGGTTGCAAAAACTCAGCTGCTTCCATCTGCCTCTGCCAAGACAGCTTTGTGCCAGGAGAGCAGCAGAATGAATCAGATCACTGAAAATCTCTTGTGCCCTAGTTTCAAGAATATATGGCAAAGATTGGGGCTTGCATTAAATTCAGTTGCTTGAATCAGAATTTTTTGCTGCAGGAGACAGTACAAGTCAAACAGCAATTCTGGAGCCCACATCAAGCCAAAACCAGCCCTCCCAAGACAGCACTCCACCTCCTCCACCTCCACCCAGAGCCAGGGAACTCTTCAAGTGGGGAGAACCTAACAGCTACTGTGTGCAAAGCGGCCTCGGATTTGGCTCAAGGCACTCCAGTGACATTTTACAGAATGGTTTTTATTGCTGTTTATTGCCAAATGAAGCATTAATTGATGCAGAAGGAAAAGACCGAAGCCCTGGGCATTCATTTGTTTTATAGTGCTTGTATTTCCTTTCGAAAAGAGCTGCTGATAATGCTTATACTGTGAGAACTTGCACAGTGTGACTGTACGTACAGACAGACTATACTGGAACGATATACTGGAACTTCTTCCAGTGACACAGTGACAAACAAATAGGGGATAGAGGAAGAAGCAAAAGCACATCAGGAAAATCCTCTGCAGTATGTGCTAAGCTTCCTTCGATTTTTGTAATTCTGTAATTCTGTAACACATTCGTTGGATGTATGCAGATATAACCACTTTCAGCTTTGTTTTGGAAAAAGTAAATAAAGCCAAATATGCACCAAAGCCAGAAACACCACAAGCACTTCCTGTCTATGGCCAAGTTATATATAGTCCATATACGAGGATACAGCCATGGCTGTGTCTGGGCAATCTGTCAAGTAGTTTCCTAATTCTACGTGACAGTTTCTCCCAAGCTGTTCACAAATTCCCATCTGCTTCAGTATTCACACAGGAGTATTGCTCAGCTTTCACACACTCCACTCACTGCCTTTAGCTCAGCACAACTTTCCTTCTCCCCCCCTCTGCCTCCAGTGCTGTTACTCAGCTGCACAGGCAGACGCAGCTCGGTGGCACTGGTTTAGCACTCTGTAGCTGCTTTATGGCACAAGGCCTGGAGCTGCCTGCTCCCTTCTGCCCCGCTCCCACTGGGCTCCAGCCCCTCTCCTGCAGCCGTGGCACCACACAGATACCCCTCCCGTCTTTGCTTCTCCCCCTGTCCATGTGCAGCTCATGCAAATGCCTCCTAGCACTATGAGCACTCCTGCGCTATGCAAATGTCTCCTGGCTATCCACAAATAAACTTAGACTTCTGTCAGTTACAACAGTGAGTCATGGTCTAATTCTAATGACGCTGAAAAATGCTAATTACATCGCTAAGTATATCTCAAGGCAACAGTCATCCCCGGCTTAAAGCGTGTTTGTTTACCACATCTCCTCCCCTCGTGCACATCCATTAGACAAGCACAAAAACACACACAAATGCTGTGTGTGTCAGTGGGGCAGCGGAAGACCAGCTAAGTGTGGGGAGGCAGGAAGATTGCTGCTGCCAGCGTGGAGGGATGGCTAAATGCCTGTGATGTGCAGTGAAGTCTGGGCAATGATGTAAATGGTGAAAGGGTGGCCTGACAATCACTGCTGCAGGCACACGTGGTTGGCAGGCATAGCTGACCATGAAACCATCTCTTCTGGCAGCAAGGCTCTTGGTGATGCTGGAAGGGCATTTCTTCAGGGCAGGAGTACATCCCCTTCTCAGCTTCTTACCAGTAGTATTTATTGATTTGAAGGCCTGTATTTGTACAGCAATACTGAAGTGCTGCAGCCTGGCGGGAGCAGCAGTTGGATTTTAGTCAATACACTTTGGAATCAAGATAGTTATCTCCGTGGTTGTGGGTTTCTGAACCCATCATTTAAAAACGGCTAAAATGTGACGTAAAGAAGACTTACCACCTCTGTGAAGAATTATTTTGGAGTCAAACACCTCGTTATTACTGCGATCATGAAGCCACCCAAATTAGCACTCCTGTGTGTCACAGATCATTGACAAAACAAATCTAACGTACAGACACACAAGAAAACAACTGATGATGCCAGAAAATGCAGTTGCTAAATGATACCGTCTCATCCCCTGCTCACGCGGCAGCTCCAGGTTTCAGTCAGGATGGCTTTTCCTTGGCTTCTAAGCGCCACCTGCTGAAACACGGAGCCACATGTCGGAGCCCAGCACTTGGACCCTTGCTGGTGCCACCACATCGTGCAGCTCCAAAAGCGTCACTCAGATGGGACCTGGGGGAAAAAACAAGCCCACAAAAAACTAAGCAGCGTTTTATTTATTTATAATCTGTGGCCCCAGAGAAGTTTGGGCAAATGAAAGCAAAAGTCAGAGTTTCCAGGATTTCTGCATCCTTAAAATGAAATAGGAATCAGTGTCCACAGAAGCACTAACTCCATACCAGTAATTCAGGAATTCATCTTTTGTAACCTGAGAATGAGAAAAACAGTGTTTACAAGAGTGCTGTGGCTCTATATTTTGCAAACACTTCTTTTGCATCTTCCAGGGAAGTCTGTTTTTTACATCAGACTATCCTAACTTGATATTAGAATGTATTGCTGAAGCAAGCTCTAACACAGAATTGGTTGAATGGCACTAAAGCCAATTGATTGAAATTCTTTCA
>VZRF01012365.1:136004-200528 GCA_013396875.1 Vireo altiloquus
AAAAAAAAAAAAAAAAAAAGGAAGTTATTCCAGTTATTGTTAAATACTGACCGCATAACTTACATGTCACAGCAAAACGAGATTAGTCCAACATCAGGACCATCACCAAATGAATGTAAAAAGCCCCAAAAGTTTGTCAAACAACAGAAAAAGTGAGACACAAAGCAGAAATGCATTGATGAAACTGTCTAAAGGAGTAAGTCTATGCCACAAAGTTGGAGCTTCTCTAAAACAGTCTGACAACTGTTTTTCCAGAAAATGTACATAAGCTAAAAAAAACAAAAAAAAAAAACAAAAAAACCCCTGCATTTTTTGAAAGTAAAAAAATATATATATTGCAGCTTTTGGAAAAAATATCACATTTTCAATAAAAAAAAGAACAGATTTATCTCAAGAAAATAAACACTTCTCACATTTTACCACAATCTCTGCTTTTCCACAGAAAACCAGACTGGATTCAGCTTCCACAAAACCTTGTGCTTCCTTTCTTTCCAAGATGTTCAGCAAAGGCTGGATCCTGTCCCCAGTCTCCAGCAGCAGCTCCTTTTGGGATCAGCAGTGGTGCTGTGAGGTGGGGAGGAAACCTGGGTCCAGGTTTTGGTGGAGGTGGGGCTGCTGTACCTGGGGTGCTGCAAACTTTCAGGCATGAGTGTGGAAGAGGTGCTGGAGCCAAAACCAAGCTCATTTTGAAACCACAGGGATTTCAGGCTCAGCTGAGGCACACCAGTGTGGTCAGGGGGCTGCTGCAGATAGAGAGGCAGCTTTGAGCCACGTGAGGACTTGGTGTTAAGCTGCTGGGAATCCTGCTTTCTGCTCACCCTACAAGAGAGGAAAGCTAAAGAAACAGGGCAGGCTGTGACCACAGTGAAAGCCATAGATAGTGGGCAGCTGCTGGCAGTGCCAGGTTGCTCTTGGCATTACCTGTTTCACTGGGGAAACCTGAGTCTGATGCTGCTCCCAGTATGGAGGATAGGGGCTGCAAGCCAAAAATCAGCAAAATCACTACTCTTGCTCCTTCTGCCAGCCAGTGACAGCTCTGGGATGGCAAAGCCATGCTCTGCCCACACGGCTGCAGAGGTCTGAGGCGTCACTGTGTGCAAGGAGCTACATAAAGGCAAGTTGGCTTTTATACAGCAATGTGCACAGGTGGTTTCATCTGCAAAACTTCTGCTGCTGCCATCTGCCTCTGACAAGATAGCTTTGTGTCAGGAGGGCAGCAGAATGAATCAGATCACTGAAAATCTCTTGCGGTCTAGTTTCAAGAATATATGGCAGAGTGGGGCTTGCGTTAAACTCAGTTGCTTGAATCAGAATTTTCTGCTGCAGGAGACAGTATAAGAGAAAAAATATGTCTGGATCACATCAAGCCAAAAATTTCCTCTCCCAGAAGGAGAAACATGAAGCCACAAAGAGCACTGAGAGAGAAAATCAAAATGCAATGAAGGAAGCTGCAGAAGTGCCACGTTTCCCAGAGAAGCACACCAGAAGTAAAAGCTGTCCCACACATCTTTTTCCCTGTACCTTGTGCTCCATTGGGTTTGTGGGATGGTGTCATGGATGTGCTCTGATGGCTCATGCAGAGGCACGAAGTGGGGGCAGAGTTCTGGAAAAGTTATAAGGGAGCCTTTTACCTTTTTCCCTCAGGGTTCTACCAACATTTTTGGAGCAAGCTTCAGCGCCGGCTGTTGGGGAGGACAGACCTTATTCCTGACAAGACACTGTGCCACACAGCAGGCTGGAGCTCCAGGTGCAGGCAGAACCTCCACCTCTGGGACTGCCCCCCAGCCCTGCAGACTCAGATGTTCCTGTGGTTTGTGCTATCCTGTTTAGCATCTGTTGTGCAATCAGAAAGAAGAAGTAGTGCTTCGAACATGAAGCACCAACCAAGATCTCCCATCTTGATGCTAGCACCAGATACAATGGTGTGCATTGCCACCTATCTCCTAAAATCTGCTGTGTGTGCTGTGGAGCCACAGGCTGGCAGGACAGCCTGCACCACCACTTATCTCCTGCATCTGCTGTGTCTGTAACCAGCACACAGCAGTTGCAGCTGAACACGGGACTTTTTGGGTCTCCCAGATCACAAAGAGGGACAGTGAAGTGCCAAAGGGAGGCTCTGGGCACTGCTATTAGTCTTGATAATCCCTCTTGTCTGGTTCAAATCCTTTTAACTTTCCTTTAACCCCTGAAAAGTGCTTCTTCTGAGTGTCCAGTGTGTGTGTCTAGTGGGTAATTATGGCTGTATGTTCCTCCATAGAGATTTTACTACCTAGCAGTTAATGCCTGTGTTTGTTCCATTAATTTGCACACATACTGATCAAATTATGTTTCTTACAGGACAGATTCCCATTTGAGTTCTACAACATCTGATTAGAAGTGAAAAATCATGGTGTTGCTTCCTCGATTATTTATTTTTTTCTTGAAAGCACTACACCTTTCCTGCTGTTTCCAGTTGTTACTCAGACTGCTCCAAGAGCAACTCTGTTCCTGCAGAAGTGAAAGGAAATTTTGCCACTGACTTTGAAGGCCCCTGAAACCAGCCCTTGGAAACACGGTTCTGTACAGATGTTGAAATGACTCAGCTGTCAGGAAACATTTCCAGTGAGCAGTGAGGTCCACACAGAGGCAGACCTGAGCTGGGAACTGTTCTGAGAGCACCAGGGATGCACCACCAGCGTGTGGGGTTTTAAGCTCTCCTGGATCACTTCCTTCAAGTCCCCACACAAAACCCCATTAGTCCAGCTTGTAGAAATCTTGTCCTGAAACACAGGTTTTTCCCCAACTGCCCCAGGCTCAGCTAAGGCTCCCAGAGGCCAGTGACAAAACTTCTGCTGGTTTCAAAGAAGCACAGTTGCTTTCAGTACCAATCCTCCCTTCTGAAAATGTATATTGGTATGGAATGAAATAAAATTGGAAGGTATTAGTACCAAACTGGCTGCAGTTATTCAGATTAAAACTTCCACTTCGCTTGAACAAATATCAGCCTGTCAGATCACTGCAGAGTGTGAAGACATGAGATAGCAAGTCAAAAGGAAATGTTTCTTTAATTCTGTGATTCCCACAGTCCGTCCACATTACTTTCTTTCTATTTGGAAGAGAAGACAGATAGTATGACACCATGTTGTGAAATCAGTTAATGAAAGAGAAGTGAATGGATTCTACTCAAGCTGCCAGAACACATTCAGCCCCTAATTGATAGTAACTTTGTTTTTCATATATATTGGCATTGCAGTAAGTAAAGGCTCCTCTTACGATAACTGGCTATAATAAAGAGAATTTCTCCACCAGTTTCCAGTGTCAGCCAGTGTGCAAATTTCTGGAGGCTTACTGGTCAAGAAAATAATTGAGTTTGCACAGCCGTAGTGAACTAAGGAATTGCAAGCAGCTATTGCTCATACTGAGATCATCACTGGACAGAAGAAAAATAGGGTTTGCAGAGGATCAGTGCAGCAAGCACTCAAGACTTCAGTGTTTGACCTGTTAGCAGCCCAGCTAAGAGCTGAGACTTCATAAGAAAGGCTGTTTTGAAAGTCCATTCTATAACCCTGTACTGCTTTTAGCTGGCTGCTGGCCTGAAATGGAGCAAATGCTGCCATGCACCATCTTTTACTCTTTGCTACAGCAGCAGCTTCTCAGTCTGGGGAAGCAGCACAATGATGAGAGAGGAGCAGAAAGTAGAAGAAAAAAAGAAAAAGGTATCAAAGCAGGAAAAATTAGACATATCACATTCACACACAAGGTGTTTTGGGGATTTTTTTTTTTTTTTGCAGTTTCTTTTGTGTACCATTTCCCCACTGTCTGTATGGACAAAGGCAAAAGATGACCTGAGACAGCCTCATTGGTCTCACCAGAAGAGTAGGTTCCTAGTCCTTATTCAGCATCAGAAACAGAAGATGGCAAGGTAAGAAAGCTACAACATCTTTACTTCCAAGAAAGCTCCCTGAAGTCACAGCTTGGCCATAAAACACTGCAAATACAAATAAGTAGTAAGCAACTTTCATTGTAGGTTTATACAGGTAACAGCTACTAGGTCAGTAAACATTCCAGGAACAGAAAGAAAAATATACTGTATCACATCTATCCCCTTTTAAAAAATATGTAAGTAAAATGATCTCACAGTATGGAAATAACCAGGGGGAGGGGAGTGAAAATTTATAAAAGGCTGCAGAGGGGGTTGAAACATGGTATGCACAGGAAAATTGTCTATATATCTAGTCGTGAGCCAGGAAAAATATGAAAAAGCATTTTGCATTTATCCTGGTCCATGTCTCCCCTCCTTGGATTGTCCCTCCAGCCTCCCCATACTGGGAACTCGCTGCTGGTTCCCAGCAGCCATTGCTCCATCACACAAGTGATATCCAAGAAGCAAAGAGACACTGGAGTGCTACAGGTGAAAGGTCTACATGACCCTCTTGGACCAGACTTCCTTCCATTTATAACAGCCTGTCCAAAACCATCACACTTCCAAAATATTTTGGTTTCCATCTCTTGCATCCTCTGCCAAACAGGTCTGTATCTAACACTGCAACGGGGGGTATGCTCAGGAGCCACAGCGACCTGCTGCAGATGTCAGAAGAGAAAAGAGCAGCTCATCTTGGAAAAGAAAAGACATGCCAGGGACGCAAAGAGAAAAAGGACAGATGTGTGGGGTGGCTGGATGCCAGATCTGCTCTCTGACTGTGCTCTGATCCCCAGCGGCTGAGCCTACTGAAGCATGTGGGAATTAATTCTGCAGATTGAATGTAATTGGCACAGTTACTGGAAACTGTTGTTATGGAACAGGAGGGTGTTGTTGTGCATACACTTAAGCAGAGGAGCCTACAAAAGGTGAAAGTCTTGCTTCTTTAACTAAATGATCAGAGTTTCCATGCGTTCTTCATCATGACGATGAAGTAGATGTCTGTGTCTATTGAAGCGCTTACTCCAGCATAGTAGTTCATGAATTCTTCTCTTGTGACCTGAGACACAGAAATTAAAAACAGGAAAATGAACCTTGGGTTTTTTTAGTGCTGTAAGTCAAAGACACACATTGAGAAAACTCAGTGAAACGGAACATCTGCTATTTCATGTTGTTGCTAACATAAAAAAGAATCCAACAGGAGGGATTAAGAGACAATTTGCTAAACTTTACTCTGCTAGAAATAAGAGTTCATGTTCTCTATAACACTTGGATAAGGATGAAACGTGAAATTTAACTAAGGAACTGAATGTACCAGGAACTGAAGTTAAAATCACTGTTGCCTAAGAAGACAAATGTTTTAACGTACCTTCTAGTTCTTTGCATTATTATTAATTAAAGTGGATGGGGTTTCTGATGCAATTCAGAGACAGCTTGGAACTTTATATCCACTCATAGAGAGAAAATATCGTTGCTCTAAACAAGTGTCACTTAATGAACCAAATGTTCTTTCAAATACCTAAGAGTTTTGAATATCGTTCATAGGTATTTTGAGGTTTAAAAATGACCATTAAAAAAAATCAAATTAGCCAAGAGAAAAACTGTGTATGTCTCTTGTGATTCCTTAACTCTCAAACCATGTAGATCATTCTTTGAATAAAAATCACATAGGAAAATACAAAACAATATAAAAAAGACATTGAGCTATGAGAGAGTGTCCAGAAGAGGGCCAGGAGGGTGGTGAAGGGTCTGGAGGGGAAGCCATGTGAGGAGCTACTGAGGTGACTTGGTCTGTTCAGCCTGGAGGAGACTGAGGGGACACCTCATTGTGGTCCTCAACATCCTCATGAGGGGAAATGCAGGGGTAGGCACTGATCTCTTCTTTGTGGTGACAGTGACAGGACCAGAGGGAATGGCCTGAAGTTGTGTAAAGGGTGGTAAACCTTTACCTTTGGTAAACCTACCACTTAGGTTGGGTATCAGGAAAAGGTTCTTCACCCAGAGGATGATTGGGCACTTGAGCAGGGTCCCCAGGGCAGTGGTCACAGCACCAAGCCTGGCAGAGCTCAAGAAGTGTTTGCACAACGCTCTCAGGTACATGGTGTGACTCTTGGGGTGTCCTGTGCAGGGCCAGGAGTTGGACCTGAGGATCCTGATGGGCTCCTGCTAACTCATCGTATTCTGTGATTCCCTGATATCTGCTCTAACTGCATTGTGTGTTTCAGAACTTAGAAAAACATGACAATAGGGAGAAGGGACTGCTCCAGACTGTCCTACCATCACAAACTGATTACAAGCCTCACTGAACCTGCCTATTTCAGAGGCACTCAGCAAGGTCACAGTGGAGAGGACCTTTTTAACAAATGCTCAACCTTGAGGCATTTCTGCTAAAAACATTTTAGGTATTCAGTATCATTAATGTGTTGTGATTCAAGAAAGCCACAGTCTGTTCTCAGAAGAAACAGCAATCAGGTGAGCTAACATCAGGATCGCTGAACAAGAGGTGGGTGCTCAGAGTAACCAGGCACTGAATTCATCAAGGATCACTTTGGAGACTCATCTAATGTGTTGATATATGACCTCAGAACAAAAAGCAGGAATGCTTTGTTTGATATTTTCTAGATGTCACCACTTCTGTGGAGATGGAAGGGGACAGCTGGCTCAGAACTGGTACCTCTAAGGATGACACTGCAGCAGAGGGGATGAAATTCAACTCTACTAAGTGCAAAGTCATGCCCAAAGTAAACAAAACTCACCACCACTCTATGCCTGAGAGCCTGGGTGTTGGGAACAAAGCAAGAGAAGGATTCATGTGGAGCATTACACAGGTAGGAGTCACCAGTGCAATGCAGCCATGAAAACCCAGGTGCAGCCTGGAGAGTGGGAAGTGTTGAAGACATTCCATGAAGTGCTGATAAAAACTTACAGCCTCATTATTGGCTGCTCAGACTGAGAATATCACCAGGTGAACCACAGAGATACAGGACTGCTCTGAGCCAGTCAGACAGATGTAGGGTCAGACCAAAGAAATTTGCAGACACATAACAAGGGGATAGAAAGTATGCTTGCTCAGAGGTGGTTGCAAAGCAGATGTATAAGAAGTCCATCTCTGAAGGTGCCCAGGCTTTGCACCTGAAGCAGAGAGTTGAGCCAGAGTGCAGGAAGGGCTCGCAGCTCTGTCCCAGCTCATGGCTCCTCAGGGCACACAGCTGATGGCAGGAGCCCCAGCCCCATCCTTGCTCCAACTCTCTGTAGATAAATCTGTCTCTATTATGGACTGATTTCCAAGTCAAGTGTCTCAGTAATTACACTGGAGAAGAACTAACTGTAAAGCATTTAACATGCTAGGGAAGCTTTTTAACTGGATCCTAGTCTTTATTCTCCTAAGAAGTGAAAAATCCCTCAATTTATGTGGGTCTTGAAAATCAGTGATTTTGTGAGGTAGTCTGACGATATACTTAGTGTAATCTATGGAATTAGTTTATTAAGGCTACAAGCCTTAGTGCAATCTCACAACCACCTCCTGCAGAGCCCCTTTGCCTCAGAACGTGCAACCTAGCTGTTTCAGGAGTGCTGTGCATCTACTTTGATTTTTCATATAAATGTGGTGCAAATGGATGTTTGGTACTGCAATTACTCCCACACTTAATAACGTAAGTCAAATTCTGAGTCAGATGGTGATTTCATGGCTTGACATTTGGTGCTTCACTTACCTTCCCATCTTTTTCATAGGGTGAATCAAAATTATCCAGAAAGGCTCTAAAAACTTGATCTTCTGTCCAGTCTCCATTTTGGTATTTAGGATGATATTTTACATTATACACCTCTCGTAAGTCTTCAATTGTTATGACACCATCTCCAGTCTTGTCTAACTTCCGAAACACCTGCAGGATGATCTCTTTTCTTGCATTGGACATGGGAGGCTGTAAAGAAATATTAAGAGAATAATTTTATTTTTGCCAACTACTTGTCCAGTTCCAAATTCAATTACTTGCTCTTGCTAGCAGTAAAACTTTCAAGGTACATGGGATAATAAACTGGTGATAGTCTACACTGTCCGTGAGCTAGAAAGGGCAATATATCCTCAAAATAGCAATGTGATTAACTATTCAATGTCTACCCATCCAATAGCAAATGGACAATAAGAGAGAAAATCCTACCTACAGCACTTTTCTGATTTGCCCATTTTAAATATTTCCAACAAGAAATTACTAGTTACCCTAAGTACTAATATCTTCTATCTTAATTGTTTAGGCTTCAGCAGAGAAATAAACTTCAGACAAAATCAATTACTGTGGTGGATTAGAGAAAGTCTCCCCTGAATTAGATCATGTTATGAAGAGATGCATCATAAAATGGCCAGCAAAGAAGTGAGATTGATGGGCTGAACCACATGGGTACCCAGACTGCAGCACAGGAATTTCAGTATCTAAACCAAGGCCACAATTAATTGAAAAAAAATCACAACTGTTTATTTGCAAATATTCTATTTTGTTCCGTTCTGTTCTGCTATATTTTAATCCATTTAATGTAATAACAACATGAATTCCCAGGCTTACTCTCAGTGTAACAAGAAATTCATCAAAATCTATTGTTCCACTGCCATCTTTATCAAATTTCCGGAAAAGCTCTTGTGCTTCTTCCTTATTGATCATCACAGCATAATCACGTAGTCCTCTCAGAAACTTCTTAAAATCAAGGGTTCTGCTGTTGTCATAATCAATAATCCGAAATACCCTGTGGAAAACATGAAATTTGAGGAAAATTTATAGGAAAACATGCAGAGTGCTGCAGTGGTTTAGCACAGTACTGGAGTAGAGAGTCTCCTTACTGAGATAACATTTCCTCCTTGTTCCCTATGATGAGGGGAAAAAAAAAACAACAGAAAAAAAAGCCCAACCAACAAACCCCCTACACTTACTGGCAGTAGAGATGACTTGTTTAGATCGGGTGCATTAATATTACACATCTGCAGTTAAACAAGGGAAAGGCTGCCATGGTGTATTCCTGTTCATTATAGTGCTCTGCCCTCTGCAAGTTGCACATTTCAATGGAGTTCCAGTTGGTCACCATCTGGATCCCTTTGTGGTTTATGGGGCCTGGGAGGGGTCTCAGGGTGTGATGCAGCTCCCCTTTCCTAGGGGTGGGATGCTTGCAAAAAGATTTTAGGTGCCTCCCATAAACTAGACAGCTAGTAGATCATTACAGCAAAGGGATCATACCCTGAAGGGAAGGAAGCATAAAATCTCCAGTGCTGAAATATTTAAGATAATTTTAGAAAACACCAAAGAGGGATATATGGTTTGTGTTTCCTTCCTTTCCCTGGCAGGAGTTGTTCTGGGTCTCACAGAAGCACTTTCCCATGAGGGATTCACAGTCTTCAATTTTTCAAAAGGTGAGCAGGTCAGTCCCAAAACACATGTGCCCCAGTGCTTGTGGGTTGTAGCATTTGCACTGAGATGAGGAAACTCGAGTTTTGGCCCCTGTTTAGCCTGTGACCTTTTTGCAGCTAAAACTATTAGGCTGAATAATATTTTGACTTCGTATACTCACCTGCCAAGTCCTTTGATGCCTGCAGATCCCTTTGCCAAACACTGGAGGCGAAGCTTTTCTAGAGGGTCAGTGGTTTTGGACAGGTTTCTTCTTGCTTGGATTGCCATCTCTTGGTCATGTCTTGCTGTGCCTGGCATCTGGGAGGCAAAAACACTGATGTGGCATGGATTCACATTCAGACATAGTGCTGAAACCTGCCTTAGCATACAGAGCATCCCAAATTCCTCACTTGCAAGCCGTTGGTGGAAATTCTTCCATTTTGACCCTCTATTTCCTTTTCCTTATATCCTTCTATCAGAAAGGGAAATTGCCAGTATAGGCCATCAACCATGAAAGGAGGGCTCAGCCAACCACCCTGTGATTAATCCAGATGCAGACAGGAAACTGTGTGTAAGAATCTTCTGTCTACTGTGAGAGAACACTGTGACAGCTGCTAGATGCACTCAGGAGTGTGTGGCTGCCTTTGTATCCACAGCAACCTTGCCAAGCCTCCTCCACCTGGCCAGGTTTGCAGCTACCATTTGACCACAGGAAGACAAAAATGACCCTGGCTGAGGACTTTTGTCTTTCATTCACTTTTGTTCCACTGAGGTCCCAGTTCTCCAGAGCAGAGATTTCTCCCATCGCACATCTGAGCAACAGCAGTCACCTACATATGATACCTGTTGCTTTTTTAACACAACTGCAGAACAAATTAATACTTGAGACTTTCACAGTATTTAACACATGCTGACAACACAGGCCTTCCAGCTTCCAGGATTTCACATGCTGACAACACAGGCCTTCCAGCTTCCCTCAGAGGAAAACAGAAGAATAAAAACAGTGAAAACCAGCCTGTGAATCTGAAGTGCTGCAACAGCACCACCAAGAGCAGCATATGCAGGCTGTCAGAGACCCACTCCTTTTCCCACAGGGATTATTTGTGCCTAGTGACAAGAACTGCAGGACTGCCCATCCCATACTGATATTTTAGGGCCACAGTGACTCCTAGGCACATGTCAGGGCCAAGATTGCTGTTCCATAGATTGGCTGGTGAGGTCTGCTGTGGACCATGAAGACTCCCAAAATATTTTCCAGCCTTTAAAGCTTCTGGGGATTAGGGCACAAAAGAGTCACAGAACCTACAGCAGAGCTCTAGACTTAGAGGGGAGCTGGTGCTCTGCTGAGGCAGTGCTGGGATGAGGAGATGAGTCTGAGCAGCCCTGCGAGGCATTGTCAGTGCACGTGGCACTTCCAACCCCGTTGTCATTCCAAATGCAGAAGTGTGAATTGAAAGGATCAGACAAAACTTGCAAGAAACATGGAAGTAAACTGTTTTATCTTAACTACTCCACTCCTGTTTACAGAGCACTGGCTATGGCTGCTGGTAATGCCACACATGCTGAATTTTATAACTGCTTCAGATGACTCCAGCTGGGCTTAGGAAAACAGAAGAATAAAATGGTTTTATACTCCCCAAATGGTTTCAGTACTAGGTTACTGTAGAAGTCTAGAGAGATGAAATATAGAGTATTTTGGCCTTTGCTTCAGACAGAACAAGCAAAGTTCTTCTGGGAACTCATTAACCAGTGACCAGGAAGATCTTACAGCTGTGTGAGATCAGCAGCCAAAAATGTTTTCTGCAAAGTATGACCTGTCCTTAAGGGGAAATGTTTAGCTGGAAAGACTATAAAATACAGTGAGGTTACATAAACACAGTGCAAACTATACTGACATTATATAATAATGTACTATTGCTAATATATAGCAACTATACATCTATACACAGAATACATGGTGCAAGCCTATCACTGGGCTGTGTGCTTCTCTCTACACTGTGTTATGTCTTTATAACTCATGTCCACTGCGTGCTGCAAAAACCCACACAAACGCAAACACACACCATGAAAAGAGTGTAGCATCTCCTTGCCCCAGGTTCAGTGGAGTAATTTCCAGAATACTGCAATGTGCATCAAATAATCATTGCAGTAAGACTCATGGATTGAGGCTAGGGAGGGATAATCTGTTTTGATATCTGTTGTGATCTCCTCTGTTATTTCTCCAGTAAGAATAAAGTTTGTTTCTACATCTACAGGCATTTCTACTTCAGAACTCACCATCTCTAGGCTAAGTTGTTCCAGAATTGAGTAATTTTTCTTTTAATATATGTTGTTTCTACTCTGAATTTCTTCCATATTAGATGCTGTTTTACTCTCTTTTACAATATTAAAGAGGTACCCATTAAAAATGTGTCCAGGTGTAAGTACTTGAAGGTCCCTTTTAAACTCACTTTGGCTTAGTAATTAGGCAGAGCTCAGGACTCCTGGTACAAAATGAATTTCCAGATGTCAGATAATTCTGCTGTTGCTCTAGAACTTTTAAATTTTTTTCCCAGTGTTCCTTTTGAAGTGGGTCAGAACACCCACAGAATAATCTCACTAATACAATAGGTAAAGATATTCTCACTTCTTTCCCCCCAGGTATTACAGTTAAAAACACTAATAATAAATATATCTGCTCCTCTTTGCAAATCTACATTCTCTATAGTGTTCAGTAACAAAATCACCAACAACCTACTTCTATACAAAACTCAACAGTTAAAGTCTGTTTGTAAAGTAATTGCACTTTCACATCACACTAAATCCTCTTAAACAGGACCTGTCTTCCTGTGGCACATGGCAGTATTTGAGAACCCTTTTTATACATCCAGAAGATACAGAAAACCAGTTAAATATAAAACCTACTACAGGCAAGCCTGATCTGTGGTGACACTTCTACCACTTTCCTATTTCTGTTGGCTGCAGGCTTCAGTTAGAAGTAAACCCTTCCTAGGCCATATTATAAGAAAAAAGATTCCAAATCAGTGCAAGGAGGGAGGAATCACAGTAATCCACATGCTCTTTCCTCTCCTTTCATTTTGCTCTTGCCCCTTTTTGGATAATGTGAAGTAATTAAAGATGCAATCAGGCTTTGTTGAATATAACTGTTCTCTGCATAGTGTTAAAATGTGTTACATATTAATACTATTAATAAAAACAGAACAGGTCATAACAGTAATTCCACATGGTTTTAATTTGTATATCTCATCCAAGACTATCAGATGTCTCCCTCAGTGAAATTAAGCAGGAGTGTTGATTTTAATTCTGAATGCTAGAGGGTTTTGTTTTGCTTAACAGCCTAGGCTATGAGCAATTGCAGTACCCCACACTGTCAGCATTGTTTGTTTCTACGGGTGATGTTGTGTTGTACAGGCCAAACAGAAATGATTGCGTTTATTCCTAACAAATACAAAACATTAAATTTTGGGTTGGATTTTTCCAGAAGAATCTTAGGCTGTTCAGCAAGCAGACCTCTTTACATTCCTCTGAGCCTGAGGACTAAGCCTGGAGAGAGTCAGATTCAGTCTAAGCTCTCCAACATTTGTTTCGATGTAATCCTTCAGCCGAGCCCAAGACCCTCCCTTGAAAATCCTGGAAAACTCTGCAGTATGATGGGCAGAGTCCCATAATGACCTCTGGATTCGCCAGGCTCCTGGAAGCCCCCTGTGGCCAAAGACACGAGTGGTACACCACCCACCCCAGGGCAGAAGACCTCAGGATCTAAGAATAGACTAAGTGGCCTAAACCAATCGCACACATTCATTTTACTTCTTATAATTTAACTAAATTATTAAAAGCATGACAGCTGCAGGAGTATTTAATAACCATCTAAACACGTCCTTAAAAATCTGCCTTCCCAGCCCTGCTGACCTCTCTGCAGCAGCCTCCCATCTCTCTCCCCATTGTGACCAGCACCATCCAGCTTCAGCCTTCTGGCAGGTGGACATCACTGTGATCGCTCTTTTGCATATAGACATAAAAATTAAATAAAGTTTCTATATCAAAATATAAATTTATATATAATATATATTAAAAATTATATATATTTTTTTATAAATAAATTTTTAATAAATATATATAATTATATATCTATATTAAATATAACCACTTTTGGCTGATCAGAGAAACTCACTGTGAGGTAGCAAAATGGAGAAAAAGTCCTTTACCTGCAATGCTATCCTGAACCTGGGGTTTCGACTCAGGACTCGGGAGGCGTTCGTGGAGCTGGGATGGTGTTGTGCCAGTCTCAAGCAACAAGTTCAGGTGATTATGGGCCACATTATCAAAGCTTCCTCATCCCTCTCGTTTTACTTGTTTACACACCCGGCTGCCTTGGCCCCCCTCTTTTGGGAGGCCTGGAGTTTACCAGCTGGTCTCCAAGGTGACACTGGAGGCTGTGGCTGGCACAACCTGCAATTATGCTGCTTCCCTGGACAATTGCCATAGGCTTTTGAGAGTTTTTTTGTTTTCATCTCTTTTAAAAATAGTGCCTTTCCTTCTTATCTCTGCCCACACGGGCTGGAGAGTGGGAGATCCCTTGTTGCCCCTCACTGAGCAAGAACACCGAGGGAAAGTGGCTGTGGGAAAGTGCTGCATTATCCTGGAGGCCTTGGGCAGGCTTGTGTTTTTAGAGCATGTTCCTTTGCTTTCATAGCTGATAGGGTTGAAAAAACACTCTGGTTCGATTGTTTACTCAAAACATAATAGAAGCACGTAAGTGAAAGACTGTTGGGTGTGTGTTTCACAAAGAAAAAACTCCTCACCACCATATTTTTTTCCTGATGATCAGTTGCCACTTTGAAGACTTGCTGGTGGTTAGAACCTCTGGGGAGATGCTGAGCTTCTGTTCATTTGCAGCAAGAAGAAAGCTGAAAAGTTTAAACACCCATATGATGAGGAAAACTTTCCCTCTGCCTCGACACAGCTATTAGTAACTCAGTCTTCAGAAGGTCACAAACATTGTCAGTAAGATAACGTAACACTTTGGTAGGGAATCAGGATGTTGATACAGTTCTTAGGGGTAGGAAATAGCCAGTGTGTGTTCCCTGGCCCTCTGGGGAGGCCAGCAGCAAGGTGGACATGTAAGATCAAGGCTGATGGCTAAGGCAGCATCTACAAGTCAGTGTGAGAGCACATGGGAAATGAAGGGAGAGCCCTTTTCTGGTCATGGATGAAACATTGAGCAAGAATGAAAACGTGCATAGTTTCCTGGCAAAAGCAGAAAATTATTTTAGGCAATTGCTAGACTAATACCACTTGCATCCTGGCAGGCTGCTTATCTCTCATCGACAGGTACTTCCTGGTACTAAACCAAAGCTTGTGCAAGACTGAGAATATGCTTTTATATCTCTCATCTGGCAGCTGATTGCACATTAATGCACAAGCAGGGAGCAAAGCTTATTTAATCATTTACTGATTCAGAAATACTGCCTTTGAGAAAATGTAACATCCTTCCATCCACTGTCTTTGTTTTGTGAATTGATCTCCAGAAACCTCCTGGGAATGCAGAATATACAAAGGGCTATAAACATTATCTGGGCTGATGCCTGCCCACACACTCTGCAAAGGTAAAACAGAGATACTGAGGGCTGGAGAAATGGTTTTCACTGAACAAGTTGGTCCTTGGAATTCAGCCTCCCACCTGAGTTAGGAAATTCTTCAGGTGCAGAATTTGCATTGACTTTCAGAGGGGTGCAGCAGATTGAAACAACAGGCATGGGCTCTTGAAAGCAAAAAGAAAGTTTAATATCTGAATACTCAGCTTCCTTCTGCTACCTTTCCTTCCCTCTGCCAGTGAGGCCAGGTATATACAGACACACATGGATGTTTACTCTACACTCCTCTGGAAACTGGACTGCGCCATTTCTGAGATGGTTAATGAGTTACCAATCTGAAAAATTCTTAACAGGCTTTCAGGTGTCTCAGATTACATTGGGGTGTGATGAAATTTATTTGGTTGCGCCTGCTCTGTTACTGTGCACAAAGCTGTAAGGAGAGTTCAGTGAGTTCAGAATTTATCATAAAGGATATAGAGATTTCATCACAACTCTGAAATTCTTTCTCATTTTCTAACTAGCAGTAAATGCATACACACCTATTTGATTGTTGGTTTTGTCTGAACAGCCTGAACTGTCTGCTCAGTTTGTAATTCAGCACTGGACTGAATTGACTAAGAAAAATATACTATGAGGCCTAACATGATCTATAAACTCATGACAGAGTCAATTTAAGTCAATTGAAGTTTCTAAAAATTCAGATTTCTCCTTGAATTTAGGCAGGAGGGAAGGTATAAGAAATCCCTTATAAGCTTTATAAGAAGTGTCTCAGAAAAAATAGCTCTAGTTGTTTTGCAATTTGATTTACAAGTTGTAGCACTGTTTCTTAATTTGCCACCTGTGATCATTGTTGTGGAGAAGCTCTTCAGCTATGAGGAAAAACACGTATTAGCATATCTGCTTTTCCTTAGTAGGGAAATCAGCAGGATTGTTTGTGTGGAATAGAAGTAAAAAAAAAAATAGCATCCATGAAGTCCCAGAACACTATGCAGCAAAGAGGACTAATTTTACAGGATAAGCCTTTGTGGTTTTTTCCTGTCATTAAAATTTAGCAAGTTTCACATACACTTAAAAAGAAACTCCATGGTAAATACATTGTCAAGGGAAAATATAAAAGTATTCTGATTTTAAACCAAGCTGTAATCCAATTAAATTACAGAATCATGGAATGGTTTGTTTTGGAAGGGACCTTGCAGATCATCTAGTTCCAAACCCAGCTGAACTCTGACTCTAAATGAAATCCTTTTAAATCCAAAAATGCTATCTCCCTGTGTGGTTTGTAGTTATCTAGCTGAAATTAAATGTCTGCTCTCTAGAGCAGAGATCAGCTGGCACATGCAGACTGTGCTCATGCTACTGAGCTAATTCCTAAGACAGTGGTCACCAGCAATCTGCCTGCTGGGTCCTGTCCCCAGCCCTGCTCTGTAACAGAGTCCCGGAGTAGGTCTGACCCCAGAGCAGTGACCCTCAGCTCCCCCCTCTAGGCTGAGGAGCATTTCCAGCCTGTGATGGATTGCTCTGCTGGGCTACACAACTGCAGCATTCCAAACCTTTACCTTTACTTGCCTTTTTCCCTTGCTCTCGGGAAGCACAAACGGATTTTGATTTTTTTTAAATGCTATGTCAGGTGCTAAACGCACTTGACAAGTTTTATTGAAGGTGATTTGAGAGCAGGAACATTCCAGAAAAAGAGGCAGTTTTCTTTAAAATTTTTATTTTCTTGAAAATCTACCACAAATCTGTTTTCAGTTGGAGAATGGAATATGAAAACACTAGATATTTCAGTTTTTAAGAAGTTAAGCAACTAATGTTTCCTAAAGGTTATTTTTATTCTTTGCCTTGAAGTAATGACAATTTAAGTTCTTGGCTATTCCAACTGGAATAAACAATGTTGTGGGTGTTAGGGTTTTTTAAATTCTACTACATTTCTCAAAAATATTGGCAATTTTCTGTTAACCACAGTGAAACAATGCGATGAAGGTCTGACATGCATAAGAAACTTCTGTGCTCAATCCTCTCTCTCTTTTGTCCACAGAAGAAAACAGTTAAATGGACACAGCGTTTAGTGGGATCGAATCTGGATGCTGAAAATCTGTCCTTAATCATTGCAAAGTGGGGGAAGTAGCAAAGAATAGAACAAGAACAGTCTGCAGTTTGCTTCAACAACAACCAGAACAATCTGTCCTCACTGAAGGGGGCAAAGAGGAGGGAGCCAAAACCAGAGAGGAGAAGGTTTCAGCAAGCGGCTCCTCAGAGAGGCCTCCCTGAAGACAATCACAAAGTGCTGGAACGGCCCAGGGAAGGAAGAGTGGTTGTGAAGTCTCTGCGCTTGGCACCGGCATATGCCAAGAGGAGGAGTTTTTGTCATTTCTTCACAACCCTCATAGTCCTCTGAAATGTGGATTTCTACGGGTATCTGGGATGGTGCAGGCACCATTAGGCAGGGGAGGAGAAGGTGGTGGGAAGCAATGTCAGTAGTCACACAGGAGAGGGCAGAGCCGGGCGAAGTGCTGCTGCAGGAGCATCTGGAAGGGGCGGCGAGGGGGCAGCTCTGATGGCTGCCAGTGCAGGGAACGCTGCCCTTGCCAGCCCGTGGAGCCAAACTGACTGCAGCTATGACTTCAACCTGTGTGGTATCATTTCTTAAACAACGACAAATGGGATGTATTCTTTTCTTATTATTCACTGGAGCTTCCTCTCCAAATTAGCAGGAATTGTTTTGGTTCCTGACTCCAGAAATATACTGGTGGTATGTGAGCTGGATGCTTTTCCCAGCCAGGGCATGCTTGACATGGCAGCACAATTCAGCACTCAGCATGCTGGGGATACTCATCAGCATGGCTGGTGATACACCATCTCTCTAGAGAGCTTTATAATGTCCCAGAGCCCCTTCTCTTCATGGCCTCTGCATCTCAGAAGTGACTTCTGCCACACAGAGGATGAGCTACTGCCAGGGTCCTCTGCACAGCAGGCCTGAGATGGTGCCACCTTAGCACAGGAGCTGCTGTTGCCTCAGTGAAGGTCTCTTTTCTCTGGCTGCAAAGAAGAGACTCAGGGATGAGTCAGCACACTGAAGATTCAGTAAGGTCTCAAAACAGATGAATGCATTGTCATGCATAAATAAGGTCTGGAAGGAAAGGGGTGATGTGGTTGTAAAAGCCCGGTAAGAGTGTCTCTGCCAACAGGCTTGCCAACCTTGTGACCAGGGCTTTAATGCAGATTTGCTGGCACTCATGACCAAAGCCTGAGGAGAAGGAGAGGTATGGGGTGGGCCTGATATTTTCCAGCACTGGAAACAGCACTGCTGGCAACTAGGCCAAGTTGCCAGCATAGCACAGATGCACGTGCACAAGAACAGGAAACAAAAGTCTAAGCACGGTTCTCATAGTGACAGAATCACAGAATCATCAAGGCTGGAGGAGGCCTTTAAGATTGTTGAGTCCAGCTGTCAACCCAGCACCACAATAATCACCCCTAAATGAATTCCCAAAAGTCATATCCAGATGCTTCCCGAACACTTCCAGAGAAGGTGATTCCGCCATCTCTCTGGGCAACTTATTCCAATGCCTGACCACCCTTTCAGAGAAAAATATTTCTCCTAATATCTAGTATGACCCTTCCCTGGCATAACTTAAAGCCATTTCTTCTTACC
Organism: Vireo altiloquus; assembly: GCA_013396875.1. Classification (NCBI taxonomy): domain Eukaryota; kingdom Metazoa; phylum Chordata; class Aves; order Passeriformes; family Vireonidae; genus Vireo; species Vireo altiloquus. The sequence continues at coordinate 154,521 of VZRF01012365.1, forward strand.
CTTTGGCTTGAGACGTGGCAGAAGAGACTGGCTCCCAACTGGCTACATCCTCCTTTCAGGGAGTTGCAGAGAGTGATAAGGTCTCCCCTGAACCTCCTCCAGGATAAACACATCCAGATTCCTCTGCTGCTCCTCATCAGACCTGTGCTCCAGACCCTTCCAGCTCCATTGCCCTTCTCTGGACACTCTCCAGCACCTCAATGTCCTTTCTGAAGTGATGGGCCCAGAACTGAATCCAGAATTTGAGGTGTGGTACCCAGCACAGAGGAACAGACACTGGTCTGGTCCTGCTGGCCACACTATTGCTGATCTAGGCCAGGATGCCACTGGCCTGCTTGGCCACCTGGGCACATGCCAGCAAACTCCTCATTTCTTCCCATTTGCCTGGTAAAGAAGTTAAAGGTTTGTAATTCCAGGCTAGGGCATTAGGCTTTCTGAGCATGCTAATTTTCAGCTTTTGTGGAATTAAAATTGCATAGCACCCCGTCCAGTTTCATAAGTCTCTAAACTTTAGATCTCTGGGAAAGTGTCTCTCCTAAAATAAGTGCATGCATTCCCTACTTGAGCAGCGGACATGTGTAGGTGTCTTTGACACATTCCAGGCAAGCCCAAGGGAGTTTGGGCTCCCCCAAAGCTTCCAAGAGAGCAGATGTCTCCCATGGACAGTCGTAACACCGAGCAGAGGGATGGGGGTCCTGCCACCAGAGATGGGGTACTGTCCTGAGGCCCAGCTGTCACAGGCCATGCATATGGGCTCTTTCTCTACTATCTCTGGCTGCCTATAGCTTTTTTTGTGGATTGTTTTTTCCATTATCAACCTCCAGCATCCAGTCTGAGCATGCACTTCACAGATGAAGCAGACCACTGAGCCAGGAGACTCCAGCTAGAACTCGTGAACTGTGGCTTTGTCAATGCTGACAAGGAGAAACTGCCAAATCCCCACATGGCAGTTTTGGGAATCTAATTAGAGATGTCTTTCTGTGCTGCTCTGTCTTGGTCTATTACAATGACTTTAAAGGCTTTGGGAAAACAGATCTTACTATTTAAAAGTCTCTATTTTAAAAGAATTCACATGAATGGGCGAATGTAAACTAGTTCCATCTGCTTACTACCCCTTGTGTATTACAAATCACTGAAATGAAAAAATCACGGTGCTGAGGGAATTAGCTGACAAGGAAGATTTTCTCATGCCTTTGACATAAATTTTTGATTCCAATTATGCAGCACAGTATTTGTCGTAGGGAAGGTCCTGAAATATGTGTTTGTGCACCAAGGGTTTAATTTGGAAATTAAAAATTAAAAAGAGCAGTTCCTTGCTTTGCTGTTTCATTCATAGCCATTTATCTCTAAAACTTCCAAAATCTGGAATCCATAATCTCTTTCATCAGTGAACATTCAACTAAAGCCATATGGACTTGCACTGGATGTACTACTTCATAAAAATTTGAAGGCCTCCTCCACAGGACAGCTTGCCTAATTTACTGAGAGGGCAGGCAAGAAGTGCAGCAGGGTAGCCTTGTAACCTGGCACTGTCATTGCTAGCAACAGGCACCCAGCTTTTGCAGAGCTTCAGGGTAAGGGCCTGCAGGCTCTGTCTGAGCTTTTCTTGATCTGCCCAGAGCAATTTCTCTAAGTGATGAGTTGCCTACAGTAATTAATTTTAATTTTGTTTTTCTTTGTATGGTGTAGATTTATATAGGTAGAAGTAACAATTAGTACTTCTATGAGTGATGGAGATGTTTACATCTAACACAATACAGAGTAGAAAAATACCAGGATGGAGACACAGGACGGAGCTTAGAGCAGTACAGGGCTTGAAATGATGAAATCTGGGGCACAGGCTTTGCAGTGGAGACCCTACAGCTCCCCATCAGTGATCAGTTAGAGAAACATGGACTTGAAGTTGGACAAAACTGAGTTTAGGAGTAAGAGAACAAAAGAAGAGCCTCTAGTGTACGTGGAATAAAGCATACACAGTAAATTCAGCTGCGCCGTGTAGCTGCAGACCAGTGGAAAAAAAAAAAAAGATATAATTGCATCTTAGGAAACACAGACAAATGGCCTCAAGTACATTCTAGAGCATCAGTATGATAATTTTTCAAGAAAGGACACCAGAAGCTGAAGATTTACAGTTTTAAGTCTGCAGGCTGAAGATTCTGACTTGTTTAATGCGTTCTTTGTCTGTGTCTTCAGCATCCATGATGGACCAAGGGGTCTCAGTGCTCTGACCTGGAGGACCATGACTGCGAGAATGATCCCTACAACGTTGGGATCCCTCTCCGTTGACCCTGAATTTGTGTGGGATCTGCTGCTCCAGCTGGATCCCTACAAGTCTATGGGGCTGATGGGATTCATTTGAGAATCCTCTAAGAGCTGCCTGATGTCATCACAAGACCTTCTCGATGATTTATCAATGTCTTGGGAATCCAGAGAGAGCCTGGCTGACTGCAAATGTTGTCCCAGTTTTCAAGAAGGGCAAGAAGGAGGACCCTGGAAACTACAGGCCTGTCAGTCTCACTGCAGTGCCAGGTAAAATCATGGAAAAGATTATTCTGAGAGGCATTGAAAAACACCTGGAGGACAATGCAGGTATCACAGCCAGTGAGGCATCATGTGGGGAAAGTCCTGCTTGTGGAACCTGGTTTCCCTCTACAACAGGGTAGTCCATCTAGCTGATCAAGGGAAGCCAATTGATGTAACCTTTTACCAGTTCAGCAAAGCTTTTGATACTGTCTCTCACAGGATCCCTCTGGACAAAAACCCACATCCTGTGGTGGGCGAGCAGCTGGCTCACAGGTGGGGCACAAAGGGTTACAGTGACTGGGGTGACATCAGACTGGTGACCTGTCACTGCTGGGGTTCCATAGGGCTCCATCCTTGGCCCTGTGCTCTTCAACATCTTCATAAATGACTTGGACACAGGACTGGAAGGGATACCGAGCAAGTTTTCTGATGATACAAAAGTGGGAGGAGCTGTTGACTCCCTTGAAGGCAGAGAGGCCCTAGAGAGAGACTGAGACAAATCAGAGATGGGCAATGACCAACTGCACAAAGTTCAACAGCGGGAAAGTGCTGGACTCTGACCTGGGACAGGGCAACCCTGAATGTGTGGACAGACTGGGGAATGAGACACTGGAGAGCAGCACTGGGGAAAGGGACCTGAGGCTCCTGGTCAGTGGCAGGTTGAACATGAGCCAGCAGTGCCCTGGCAGCCAGGAGGGCCAACCCTGTCCTGGGGTACATCAGGCACAGCATCACCAGCCGGGCAAGGGAGGGGATTGTCCTGCTCTGCTCTGCACTGGGGCAGCCTCACCTCAAGTGCTGGGGCAGTTCTGGGTGCCAAAACACAGTGTAAGAAAGGCACTAACCTGCAATAGAGTGTCCAAAGGAGGGCCATGAGGATGATGAAGGATCTGGAGGGGAAGCCATGTGAGGAGTGGCTGAGACTGAGGGGACACCTCATTGCAGTTACAACTCCCTCATGAGGGGAAGTGCAGGGTCAGGCACTGATCTCTTCTCTGTGGTGACAGTGACAGGGCCTGAGGGAATGGCCTGAAGTTTTGTCAGGGGAGGTTCTGTTTGGATATCAGGAAAATGCTTTTTCACCCAGAGGGTGGTTGGGCACGGGAACAGCTCCCCAGGGCAGTGGTCACAGCCCCAGCCTGCTAGAGTTCAAGAAGCATTTGGACAATGCTCTCAGGCACATGGTGTGACTCTTGGAGTGTCCTGGAGCTGGACTTGATGATGCTGAAGGGCTCCTTCCAACTCATTGTGTTCTGTTTTATAATTGTAAGACATAGAAGAACAATGGATTGGTGAGTGTAATCTTAAAAAAAAAGGATTAAAAGTAAGTTTTGTAATTGTATTATTAATATTACTATTGACACTTTTCATCATATTGCAGTTTTAACTGCCTTGTTATTCTTTATTTTTCTCAATCAGTTTGATTTTGGTTAGAGATAATATACTCTGCAGGTCTCAATTAACAATAAATTCTTGGCTTTACTTATATGTAAGGCATTCTTCCTTTTTGCCCATAAACAAGACCTCGAGCATAATGCAAGGGAGGACAGAGGAGGATGAGGGCCTCTTCAAGTTCAGCTCCTAGCAGGGAGCCAAAAGGCGTTCTGAGTCTCCTTCTCTTTCTGAGGTACCTGACACATTTTGCCAGCTGCAAACTTCTTTAATGGGAAGTTAGACTGTTATGTTGTGTGTCATTATTTTCACACCCACAGGGCTGAGGTCTGTCTCAGCAGTGAGATTGCTTTGCCCCTCCCTGTTACCATTTCCCTTGAAACGGGATGGTGGTTTTCTTCTTAGCGGGGAAGTTAGGTAGGTGATATATCTCTCTGTGGGCTGCAGGGTAGTGATGTCTTTGTGTAGGCCCCTTACTTGACCCTGTTTAGAAGATAATTGAGAATGATTTAAAATAGAGGTGATCGTATGTCTTGGTGATGGCCAGAAGCTTTTGGCATCAGTTGTTTGGATCATCCACCATAGATCCTCCTGTCCAGCCTGTGAGGGAACATGCCCTATCTGTGACATAGTTTTTCTTGCACACCAGCAAGAAACCTTCTGTCTGACCTCTTGTCTAACAAGTGCTGGGAACAACAAAATCTGTGTTAAATTCCCGAAGGCACACAAGGCCTTCTGTTATAAACCAGGTGCTCTTGTCTGGCAGCAGGCTGGGTGGGAATGCCACCAGGAGCAGGCAAGCATTGCTCCCAGGCCATCATTCATGACCCAACCTCTGCAGCGCAGCAGAAATCTGCATGGCTTGCAGTGGGAAGGGACCAAGGAGGACTGGACAGTGGCACAGATGTGCAGGGACATGCTGAAGAGGGCATCAGACAGAAATGAAAAGAAATGAACAGAAGTAGGCACACCCCATGCTGCAGAAATGGTAGCAGGATTCTCCAAACGTTTCTAACTCCATTTGCCCAGTTACAACATGCTACAGACCCTGCTTGTGGTTCAATCCTTTTCACTAGTCAAGTCATAATTTTACTCCCTAGCGAAGTTCCTGCTGATTTTAGAAGTGTATCATCCGACCTGTGTGGTTAGGCCTGAGGCAAGAGAAATGAAGTGCCTGGTATCTGTACTGCTCCCTAAAGTTAATCACCCAGACCACAGCCCTTCACACAAGGGAATGTTCTTTGCCTGTGCCTCGTTGTGCATCTCCACTACAGACACTGATGTTGATGGGGATCCTGCCACAGTACAAACCACTAGCAGGTACCAGGACACAGAATCAGGTCTAGGATATCACCACAAGTCAGCATTTAAGTGTTTGTAAACTACTTTCTCGGTCTGAAGACTAATCCTTTTTAAATTAGTCATATTGTCTCAAATGGATTCATGCTAGTGAAAAATGTAGTGCAGCCATGTGAACAAAAAACTGGACTACAATTACTGTCACGTTTCTGATACACCAATCCTGCATTTGGGGCCAGATAATGCTAACAAGAATCTGCTAACATTATCTACCCAGAAATTGCATAATCTGGCGTGTTTGCTATCTGCAGGGGGAAGTCACTATCTTCTGATGGATGAAACCTCGTAAGTTTCTGTGCAAACAGTCATACCACCCGGATGCCACCAAAGATGGCTGTTTCGATGATGCCAAGAAGAAAAAACCAAAAAACAAATGAAAACATCCACCCAAAACGAAAATAACATCTCACAAAAAGTAACAAAACATTTCTTAGAATAGAATATTACAAGACAAATGTTAATTCTAATTTTACTACCATTGTAAATATTATGCAAGCTCTAGGAGGGGCACATTCAGTCCACCACCAGTTGTCTCTGCCAAGGACAGAGGCTGCAGTGCTATGCTGCAGTCCATGACATGCAGCTTCATGGACTGTAAGAGGCTTCTCTGAGCAACAACTCCAGTGTTTGAATCTAGTTTTTCCTCTGACATGGCTCCCTGCATTCACTGCCTGACCTGGCACAACCCTGTCCTGCCATCACCAATGTGGCATTCAGCATTGAGAAAGAAGACGGAAGCAGAATCCTGCTTTGGCTGCTTTCAGCAGTGCTTTGGCACAAATGTCAAGAAAATACTCCTAACTGCACTGTCACACCAGTCCCTCATTGCCTGTAAGGAACAAACCTCATCTAAAATAAAACAGAGGGCCCTGGAGCTTTGGAAAATTTGGAGCTCCAAGCTCTTCTTTGTGTAATTACATGGCACAAAACATTGCTTGTTTCTTAGTTAGGGACAAAGCGGGTAAATTGGGAGGATGAGGCAGACACTTGTCCCCGGGCAGTGGCTCTTTCTGGGAGGTTTGGTGCCTGACATCTACCTCTTCTCTGACTGACATTGTCACAAACATGATTCAAATAAGAACAAACTGTGAACCCCTTGCTTCCTTTTATCCCAGAGTGGGGAAAAAGCATGTGTTACTTATTCCTTTTTTGTGAAGAAAAGGTTAATTTTAGCCTTTGAGGAATCCACAGGAGAAAGAAATGAAGGCTGAGTTAAAGGCAGTATGTTAAAATGTCTCCTACTTGAAAATACTGGAACTATCATGGAAGTTAAAATGGGAGTAGTCAATTCCCTGGCAAGGTACTAAGTACTCTGATAGCCAGGACTGCAGTGCTGTATATAAAAAAGGGTTTTCCAGCAGCACTGACAGGTTTGTGGAGGGCAGGTACACTGTCTGTGTAATTTCCGTGTACAGTTCCTTAAGCAGCTTGGGTTATCTGCAAAGCCCATCTCCATTCCTCACAGTCCCAGATAGTGTCTTTTTAAATAACAGGCTTCAAATAATGAAGTAAGGCTTCAAAAGTCATGAAGTGGAAGTTCTCTCTCCCTTCCCCATTCACGTGCAATTCTTTACCCTGTTATTCTGAGTCGAAGCTAATGCTGCCAGATAAAACAGATTTTAGATGAACACATTCAGGGATTCAAGTCCTGCAGTTTCAAATCTGGGTATTTCCCTGGTGGACCTTGTAATTTGAATAAAATAGGAAACATTTCTAGGTATGAAATCCAGGTCAGTGTAGCTCTGTATCTATCACCAACATTTCAGTGTATGCCTGCTACCCAAACTGAGGCATGTGGAAAGAAAAGGAAGCACAAAAGGCAACATATCTCTTCCTTGGGTAGTGTGACATTTTCTCTCAAGATTTTGGATGTTTGCCTGGGACATCCCTGGTCATCAGCATGAGAAATCTCCTGTAGGTGGAATGGATAATGCATTAGTCCCCTGCCTTAATGTTTAACTCAGAAGTCAGGGAGCGCACTGGAGCAGTCCTTGGGTGGTACAAGGCTTCTTTTGCAAAGTTTACAAAGCACTTAATTCATTGACTCTCTAGCCTAGGGACTTTCCTAGAAAAGTTTCCTGGAAAGGGACAATGTGTTAAGGGTTCCTGACATATGAATTGTGAAATGTCACAGCTTGCATCCAAACCAGAGCAAACACTGAACTCCTGCCCATGCTAAGAGCTCAGCCCTTCACTATTGCAAGAGGAAGGGGAGGTCCTCTTGAAAAATTCTGCTCTGGTCTCACCCAAATCTTGTTCCATTGTAAAATGTCAGAGACTGCTCTGAAAACAGGTTCTTCAATTAATGAGAAAGATGAAAGGATCACTGCACTGAGCTCAGGGGTTTACTGAGTTTGGATCTGTCTTGTAGAATGTTCAACAAGTTCTCATTGAGTGGCTGGTGTGGACAGCTAGCTAGCTGTACACACAGACAGATACTGAAACAGATCTTGCTCACCTGCAGCCTGTCTAGAGATTTTCAAGGCTGTCCATGGTTTTCTGGAAGACAGGACTTTGCCTCACGTGAATACCAAGGTTATTTCAAACACAATGACACTTTAAGCAGCCCGTGGTTTCCTGTTGCAAGGAAAGCAGTCCAGAAGAGTGTGTGGTGGTGTGGGATGAGATGTGGCAGCATTTGGGTGGGACGATCACACAAGCAGCTGACAAAGAGGCTGCTTACACAAGGTACATGCTCCTGCTTAAGCAGACATGCTCTGAAAGACATTTAATCTCACAAGTATGCACTGCAGTGGTAACAAGAATCAACGATATTTCCTAGATATACTTTATTATTCTTTTCAAACAGATTAACTGAAGAGTTACCTAACTTCATTAACTCCTAAATCATTAAAATTTAAAGAATTCACAATTTATAGATTTGACAAGGAAGTAGCAATTAAAATGTACAAAAGCAATAGACTGGAAATGTACAAAAGCAATAGAACCCAGTTGAAGAGTCTTATTTTTCTTCCATTGCAAATAGAAGTTCAGCACTTACCTGAGTTTTATGAATCAACTGGCATACCAATATCATGCACGAAGACCTCTGTTCCTTGAAGGAAAGGTCTGGCATAACATGGATGATGTTTTTAAATCCTTCCTGCTCTGATGCAGAAAATTAAGATGTGTGCTGTGGCAGAGTGCCCTATTGCAAGTAAGCCACAAACTGGGATGGACATTCCTGTGTTTTGTGTCTCTGTAGGTCATCCATACTTAGCTGTGAACTTCTGAAACCATGCAAAGAAAAGTTTTTTGCATCTTTCTAGGATCATTTTCTGTCACCAGGAAGTCGAGAACACAGCAAATTTGAAAATGTTGCCAAAGAAGGGAAAATCAAATCCAACACAAACTTTACATAGGGTAAGAGTTGCTAAGGTGCTCTTCCTGATTGTGTGGCAGAAGCTAAGGTGGAAGAGAGCAGAGAGTGTTGGAGTACTTGATTTTAAAGTAACAGAGAAATGAAAAATATCTTGAGTCCAAGGAAAAAGCTTTTGAATCTAATGCTGTACTGTTGGAACCCATGAATAATTTTGCAGACTGTGATATTATATTGTTGTCTGCAAGTGTTAAAAAATTTCAGAGCAAAAATCAAAAGCTTGAATTTTTTCATTGTGACATTGAGCCAGCTATTCTCAGCCTTGTTCCTGAACACACTTTTCCTGAGGGAATACTGGTTTAGTATTTACCAGCACAACTACTCCAAAGTAAATGGAAGTGTCATCTTGCCCTGTGGTAGATAAGCTGAAATTGTCACACTGAACATTACAGCTCGGATCCCTCCTAAGGATCAACAACCTATGGGCTCCAATGGATAGAATCTACAGCTAATGTAATGACTGGCTTCATATTTGTTCTTTATTCAAATATATTAATGAGCTCAGTCAAGCCCATTAACAGTTCCCAGAGAAATAACCACATAAGACATGGTTAGCTGCTGCTGCTGACAAAGGCCTTCGTTTCAATGAGAGTAGAATCAAGCTTGTTAATTTTTATAACTCATTAGTATTTATGGCTCCTGGAAATTCCTAAGGCTCAGTAGTGTTATTGTTCCCAGTAAATTGCAACTGAATATCTGACTATATTTCAGCAGCATTTCAAGTTAATCCAATTTTCTGGAAGTGTTTTTAAGGTTTTTATTTATTTCTAGATCTAAATTTGTTCCAAATTGCTCAGAACTGACAAAAGAGGTACACTCACCACAATTCATGCTGTCATCCCCTCTAGAAGAGGGCTCCCACCCCTGCGGGTACCTCGGACAGACACTGCCCAGCCACTTGCTCCCCTGAGCCTGCAGATCCCAATCCTGCTGTTCAGCACTGGCTTGGCTAATGCTTTACAGCCCATCAGTGTTTCAGTCTTTAACCACAGTCTCTGCAATGCTTATTGCTCAGAGAAAACAATTTTCTCGTGATTTTTGAAGCCTTTCTATTCATCAGTTTAGAAGGCCTGATTCCCACTGTCTGTGTCTTCCCAACCCACTACCAAATTGCACAGTGATTGCTCACACTCTCTCCCAATCACATCCTCAATTTCCCTATGTCAGGATACTCCTAAATTCAAGCCATGAACTGTGCTTGGATTTGATTCCAGAAATGAGAGGCAAAAGCTACAAGGTGGTTGCACAGTACTGAGCCCAACACAGGCTTTTGTCACTCCTCTGCAGTCAAAGCTACATATTTTTAGGCCTCAGGGGCCAGCCATCAGCATCTTGCTATCAGATTTCCTACAGAAAATACATGGCGAGGCTGGGAGCAGCAAAAGGTGATAAACTTGTGCCAGGAGCCAGCAGAGCTCACACCTCCCTTCCCACCACTGCTCAAATACTCTCAAGTGTTACTCTGCCTCTCAACCCACTTCCTCTATCCTGTCTCTCTCTGCCCTGGGTTGGCTTTGCCTCATTCCTTTCCACATGCTGTGACACACAGGCTGTCTCTGGAAGGGTGGTGCTGTGCCACACTGGCTGCCATGGGCCTCTTGCCATAGACCTGGCAGTTATTTGTGAAACCTGGGCTTGAAAGCTGTTGCTTGCTCACTGAAACACACTGGGAGTCATAAACCACTTTTGCGTTTTCTTCATGATTCCCATAGATTTAAAAACAGAAAAATCTTCCAAAATAAAAAGTATGTTTTTATAGGAGTACAAATGCTTATGGAAGGAGCAGCCTCTGGGGGAAAAGAGGAACAGAGAATACACAAGAAAAATTCCCACCAGCATCCAGCCTTTATGAAGTTTACTTAGAATAGATGACCTTTCCTAAATTTTGGCAATTCTGTTTTTGACAGTGAATTGTTTAACTCTAAGCGTTCACTTGGATTTCAAAGGCTTAGCAGGTTTCCACTGACATTTCTAGGCACTGCAGCAGTTACAGCACATCTTGCTTTGATGTTGACTGAGCAACTCCACTTTTAACCAGATGTTTCTGTGGGAGGAATCGGAGAGCTTTTCTTGTGTTTGCGCGCAGCTCACATTCATAGATCACTCCAATACCTGACCTCTGTTCATGAACTGAATCTCTCTTTGCAGTCCATGTCATGCTGCCCGAGCAGGGAAGAGAAAATATTTTCTCTCCCAGCTGGGCCCTGACTAACTCTGGCTTTCTGATAAAGCTCTCAAAAAATCCTGAAGGTAATGGCAAGCAATGAACCAATGCAGAACAAGATGTGAAAGACAGGACATTTATGGAGAGAAAGGGTAAAGATCTTTCTCACGACATGCAGAGCAGAGACCAGGATGAACAAGCACCACAGCACTGTGTAGGTGGAGCTGCAGAGGGAAGGGTAGGGGGGAATTCACAAGCCTGGTAATTCTCAGTCAGGCAGATGGTATTTCAGAAGATGTAAAATCCACTAAACACTCAATGCAGTTTCATTAGCAACTGCTAACAACTAAACACCAGAATTTATATTCCTCTCTGAGCAAATAAAGATGTCACAATAAATGCAAGTTAGTATTTAATGAGGACAAGTCCCATAATCTGAATTGCATAGAGGGCAGATTGGTAGATTCAAAAGTAGTTACTTATCACACTAAGTCTGAAGGAAGAGTGTGACTGGTTAACTATCTGGAGAATGATTCACTTCACTATTCAAACCACCTCTGGGGAAAAAAATAAAAACATACACGGAAGATCACACACAGAATCACAGAATAGTTTGGGTTGGAAGAAACCTGTAAAGGTCATCTAGTTCCAACCTCACTGCAATGAATATGAACATTTTCAGCTAGATCAGGTTGCTCAGAGCCCCCTCCAGCCTGATCTTGAAAGTTACAAGGGATGGGACATCCACCACCTCTCTGGGCAACTTGTGCCAGTGTCTCACTACCCTCATTGTAAAAGTCTTCCTTGTATCTTGCTTCAATCCACCCTCTTACAGTTTAAAACCATTATCCCTTGTGGGCCCCTGCGGAGAACTGGTTAGCTGACAGAAATCATGTAGACCTGTTCTGATGGCTAAGCAGGGCCTTGGGAAATACCAGACTCAGCTAGGTTGAGAAGTGGAGGAGGCTGAGGCACGATGCCCCAGACTGCAGCTGGTAGTTTGGTAACAGGGAACTTGCAAATAGCTTGTAGTTAGCTAGATGTGGGAAAATGAAGATGTAAGTGACTGGGAATGAAAAACTAAAGGCAGCGTTTAACAGTTAGAAAGATAACCAATAGAATAGTTAGGCTACAGAATATGCATTAGCTTATTATGAACTGTATAAGTATGCTGTGCCTTAATCAATAAATCGAAGCTTGCTGATAACTCATATTGAGCCATCAGAGTCTTCCCTTGCCACGACAGGCCCCTTCTTTGCTGTAAATCTCCCCTTGAAGTATTAAAAGGCTGCAGTAAGATCTCCCTGGAGCCTCCTCCTCTCTAGGCTGAACAAACTCAACACAGCCTCTCCTCACAGGGGTGGTACTCCAGCTCTCTGGCTCTCTGATCATCTTCTTGTCTCTCCTCTGGACTTGCTCCAACAGATCCATGGCCTTCTTATGCTGGGGACCACAGAGCTGGATGCAGTGCTAGTGGGTCTCACTAGAACAGAGCAGTAGGGCAGAATCATCTCCCTCAACTTACTCTGTAGCTGTACAGAGACAGTAAAATATTTAAATTGTTTTTAAAAAAATTTTTTTGTGTGTTTTTTTTTGTTTTTTTTTGTTTTTGCAGGGAAGATAAAAGCAGCAAGTATGCAAGCATTAGAAGATGAGATGGAGTGAACTCCTTCTTTGCTGTGCCCATCTCCTCACAGCTGCAGTGGCAGTCTCTTGCCTTTATTCTCACCAGTGGCCTGGATCAACTAGAAGGAATTATGTCCTAGTTTGAGTTCTCACAAAAAAGAGGGAGAGACGTAGGGACCCTACCTTTCGTCCCACCTTATGCCCCACAGGAATACCCAGCACCCACTCAGTCCCAGGAGCACACAGGGTTCTCACAGGCTTCCCTTATGACATCAGGTATGCAATATTGTTCTCAATTTCCCTTTTTATTCTGCCTTCAAGAAGATTCAAAATGATAACCAAAACAAGGTTTGTTTTCTAGTGGTCTTCTAAAGTATTAATGTAACTTTTACCTAGAAAAAAGAAATATGTCGAATTTTTCTAAAATACCACTTTCAAAAACAGCTCAGAGAAGTATGAATATCTAAAATACACCACGGAAAATGTATTGCAGAAATTATTTATTTCATGCCAACTTAAGTATTTGACTATATATATTGTAACACACATTTCGAAAATATTATCCAGTACAACAGTAATCCAGAAGACTACAGAGAAAAATGTATAAGTCAGTGAATTTCAAAACAAGGTATTTATGCATACAGACTTGTATCATAAGGCAAAAGAAGATAGTCTATCCATAAGCAGCACTCCTACAGTCTATCTTAACATACACTGAAGAATGAAGGTCTATTACTAAACCTGTATTTACAAATTAATTTCCTTATTTTCCAGATACCTCTACAGAAACACCATGTTTTTCTATAGAAAATAATTAATTTCTATGGTGACAGCTAAGCTATCACTCTGAAACTACTATAGTTCACAGGAATATGTCAAATATAACATTATCCTGAGGAAGTAACTGAAGCTGCATATTATTATTGCCTGTCAATTACAACTAAAACACACACATGCACACAAAAGCATGCTGAGGACGACATTCCAATGTACTCTAAGAGAAACAAAGAATAAACCTGATTTGGCTTATCATATGACCCAAACAGAGGGTACCAAATATAATGCAATAAAATCACCAACAGCAATCAATGTATTTAAAAGGGATCTAGTTCAACGTGCTTTTTTTGCTTTTTTTAGTTTTTTTTTTTTTTTTTTGCTAGGAATGCTGAATTTTTGTTAACATAATCAAACGGTGTAGGAGTGTCTCAGCTTCAGATTAGACTACTTAATTAGAGGCACAGCTAGTATTAGGTAACTGCAATGAAGCAGTACATATTCCTGCAGAGCCCATTAGGGAAAAGGAATGTAAAAGTTTCAGAAAGTTTACAAGATTCACAACTAAGCTGCTCTGAAAGAAGTAACAATTTTTTGAATTTCAAAGAAAAATTAAAAAGCTAGGACACAATATATCCCCTTAGTAATGGTTTTGTTAATAATTAAGATGCACCTATTTGTCTGTAATGAACCAGTCAGATAAGAAGCCTCATAAAAAGTTTTCCTTCATAAAGTGATCTCTATTTGGTATTATGAATGCCCCTCAGATTTCAAGTAATTAAAGCAATAATGAAAACTGAAACAAAGTGTAGTATTTTTCACATAATATTTACAGTACTCCAAGACAAAATTAATAAAATACAAATTACCATAATTATAGAAAATCATAGTAATAATTTTCAATACTTCCTATGTAAAAATCATTGTTCATGTTATATTTTAAAATAGCATGAATAAATATTGAAAAGACAGCAGCTTTCCACCATTCCTATTAATAGTGTTAATGACTACTTTACAAGCACTTGATTGCAAAATAAAGGCAGATAATCTACCATGATTTTTCCAGTAGTGTAATTTATAGAAGAATAAAGTTAATTTTTTTCTTAACATGTTACGGTAGTTAAGTGAGAAGCTATATCGTCATTTGCCCAAAGTGTCACTGTGAGCACAGATTAAAAGTTATAAATCCTTTACTTTCCATCATAAAAAGACTCCCTCATTTCAAGTCTGAGAGATGCAGCCCTCTTTAGCAGAGTAGGGAACTTATTTCCCAACATACATACCAAAATGTGTATTAAAGAAAAGGGGAACTACAAATCTAGTAGGAGTAGTAAGTCTGACTTCAGCTGTTTGCCATCCATACTTTTTATGAACTCCAACACTGATTAGGTCTTGTTTTCACACTGCTTTTTGAGGTTCATTGAGATTTGCACACATTGTTTCACTCATTTAAATCCCTGACAGGAAGACATTCAAACATGTGTACTTAACTTAGGATTTTTAGTGTTTTGGGGAGGTTTTCTTGGTGTTCACTGATGGAGAAAAAACTGCAGAAATAATGTCAAAATGTATACACTAACCATTCAGTAATTCTGGAAGTGAAATAATAAAGAAATATATAACTGACATTCTTTAGCTGAAAATAAATATGACTCTACATATACACTGACAGAAAAATGCATTAACACTCAGTTCCCAAAAGCACAGTTTGCAAGGGAATTGTATTTAAAATCACCTAATCTGGACCCTCAAATGTGATGCAGGAAGACTGTTAACCTGTTACAGTATAGTCACTGCTTAAACATATCAAAGCTAGTTTTAATTTCATTTAGCTGTAGTGCTGATGGGACTGGAGTTGTAGCAGCAAATAACCCATCAAGAGTTGCCACAATCTGGCTGGGAAGCACCATCCCAGAACGGTTTGGGTTGGAAGAGACCTGAAAAGTCCAACATTTCTGCAGTCAGCCAGCACATCTTCAACTAGATCCGGGGGCTCAGAGCCCCATCCAGCCTGGCCTTGAATGTTTCCAGGGACAGGGCACCCCCACCTCTCTGCAGTGGGGTAAATCCTTAGGGACATAGCCCCTAGACAAGTTCTGCATCATGTGTACTAGCAGTAACCAAATTTGTTTGAAACTAGCTCAAGTGAACACCCAATGTTGTGCAGGCATATCCCTCATTTCTGCAAAGTTCTTTTACAGTTGTACGCCCTATTTCTTTATTGAAAGTCTTCCAGATTTAGTCATATGAACCCATACTGAGTTTTCAAAACACACTTTAAATTAATTACCCAACAAATTGCAGGTAATTAAAGCATGGATAGCTGCTGGTCAGCAATGCATACTATGGATGAAACCTGACTTCACTTATCAACTCCTTGTTTAATCAAACAGCATCCAGGTAGGATGTGATACCTGCATGATGTCGCCAAGCATAATACAGAGAACTCTTTAGGGCTTTTCAGAGCTCAAAAAGGAGCCACTGGTCACTCCCCTACTCCGCTGCAACATCAAAAATGTCAGTGGATTCCCACCTCAATGAGCTCAGAATGTCTCAGAATCTGAAATCCCAGTGCCATTAATTTATACAGTCAACTCTTGAAATCACTGCATTCCAATGAAAACTGCAGCAGGAACTAGTTACCTGCTGTGTATAAAATCCTGACCGCGTTTCCCCTGAAAAGTCTGTTTGCAGCCATCTCACACAAAAAGGGAAAAACCAGGCCCCAAGAAGGCTCAATCCAGCTGTCTGGTCACCAGGGAATAGGTAAGGTTACTTCACAGACGTTCAGAAGAACACATACTCCTTCTATAGCTTTCTTTCTGGCACTGAATTAGATCCCTTTGTAGTGACATCTCAAGAGTCAAAGAAGGAATTTGACCTTTATTTCCATCAAAGATTTTTATAAATAAAGTGCTGAGCAATTAAATGAGATACAAATTTTTAAAACAGAAATATAGAATCTAAGAACATTCATGTGGATGGGTGCCCAAGAACATATACAACCCCTTTCATGTAAAGCTGAATTCAGAATAGCACTACTAAGTAGCTCAAAAATAAATTAAATAGGTGCTAACATAGAATTCCTAAAGAAATATCTGAACAAAGAGAGACTCATTTTCTCAACTTCCAGTCCCTGATAAGATTCCAGCCTAAGATTTGGAACAAGCTTTTACAAACACAAAATACTCAAACTAAAAAGTGGCTTCATATGAGTAATCTGGAAATTGCATGAGCTTGAATGCCTGTGGGCATGGCTGACATTCAGTGTATTCATCTAAGAACAAAACTGACAATTATTGTATGTCTGCCAATTTATTAACATAATTATTTCTATACAAATAGAGATTTTTTTTCTTCTTCATAGTAACAATTCAGTGTTTTAAAACAGGCAGATCAATGTATTACAAATACCACTACTGTTAGAACACATGTACTAAAATCACAGGAGGTAGAGTTAGATCCCCATTAACAATTACTTGAGAAAACACAGACTATTTTCAAAAATTAGTAAAATATGTCATTCATGAAAATTTACTTTTCCGAATAACTCATTCCTAGCTGCTTTAAGGGATGTGTTTTTTAAGCATGATAAAGAATGTATGATAGATACATGTTCTCTTTCAGTTTTCAACATAACTTTGCAATAAGCACATAAGAAAGCTCCCAAGTGGTAAAGACTTCCGACAAACTGGAAAAAAGCAACATTTTAAATTACTCAAATTACCAAAGCTATCATGAATTTAACCACATTTTTAATCTTATGATTACATTTGAAAATTCATTCAACTAACTACGGTTTAAAAATATGCCTACACTAAGGAAATTATTGTGAAGCTTTTTTACACTGTTAATAATTGGCATTTTTGAATGGCAAAGTATTATTCTTTTTGCAACAACTTACTGCAAAATACAGGCACCTTAAAAACTGATACATAATGCAACCAGGGTATTTTGGATATTAAAAGTGTTTACCATTACCTAGTCATGCTATGTATTTCCCTTCTTTTAAAGAAATACGCTACAGTTTGAAGCCGTGCCTGAGGTGCGTGCAAATTATTCATGTTTCAGCATTTAACTCCATTTTCATAGTATATTTCTTTTACAGTTACAAAAACACTAGTGTGCCAAGATTTTGAATCATTACATCTGTAAAGATCTTAAGCAGACATCGTATCTCCAATAAAGTATTCTTGCTATTGCACATATGCTCATATGACAGTGACACTCAGGTCCATATTTAATGTCAACTATTTACACATGCTAAAATCATGTTATCTGCATATAATGTCGGAAAAGAAAAAATACAGCCTTTCTTGACCAACACACATCACTCCAAAATTTATACCAAAAAATTTCATAGAATCATAGAATACCAGGATGGAAGGAACCTCAAGGATTATCTTTTGACATCAAGCTGTGTGGTGCTGTCAATACTGGAGGGAAGGGATACCATCCAGAGGGACCCGGACAGGCTTGAGAGGGGGGCTCTGTGCAAAGCAAGTGCAAGGTCTCATACCTGGGTTATTGCAATCCCAGGCACACCTTACAGGCTGGGCAAAGAATGAACTGGGAGTAGACCTGGCCAGAAGGACTTGGGGGTGCTGGGGGGTGAGAGGCTGGACATGTCCTGGCCATGGCACTCACAGCCCAGAGAGCCAAACGTGTCCTGGGCTGCATCCAGAGCCCTGTGGGCAGCAGGGGAGGGAGGGAATTCTGCCCCTCTGCTCTGCTGAGACCCACCTGGAGCACTGCATCCAGCTCTGGGGTCCCAGCATGGGAAGGACAGGAATGTGCTGGAGTGTGTCCAGAGGAGGCCACAAAGATGATGAGAGGACTGGAGCACCTCCCTCAATGAAGACAGGCTGAGTAAGTTGGTGCTGTTCAGCCTAGTGAAGAGAAGCTTGTGTGGAGACCTCATAGGAACCTTCCAGTGTCTGAAAGTGCCTACAGGGAAGCTGGAGAGGAACTCCTCATCAGGAGCTATAGCGATAGGACAAGGGGAAATGTGCACAAATTGGAAGAGGACAGATTTAGATTAGCTATCTTAAGAAATTCTTTACTGTGAGGGTGGTGAGGCACTGGCACAGGTCNTTTATACCAAAAAATTTCATAGAATCATAGAATACCAGGATGGAAGGAACCTCAAGGATTATCTTTTGACATCAAGCTGTGTGGTGCTGTCAATACTGGAGGGAAGGGATACCATCCAGAGGGACCCGGACAGGCTTGAGAGGGGGGCTCTGTGCAAAGCAAGTGCAAGGTCTCATACCTGGGTTATTGCAATCCCAGGCACACCTTACAGGCTGGGCAAAGAATGAACTGGGAGTAGACCTGGCCAGAAGGACTTGGGGGTGCTGGGGGGTGAGAGGCTGGACATGTCCTGGCCATGGCACTCACAGCCCAGAGAGCCAAACGTGTCCTGGGCTGCATCCAGANGGTCTAGAAGGTGTCCCTGCTCATGTCAGAGGGGGATGGGATTAGATGATCTTTAAGGTTCCTTCCAACCCAAACTGTTCCGTGACTATGATTTTATGGTCCAATCTTTCTCAGAAAAAGCATACTGTAGACAAGACGACCCAGGACTTTGTCCAGCCAAATTTTAAAAGTGTTCAATGTTGGAGAATCCACCACTTCTCTGGAGAGATTAGTCCAGTGACTGATTGTTCTAACTGTGCAAAAATTTCCAATTGTGTCCAACTGGAATCTCACCAGGAGTAACTTGTGCCCATGACGTCTTTTCCATGTGACTCCTTGTAAAAAAGGGAGTCACCATCTCCTTTGTAACCACCCTCTAAATACTGGAACTCATATTTTCTGATTTTATGAAGAAAGCCTGCCATTCAAGGCTTTCTCCTTATATGGGGTCTGATTCAAATAGCACTGAAGGCAAAAGAGGCCTTAGTTTTCTTCAGCATATTTTGGACTACACATAAAGTTAAAATAGAAAAATTATTGAAAGTGTTTATTATAGTAATTGATATAACTGCACTTTGGATGCATCAATATGCTCTCACAGCATCGGTTAAAATACAAAAAAAAATTTCCAAAAAATATCTTCCCCAAACTTAGACTGTTACAGTTCAAGTTGAGCCCTAGGTATATTTATGTGTTTACCATCTATTAACTTTAAATACTTTTCTCCTTTTAGTCATGACATAAAAGCCCACACTGATGCACAACAGTATCTACAATAGCAGAAGCATACTTCTATCACAAGTGGTGAAGTTATCATACACGTGCATTTCCAAAAGAGTTGTTCCTTCATATTTTTTTAAAAGAGTCTTTGATGGTTCAGTGATATATCATAAATACAGTATTTTTCAAACAATGAGTAGGAGCTAGATTTCCACTGAATTTTCTTTAAGCTTTGATGAGCTTAGACATCATCAAATATTTTGCTTCGAGACATCGACAGGTATCTTCCACCAGGCTGGTACCTGTAGAATCAATTTTAAATATGAAAATGTGCCACAGGAATTAGAAAAATAAAGACCCACGAAATCATCTAACTCTCATTGCAATCTTACTCCTTAGCTACAGTGACTTACAGATTTTGATGTTCTACTGAATTCATTTCCATGAGAATTTCAAAGACCATTAAATTAAACCTCATGTAACCAAGAGAAACAGTGATATGTATACTGGGAATCTTAAAGAATTATGTTTCCTAATACAAAGAAAAGAAGTTGGATTTTTTGGTTGAACAGGACTTTTTTCTTAGAAATCCCAACTGTACCAACAACTAAACAAATGAACAAAACCCCAAAAAACAATAAACCCAAACAAACAATGGCATCCAAAAAGTAGTTTGGGTGCTTAACAGTACATCTCATTGGGTATTCTTAGAAGAAATACAGCATCAAAGATAATGAAAACAAATGCCTGCATGCTTAGTGGGAAAAGAGAAACTTCACAATTTGTCATTGAATATATTTTAGAAATACTTTAAAAGCACAAATAAGGTTTAACACAAGCACAACACAGTTCTTTGCTGTAGCATTTACTAAAATCTGAACAAACACAAAGCCAGAACCTGGTGTGCTGACTGTCCTTACCATCCTAGAATGTTCTATCTATTGCAGAAGCTCCAGTTTTGAAAACCAATGTTACATAAGCTACTTTTAAGTTAATTGAAATTCCATATACAATTACTCTTGATTTATTACCTCCAATAAATGCAATAAAGGTTACTAGGGGAAGCTCAACTAAGCTTTGTGGCTCCAAGTTTTCTTTTGCAAGAAGTTTAGAATGTTCCACTTTGCAAAGTATGTATACATGCCTGAAGACTTCAGACACTGTGCTCAAAAACTGTTTGCTCCAGAATAATTACATATGTATATTCCCATTTTTAGCAGACAATACCTTTCACACTGCATAGAAGCTGATTGCTGACAGAAATTCTAGGCTAGTTCCTCTTTAAACTCTTGTGCTTAAAAATTCCCAACTTTTCAAATGTGGTGACAAGACTAAACCAGTTGTCTGAATCAACCTATGAAACCTGGCAGTGCCATTTAACAGCATTCTTTGCATGTTTCTGAGCTGGCATTTGTTTATTGACATTATAGATAGAAGTCCTCTGAAACACTGTCTTTTTGTGATTCTTTTTGTTTGGGTAAGCTAGTTTTAGCTGAAAAAGAACAAATGATATTTTTATATGTGAATTTTAAATTATTTATCATTAAGTGGTTCTACATGATAACCACCTGAAAAAAAAACCAAACCACTCATACAATGTATTGCTTGTTTCTTAAATATGACCTGAGCCTAGCAGTTATGTAAGGTACTCTGTGACTGAGGAAATTTGGCATTGCAGTCACAACCACAGAATCACAAAGTTCTCTATTACACACAGAGTTACACAGTGCAATCTGGTACTCTCTGTTCAGGAATTTCATATTTTAATTTACTTTAGCAGTTCCAAGATCTAATACCCAGCTGTATGCCTGCAACAGATGCTGTAACACTCAGTTTTCTTTCCTGCAGCCTTTTCAAAATGGATTTTATACTGGGAAATCAAGTGAACTTTCTGAAGTTGAGCTTTGTAGAAAATTACAGAAAACCTTATGCTGTACATCTGCCTGTTGAGGTGTACACCTAGACTAGGTAGCTCAGCGTGCAGCTGCAGGATGTGCCCTGGATGGCAGGAAGTGTGAGCCCCAGGCAAGGTGCTGTGAACAACTAACTAAGGGCACAGGGACATGCAGCCCAGCCAGGGGACTGGACTGTGCAGGAGCCAAGGGCTCAGCTGGAAGAGTCTGCATTATGGTGCACATAGACTGTGAGGGTGTAAAAGCCCAGGGATTCTTTTGTTTGTGGTCCCTCCCTGGAGGCACAAATCCAAGCTGTTACGCTGTTACTGCGCCATGATTAAATTAAGGGAACCAGATATCTGGGATTCTGCTATGGGAAACCTGTGGTTGAGATGGAAAGGACAACTTTTCTGACTGTGAGAGTGGGGTGAGTAGGGAGTGAAAGGAGTCCCTTGGGTCGCTGGAGCTACCTGTGGTGAAGGGGTTTCAGTCCCACCACTGAAAGTCTGGGGTGGTAGTAGTGTGATGCCCAGACTGACCCCTGAACGGTCACACTGGGATCTTTCCTTAACACGCAGGTCATCTGCCAGTTTTATATGCAGCATTTTTCAGATTATGTCATATGTAAAGTTATATCCAGCTCAAATCTTACTCTGACATTTCTAAAAAGCCTGAAACACCTTCAGGTTTTAATTGATATTAAAAGAATTCCCTTATCACAAGGGAAAAGGAAGAAAGGAAAAGAGAGTTAGATGAATATAAACTTCATTTACAAAACTCTTATTATGAAACTATTTGATACAGCTGTCACAGGTCAAAAAACAGAAGACATTAGAAACTTTTAACTGGAAATTACAGAGAATATTCCTCACCTTCCCGAGTCTGATTCAAGGGGGTCATCATTAACAGAGTCTGCATTAAAATCCAAAGGTTCTGCATCCTGGAGGAGTTCTATTCTATCTCTTTCAGTCCTACCATTTGAACGGGTATACTTTGAGAGTGCTGAATACGTAAAAGGAAGGAAAGACACTTATTTGCTTTGTGAACAGCCTGGCATGTACGGAGACATCAAATTTTAAAAACCATAACAAAGCAATCTCATCCAAAGCAAAAGTGCAATAACTTAGAATAGATTTAATATTAAACCAAACTTGCTCACATTTGTAGTATTTCGATTTTGTATCTCCACAGAAATGCAACTACAACTTTCACCCCTCAACTTTCACCCCTCTTTGCAAAGAATCAAAGAAAATGAGAAACTACAGGCAAGCATTACTTTTAAATCAAACAATCACCCATTCATCCTCCCAGCTTTCTGCTTTAACTAAGCTGTCTGGAGGGGCTTTTTGTTTGCTTTTGTTTGTTTTAAAAAAATCAATCTCATGAATTAATGAAATACTCTTGTTTTGCAGCTCACTTTGTGACCTTCATTAGTCAGTACCTATGGCTTGTTTTAGTGCTGGAATTCTACACAATCACATGATGAACATTAAAATGTAATCTCAGTTAATCTACCACTGAAAACCTGGCTTTGCAACTTTGTACAGAGGATGGGGAAATCTACCAGCGTTTTCTTAAAAGCATATTCAAAGCTTCCCTCCTCCTCCCTTTTTCCTCCTTTTTTCTTCAGTTTCATTTTACTTGTTAGCTTACAAGAGCACAAAAAATACAGAAAAAAACATTAACGCTCTGACAAACTTTTTGGAAGTTTAAAATATCCACAAAAAAAGTATTTTGCTTATAGACATTACTAAATCAAAGTATATACATTTATATGGTTTTACGTTTGTTGGTCATCTGATTGCTTCATTATTCCAGCCTGACACAGTTCATTTGCAAGCAGAAGGGGTAGATTTTAAGATTGACAACACCCAACTTCAAGATGTTAGCAGGAAGTTTCTTTGTTGACAACTGCTACTCTAATGGCAATCCTTACATATCCCATAAGACCAAGTACTTGGTCTGAAGAGCAGCAGGAATCTCTGATCCCAACTAGTAGGAGATGGAAACAAACACAGAACTGTTCTCAGTGCCTTAAATGGCAAGGCAGCCCTGAGCCACAGAAATGAACGTTATCAGCACATAATCTAAGACAAAAAGAAAAATATTTGAAACTACTCTCACAGCCAGTGTTGTGCAGACAAGATACTGAAACAAAACAAAACAAACTTCTCCCCCAACCCACAAAGCTTACGTCTATTGGCATTGGTCTCTGAGAAGCTGGATTCTTTCTGGTCTGTGTGGACAGCTCTGTTTCTGGTAGAATCGTCTCTCTTTCCATACCGCTCCTTCCACTCCTAGAAAAAAGACCACAAAGGAAAAAGTAAGTTGGGAGGAAAAAGCAACACAACAACTGTTCAGTGTCTTGATACAGGAAGAATTTTGGTTTCATTTTAAACTCAAAATATGTTCCTTCACTAAACCAGTTACCATAACTGTTCTTTAGAACAAGGCTTTCAGAAAAATTCATCTTAAATCTGCACTCGAAGCTCACTGTTCTAAGTTAGGGTGGGAACCGCTGATTTTATTGATTACTACTTCCATCTAGTGGCAAAATGGAAAAACAACGAGATGCACATAGCACAGAAAAATTCACAGCTTAGTGTCAAGTCATTTCAGTGTACATCAAATATATCATACACTTGCTATTTTGTTTCCCAACAAGTTCAAGTTCTAAAATTATGAACTGGAGGGAAAGGATCAAAAGAAAGGTCTATACAGTACTGGTTCTCATCTAGCATTAAATTATACCTGAGCTTGAAAAGCCAAGAGGTTTTAGTCCCAGTATTATCTTGCATGCATCCTTTCTCTCATCTATGTCTTTTATTGTGACTTTCTATACTAGATTTTGTTATAAACTAAAGAAAAACTAAAACTTAAAAAATCTTTCAAGACAGTATGCACAGAAAACATTATTTGAGTCAAACATTCTGTTTCTTATTCAGCAGAAACTATTAATTCTGTCTTAAATGTAATTCCCTTCTCTGGAAAAAAATAAAATAGAATCTGTGACTTTCCAAAGAGCACACAAAACAAGTAAGTTTGGGAGGAGTCCACATTTCAGTATGACAACCCTGCACCTGCAGTTATTTCAAGCAGAGCAATATCAATATAAGAGACTGATAATAAGACATTTCAGATTATTCTGTGTCCTAGAAATCAGGAACCTTTTTAATGTTTGTTATACCTATTGTCATATACCACAGCACACTGAGTAACTAAACTGTCCAAGAAGCGTCACTAAAATTGTCCTCTTATCTTCTATAATTACCCCCAATCTTATTCAGCAAGATTAAACTGATTCCATCAATTATTTGGGACTAATTTCTTTGTGAAATAGATCATTCTTGAATTAAATAGCCATGGTAAATCCTACCACATATTGCTATTATAAGTAGCTAAACAAATCTCATACCCTTCTTCTGTTTTCACCTTCTTCCTGCCTCTGTCGTTTCCTTTTCTCTAAAAATAAAAAAAACTTTGTCTGAGCACCATACTAGGAAAATCATCAGCAATTTTTTTAAACAAACAATGAAAATCAAAAGTTAACTAGCAAAGATTCTTATTGAAATACATGACTCTTATAATTCAACAAAAACAAAACAAAAAGCTGCTTGTCTATCATTATGCAGTTTCTCATCAAAATTATTTTGTCATGATGGTATCTTGGGTCATGGCAAAACAAAAAAAACCAAAAAAACCCAAACCCCTCGAAATAACTGGAAAAGTTATGATATTAAGAAAAAAGTGAGCATTTTTGAATCAAGGCCTTGATGAAGTTCTGTGAGGCTCAACCTAAGACCTAAATACTTTGTGTCCATATCCATTATAAAATTAGAAGTATAACATCACAGTATCAATGTCATCATATTCTCTTGTTTAAGGGAATGAGAGACTTCGATCTTTCTCCAAAAAAAAGAAATACAACTAAGTAAACCCAGGTTTTTTTTTTCATCTATGATGATGTTTTTCAACTATGGGAATAAAAGTATTCCATGATGTAACACTGTATCCAGAAATTTTAATTTCTAAACATTTATTCAAAAATCACAACAGCTTTTAGCAACTTTTAAGAAACACTTTAAATAAAAATTAATGTAAAATAAAAAGCTTTCCAAGCCAGCAGATAATTCCAGGTCTTTTAATTCTGGCATAAAAATATGCTTTCTCTAATAAAGCACAGCTAGTTGACACAGCAAAAAAGACAGAAGGAAATGACTGAATTTGTGCAGCTCAATCAACACGTGTACACAAAAGATTAGTTTGTTGATAATAAAGACAATTTAAATGTTAACCATCCTTTATGACAGATTACACAAGCACCTGCTAAGGTATTATTTGATCAGTAAGACACTGTAAAATATTTAGAAACATCTAAAATTCAGGTACTGGATTAATAAAACTGGTACTTCATTTAAGACGTCAAGGAACTCCATCAGTGGCCTTTACATAGCGACCACAGTGCTACAGGCTTATTGCAGTTTGTGCTGTGACCTTCCCCAGTATAGCTTTCAAAATACTGACAGAAAGTATGGGTTTTTTTTTTCCAACATTTCAGACAAACTTAATCCAGAAACATATCATATGATGAGGAAAAGGCTGAGGTACTTAATGCCTGCTTTGCCTCAGTCTTTAAGACTAAGATGAGTTGTTTTCTGGGTAACAGGTTCCCCGAGCTGGAAGGCAGGGATGGGGAACAGAATAAGGCCCCCCAAAACCTAAGTGGAAATGGTCAGTGACCTGCTACACTGCCTGGACACACACAGGTCTGTGGGGCCAGATGGGACTGACCCAAAACCACTGAGGGAGCTGGTGGAAATGCTCACCAAACCACCTTCCTTTAAATTTTCAGTTGGGTCACAACAACCCCATCCAATGCTAAAGGCTTGAGGGCAGAGCAGTTGGAAGGCAGCCTGTTGGAAAAGGACCTGGGAATGCTGGTTGACAGTGGTTGAACATAAGCCACTGTGTGCTCAGGTGGCCAAGAAGGCCAGTGGTTCCTGCCCTGTACTGGCAACAGTTTGGCCAGCAGGACCAGGGCAGTGACCGCGATGCTATTTCAGTTTTTGCCTTTTTTCTTTATATATTCTCTGTATTTTTACACATGTAGCTTATTGTATTAGCAGCTAATTTTTCCAGTAATTTTCCATGGCCTTTCCCAAACCAGAAAGACAAAACAAATTCCAGAGCTCCAAGGTCTGGTGGGTACAAGGCCCCTATCTTATCTTGATTCTTCCAGGCTACCAAGGTCGAGAGCAACTCTTTTGAGACACATGTCATAGACAGAGTAGAACTAGTGCCGAGGGGGGTGCTCCAGAGAAGGGGCTTGACTGGGGGAGAACTGCACTACCACTTGTCTGCCTAACTGGTGCTTTTTATCAATTATACTGATTTCCTAAAACCTATAAAAACTGTATTCACCCCATGTGAATGAGCTCTTTTGGATCTTCTCCATAACTGCCCCTGGAAGCCTCCAAATAAAGATTCACTTTTATATTACCTCCTTACTAAAATTATCTTGAGTTTCATTTCCAGATTGGGAATAAAGCAACAACTGACCCCTGTACTTGGCACTGGTGAGGCATACCTTGAGTCCTGTGTGCAGTTTGGGGCCCTTCAATTCAGGAAAAACATTAAGGTGCTGGAGTGAGTCCAGAGAAGGGCAATGGAACTGGGGAAGAGTCTGGAGCACAACTGAGGGAGCTGGAGGTGTTTAGCCTGGAGAAGAGGAGGCTCAGGGGAGACCTTATCACTACATCTCCCTGAAACAAGGATGTAGCGAGGTGGGGGTTGGTCTCCCTTTCCAAGTAACAAACAACAAGACAAGAGGAAACAGCCTAAGGAAGTGGTGCTAGGGAAGTTTGGATATTAGGGAAAAAAATCTTCACTGAAAGTGTTGTCAGGCATTGGAATAGGCTGCTTGGGGAAGGTTGGAGTCAAAATCCCTGGAGATATTTAAAAGATGTGTAGGTGTGGCACTTGGGGACATGGGTCACTGGTGAACTTGGTGGTGCTGAGTTACGGGTTGGACTCAATCTCAGAGGTCTTTTCCAGCCTTGATGATTCTATGGTAGAATGATTTTATAGGAAGACTATGACAGAGGACCTAATTTACCTCTTCTGATTAGCTCTTTTCCTTCATCAATCAAATCAGAGGTCATTTCGCTATCCCCCATGAACTGCTGGAATCCCAAAAGATTCAAACAACGAGTTCCTAAACTGGTAAAAGAAGAAGCAATTTCCTTTATTAATTTACAATTAGTAGTTTAGATATATTACAAAACAAAATGTAAACCAAACTATTCAGAACTGTATGGACAATCCGAGTAAAAAGGAAAAACACACAATACAGATTATTATACCAGCTGAGACAATGGAAAATAACGAACTCAGAAAAGGAACTGGTCACCCAGAAAAGTAAGGTGACCTAGGTGACCCACAACAGTAACACAATCCTAAATACAACTGAAAGTGATGGAATAACCCTATTCAAACTGAGAGATTGAAGTGCATACAGTCTGAGAGTACTGCAAATGACACTTGCTTTAAATGCTTTCAATATTAGAACTTGCTTTAAATGTTCTCAGATATAACAGAATTAGGACATGTAATATGTCATCAACTCTTGCTTATTCTTATCAATTCAATTCTGCTTATTATGATTTCTGTGTTTTTGAAACAGTAATACCATACGAAAACCACTTTCACTTCAGGTTTCACTTTGGAGAATATGTGGCATACTTTTAAGTTGTAGGGATGCTGGCTACCCTTTTGCATAGCCATTAGGCAGCAGTCAGATAGCAAGCTTGCTCCACCTTTTTTAAGCCAGTCCTGGAACTACATAGCATGAAACCACTTCCACCTTTTCAACTTCACACCAGAAAACATGACTGCTGTTTTCGTGCTGTTTTCCTTCCTCCAAACTGGAATATTGATATCAAGCTCAAAGTCGGCTGTATTGTATATTTATGCTGAAAAGTTTTTCTCTTATACTACCTGAACTTTAAGACTGCTGGATTAAACACAGGAGACAGCTTTCCTCAACAGATTTTAATCCAGCCTTCAGTTTTGCATATATCTGAATTAGAAGAGGTCATTAAAGCAACTCTCCTTTAATTTCTATTCCTCCTTTTCACTATGGCATTTAAGGCCCAGGATGATCATCATGGACAAGAAGCCACATAAACTCTTTTCTTGTCATTGGCTTTCCTGTTGTTTGTTTTGTTTTGTTTTGTTTGCTTTTTTAGGTCCACCACCACTTTCGTCACTTAACCTAAAGGTAAGCAGGAAAAGCTCACAACTAGACACTTGTTGTCTTATTATCTATAGATGCACATACAGTATTAATGGACGACATTTCACTACATTGTACTTGACTAAAAACGTATACTTTGCTTCTGACTGAATGGTAATGCAAAATTGAAGATATTAACATATATGTAGTTTAGCAAGGTCAGACCAAAAGTATCTCATCCCTTACAGTGTTCAAAAGTTGACATTTTGGAATTATAAAGCGAGAATGTAACAGCATTTTCTGGAATTACCCTCCCAACCTCCAACAAACTATAGCTTAGGGAAACAAGATCAAATGATTTAAACCAGTATGCATTACCAGAAGTCTGGTAATGCATCAGAAACTTGTTATGAGTCTGTCAGAAAGCTCAATACCTAAAATTGCTGCTACTGCTTCTTAATTTATTAGAAAACTTTGCTGAAATCAGCTTCCTCATGGTAATTTTAATCTCAAAAGCAGAATCTAAGTGTTCACAGGATCCAAAGTTTGAACAGAACACCCTTCAAAATCTAGGAATGAAGTTTAAATTAACTCAGTTATGAGTTAATATAATCTATATTCTTAAAATATACACATTTCACCTATACAAATAGCAATCTATGGATCTAAGTTTTGCCTATTTTTTAAATGATACAACTCAACTGCTGAAAAAAGGAGTATTGAATCTCTTCCTGAATTAGATGAAACTAATTTTATTAATTTAAAGAAGCATGAAGGATCTGTCTTGCAAATCACTTACCTGAAGTATGTAGCAATACAGAGAATGACAACAAGCATTGGGTAGTATATATAGAATCCATCTGCAATGAAGGACAGCACCCTCATGGATCCCATTATCTAGAAAAAAAAATCCACAAGAACAAGCTCTAATTAGCTATATTCTACATAAACCCATGAAGACTGTGTCTTCTCACATAAATATACAATCACTTACAGGTATTGAAATGAAGGCAATATTATTACATCTGTTTAAAAATAAGCACACGTAAAGGTCACCTCCAGCACCTCAAGGTTTCTAAAGTTCTAGATTTTGTAGTCTCACCTACTCCAGAACAAGGGCAAATCCAGTGGATTTTTTTCATCTGCTGTGAAAAGTTAGTAACTAAGAATCTAGTTACTAACAACAAAGATGTAAGACGAAACTGAAACCAGCTCTTCAATAAAACCAAACTCACTGGTTTTCAGTAGGAAGTTAGGATTGCTCCCCATCTATAGGGATGCCCTTTCACACGAAAGCCAGTGAAAGCTAAAACTAATAGGAGTTTCAATTAGGAAATTAAGAACACCCTGAACTCTAAAGTATAATACTTTACTTTCTTAAGATAAGGAAAAAAAAAATTAAATAAAAGCTATACATGACTCCTAGAAATCATTACCAAACTCCTAGTCTATAACCAAGTATTTTTATCCTATTGAAAAGGCTGAAAAGATTTGAATATCTGAATCTTACTATAAGACTGATTTAAAAATACTTGGCCTATTCTCCAAACCGTATCGAAAGCTCAAACCAACATTTTCTTACTTACAGATGTATAAGCAGTTGGCTGAGTGTTTTTGTGAGAGATTGTGGCATCCATATGGGTCAAGCCCAGAAAGTTCAAGCACAATGGTGGAGTAAGACGGCAAAATAACCTGCACAAATGCAAGAGGCAACAGCATTTAAGAGTTTCATACATTCACTACAAAATTGTAACTGGATCTATCACAGAATAACGATGTAGAGTTCATTAGGAATTACACCCATAAATTACAAATTAAAGAATGTAAATGGAAATTTCACGCACATTTTCAATTCAGTATTTGATAGAACACCTGCAAAACATATACCAAATACTCACATGCCACTGAAAAGGAGACTGTATGCATCTGTTTGATGATGTGAAGCTAAGTAATAATAGTTAAATACACGGATCCTGAAGACAGTAGAGTAAACACAGATACTTAGGAAAAAGATGGTAAGAAAACAGGCCATCTAGGGGGAAAAAAAGTGTTGTTAAGTTGTTTAAATGTAGAACACTATTAAAGGTTTCAATGCAATCGGCACATAGCTTGTCACATGCAGAGACCATCTCCAGCCTTAATTTTTCATTTTGAGATGTGACAACACCAACAGCTTTGAGAAGAGTTTCAGTTTTTCTCAGCAATTTAAACTGGGAATGA
Source organism: Vireo altiloquus (assembly GCA_013396875.1). NCBI lineage: Eukaryota > Metazoa > Chordata > Aves > Passeriformes > Vireonidae > Vireo > Vireo altiloquus. The sequence goes on from VZRF01012365.1 coordinate 185,225, forward strand.
TAATTGTAACATTCTACATATAAGCTAACACAGTTGACCCTAGAAACATTCTACTACTTCTTGTTATGCAAATAAAATTGCTTTAATTGCCTCAATAATTACTATGACTGATCTGGCATTTCTTCCCACAAAAAAAGGCATAAACCAAAATGTTTTTAAATCAACTTTTCCTAAGTATACTGGAATTTTTCAGCTCAGTATCTTTACTGATAAATTTGTGCACACATATGCTAGCTACACCTGTAACTGGATTCTTGGCCATCAGCAAATTCCTGTTTAGGAAATTGAGGTCACACACATGGCTGACTAGAAAGAATCTAATTAACACTTAAGCTCCAAGCTAGTGTTTCAGAAATTACTCTACACATTATATTCAGGCCAGCTGGGTCATGTGTTCACCTGGTATTTGAGAGTTTTGGCAAGTGGTAAAAGGCAGACTTCCTCCACAGAAACAAAGTTTGCTACCATATATTTAGAGACCTTCTGAAAGTTCACAGATTATTTAGAGATTTATTTTTAAACCTATTTTATCTACTGCTGTTATCAGAACCATTTATCTGAAAATATTTTTGTCAAGTGATTATCTCCAACTTACCTCTATGTATATATAATTGTATGTCTTTTCTGCCAGCTGTATGAAAACTGCAAATAGTGACAGAACTGGTTTTGTGCTGAAAAATGTGCACTCTGACCACACAACAATTACAGAGAATGTGGCTAGCACAACTGCGAGCACTCTGTAAAACCATGGTCGCAGAAGGCATTCCCAGTACCACTCTGGAAAAAACAAACACACAGACACATCCAGAACGGGTTAATGAAAATTACACAACCAACTCCCTCACGAAAGGCTTCAAACTTTGCTCTTGCTTTATTGCAACACATAACTGCTACCAAACTTGTAAATAAAATTTAGGCTTATGGCAGCATAGAATTACTGTATGATAGCTATTCCATACATAAAGGTATTAATAGAGTAGACTTGCTTCCCTCTACTGCAGCTGAACTTTTTACATGAAACAATTGGTTCTTTTTACAGAATGGTATCAGTTATGGCTTGACACACTCAAAATCTGCATGACAGCACTTACCAACCGTTGGTGTGTAGAAATACTGAATAATTTTATTTTCTGGTTCCTGGGAATGAAAGGTATGAACAAACTGCCGAGTTGCACTGCTTTCATTTTTTGCCACATCTTCTAGGTAAAATGCTTGTTCTAAAAGAATTTGCCACTGGACCTGTGTACGACGATGTCTCTGTACTGAATAGATTACCTACAATAAATTGGAAGACATCAGGGTTACAAGGTCCTCATTTCAAAAAACGGCAGAAAATCTTTGCAAAATCCCTTGAAAATGTGTGCACTGCAGAATTGCAAGGAATAATTTTGTATATTCAAAAAAAGCAGGTAGTTAATTCTCTAAATAAATAAATCATAGAAGGACTACATACATGATTACTGAGTTTGGCAGCTCTTTCATCACAAACCATCCGTAGCAGTGAAATCCTACTTTTTTCAACCTACCACTTTATTTTTGCATCTCAGTGACCATCAAGCTTTTACTAAAATTTCTTTTTCAGAATGCACTGTCAATCAACCATTACACGGCGTATTCACAGACAGCTATAATACTATCAAGATATACCACAAGAAGAACACTTTTTACACATCCGGAACTTTGATCATTTGGGATATTAAACTTCTGTGCTTTCTTTCACCAAGAAAAGTTTCTGTTAAGTAGTTCACCCACTATACTCAACAATCCAGATGAAGTGCAATCAAAATCTTTGACTGTCATTTACTCTCATTACATTAGCACAAGTGAGGCATTCTCCTATCTGTTAGTTATACCTGCTTGTGAAGTTTGGCCAAACTTTTCTCACTGGGATAACTGTTCTGTCTTTCATCAAAATCTTCATAATCATCCATGTTCCTACCCATTCTTTCCTGGTACTCAGTAGGGCACTGGAAGGAAAAGGGAAAATTAGCTGGGAGATGAAGGAGTAGCAAGCAGTCTTTGCTAATTATTTGTGAAAGTTTGAGGCATTTAATGCAACTGAAAAGCTGACTCTGAGCACACATTCTTCTCTTTCTACAGCACTCTCTATGTCAAAATACATCTGATAATTACATACATTGTAAGAAAGCATTTCACAAAGAATTTCAACTCAGACTCTTGACAGAAGCTCAGATGTCAACTAGAGATTTTATATCAAAAGCAAAATAAAGTAATGTAAAAGTATTCTGTATGTGCAGGAAGCACCTCCTCCCAACTGAATTATTACGGTTGAAGATGAGCAATTGGTTACCTTTTTCAGTATTGTATCAACACATTTCCTCAAGGGGTGATTATATTTGATACTCTCACTTACTTTACGGACTTCCTGTTGAAAGGAAAAATAACAGAGTAGTTTAATAAAACTAAACTGCTAAATTAAAAATGTGAATTAAATAAATTTTTAATAAATTATAAATTTTTACTCGTCAATTACAGCTGCAGCCCTCCCAACTGGAAAATATAGCCATCAAAGCTTAAAAAAAAATACAGCTTCCTAAAGCCATAGCTTTACTAAGTATCTCATAAAAGTTAAGTAAAATATTTGTAAAGAACACCTATGTATTTTTTTAAAAAAGAACATCAGTGTGCAACACTACCACACAAATGTGTGGAGGCTTTGTTTCTGTGCATGAAGGTTGAAATGGAGAAGACTTTCTTGTTTAAGTTATAAATAAAAAAGATAAAAAGAGGAAGTCCCACTGACTGACTAGGGGCATTGACTGCCTCTTTAGGAAGCCTGTTCCAGTGTGAGGCCACCCCTCAGCGTTACAGTAAGGAAATGCTTCCTCATGTCCAGTCTGGACCTCTCTGGATACGGCTCTGAACTGCCACCATGCACCCTGTCGCTGGCTACCAGGGAAAAGACATCAGCATCTCCCTCTCCAGGCATCTGAACAATGCTCTCAGTAATTTGCTTCAACTTTTAGTCAGCACAGAAGTGGTCAGACAGCTGGATCGGATGACCATTGTTGGTTCCTTTCAGTGGCAATACTCTGTTTTAAGTGCTATCCTGGTAAAAAAAAAGTCTTCATTGCTCATTTTCTAGGAAGTTTTGTAGTTACATCCCACTTAGACATTTTTAGCTGTTTTTAGCAGTTTCTTCAAAATACTATTACTGATGAATGGGGATTCTACTAATGATTTATAGTAAAACATAACCCAGATTTCCACTCTACAACAGCTCACACGTATTATTCCAAGCCATGGTACCCCAGCAGTAGAACCAGGAATAGCTATTCAAAGGGTTGGATTTCCACTCTGTTCTTGAACTACATTACAGCCTATTCAACAACAGAGTCTCAAAAGAGACTTTGAAAAAAACAATTATCTATATATTCTCTTCTCACAAAGCATACAAGCGTGGAGTTTTCACCATTTGGAAACTCTTCTCGAGATTCCAGAAATACACTGAGAGCAGAGCATAAAAGAAGTACACAATTTGAACACTAGCGAAACATCTGTACACTAACTGTTCAAGCTCACTCTGAAACGCTATTTGTTAGTTACCAGTATTACTCCAAAAGGGTAAAAAAAATAGACTCAACAAATAATGGTTATCAAGTTGCAATGACTTTCAAGTTCATCACAGCAAGGACTATTTCTGCTTTGGGTCGAGTGTAATCAAGTGGCACACTATGGTGATTTTCTTATTTTACACGTATTTTACATTAAGGTCATGCTACAAGTGTCCAACACCAGCAAATTCAGACAACCAACAACAGTCTTCGCCTTTTTCACAGGGAAAGCTCATTACTTACCTCCATAATATCTTCTAAATTCTCCTCTGCATCTGCTTTTTCAGTCATCAGTTTGGCAGCTTTGAAATAAGTCTTCATGAGTAGATAACCCCTCTTGGCCCCATTCCAGTGAGAACGAGGGATTTCCACCAAACCATAACCCAAAAGCAACACAAGAAGGAACAGACCCCATGTATTTGCAGCAGCTATTCCAATAGTCTGAAGTTGGTTCCTAAGAAAACAAAATAGTATGAAAAACTCAAACAAATAACACCCTCCTATTCTGCTTGCAAGAAATCAGCCTTGAAGTATCAAGATGCACCACTGTGGCTTTCAAGTTTACAGGAACAGACCCACTATCACCTAAATTTTTGCCTGGAGCAATCTGCTACTTGGCCACATTTAAGCTGCCAAAATTTTCCTGTAACTCCCATGTTTCTGCCCACTATGGAAGGAAGATAAGAATTTGCTTGTTCTCAAATAAACTGTTCTCCCAGGGGAATATGTTCCCTTAGGAAACAACATGAACTTAGCCAACTTACTGAAAATGAAGTCAAAACAACATAATGGCAGTCACTGTAAGAAACAGCCTCAGAATCCAGGGTACTCAGAATATTGTGTTGAGAAATTTGTATTCACATTTGTATTCCATCTAGTATGGAAGACTATTAGCAATTTACAGATGTCAATTATTTTAACTTTCCTTTTCACCTTCAAAGTCTACAGCATTCAGATGCACTATACAGGAAATACTCATTTTTTGAAATATGTTGTTCTCAAAACACTGGAAGTTTCTGCACTAACTTTGCAAATGTGATTGTATGGAGAAAAAAGTACAATTGCAAATACAAGAGGATTCCTCTGCTGTACATTATAAATAAGAAAACAAAAACCCAAATTTCTATGAATACTCAAAAAAGATCCTTTCACATAAAAAGTTAACATAACTTTCTAACTGCCTAGCCAAATATAGTAACTAAAATTCATTTTTTTCAGAAAGACCCATTTCATCCACAGAAGAAATTATCCATGACAATTCTGCAAAAACTCATGCAAGTGTTTACATTATTCTTACCATTGTAAATTGAAGTTTGGGTTTACAGCCACATATATTAGAAATGCTCCAAAAATCAGCAAGTAAGTGCCATAATAGATGGCATTCTCAATCAAAGCAGTTTTGATCTTTCCAGTGATGGAGAACCCGCCTGATCTAGCATATGACTGCATGAAAGGTAGCAGAATCCTAGGACAAGAGAAAACAAACCAAAACCACATCAGCCAACCAAACAAAACCCACCAACCCCCTTCAAAAAAATCTCCCAAACACCCCACACCACCACCCCCTCCCCAAAAGAGTACTTTAGGAATATAAGTATTCCTTATACTTTAGGAATATAAGGTTACTGAGGCAGGGGTGTTAAAATTTAAGACTCCCAAGCATCTAAGAAATTAGCTACTTCAATGTTTTTATTCTAGATGTACCTGTCTGATGGCAAAACTTAAACAAGCTGCAGATAAAAACAATACAGTTAGCTTTACCATGAAAAATCTATAATCTGTGATAAATAAGAATGAACTACCAACCCCGATATCCTTGAGTAAATACAAAAATAATTATTTGATGACAGGTTGATCAGAAACCACACAAAACACAGACAAGCCAAACCCTCCTATACAAATCTTTTTTCTGTAGCTTTATATAAAATATCCAATAAAACCAAATAAGTTATAATTTTACTCAAAATTCACCCAACTTATTCATGGAATTATTTTTGTATCTGGTTGCCTAAAACCCATTTTTTCAGACAATCTATCTATAAACACCTACATGTGTAAATTGCTCAGTTTCAACTACAAAAGTGAACCAAGGGTAAATGGCTGCCACCTGAAATTTGCTTCCAGAGAAGCAAGAAATAAAAGAATATGCCCAAGTTAGTACACTCATTATTACAGAAATTTCACTACTAGCAAACAATATACAATTTAAAACCTCTTTCCCATAGTGATATACATTTTTACAGAATGCTATGACTGTTAAGATGGTTCACTTAAAAACTGTATCATAGTCTCCACCATATTCTTTTGCCTTACCATGTTAAAAACTGAGATGTCCAATATACAACACGCCAGAAAATTGGCATAATTCCATCAGGAATGTAACTCCATGGTTTGAAACATTTTTGCTTGCTGTTACAATGTAAAGAAGATTATTGTTAGTCATAGAGCATGAGTATAAAAAGCATTTTCTATAAACTGCTATCTAGAAAAGTCTTTGAAAAGAACACAGAAGTGCAATACTATTTAAATACATAGTCAACAATCAACCATCTCCCAAATAAATAAACTGAATGATCACCTAGAAATATTTATCATTTTCCTAACCACAAATAATATATCTGGACAGGACATCTTTCTTAGAGAAAAAACCAGAATCTCAAAGACTGAAGAGGAATATTGAATAAAGAATTTTAAGGCTATAATTTTTTATTTTCAGTAGTAATTACTTCATGCATAGAAAGAACACTTTTTCAGACAGTGAAGCATTGAACTTTAGTTAGAACAGCAGGTTTTTAAAAAATATCTAGGGACACCATTATCTAGAGCATTTAATTATACAAAAAACATATTAATTGTTTCTTCTGCCAGTCAGCTGGATTCAGTCAGTCGTATAAAAATTTTGATTCAGTACGTCAATACTCTTCTGACAGATAGTGTTCACTTCAGAAGACCAGAAAAGCCATATGAGCCATTTCAGTAAAAAAACCCAAAAAACCAAAAAACCAAAACCAAAGGACAAGGCGTCCATCTACACTAAGGCAGTTTGGTTTTTTCCCACATACCTGACTGAGTAATGAAGCAAGGGTAAGTCAAGGGGCAATAAAGACAACTTAGATAGGATTACCTAATGAGAAATAATTGGTGTTTTCCAGGGTCAAACTAGTTAAGCCTGAGTTGTAAGTTTCTTTGTGTACAGCCTAAATATTTTCAAAACTATGAAATTAAGATTAAATGACAGGCAGTATGACTAAAGGTTTCAACATCTCTCCTATGAAGACAGGCTGAGAGAGCATGGGTTGTTCCACTTGGAGAAGAGAAGGCGCCAGGAGACCTTACAGCACCTCCCACTACCTAAAGGGGGCTTATAAAAAGGAGGGAAATGGACTTTTTATATGGGCAGAGTGACAGGACAAGGGGCAATGGTTTTCAACTAATGGAGGGCAGGTTTAAATTAGAGATTAGGAAGAAAATCTTTACTGTGCAGGTGGTGAGGCACTGGAACAGGGTGCCCAGAGATGCTGTGGATGCCTCATTCCTGGTAGTGCTCAAGGCCAGGCTGGATTGGGCTAGTGAAAGGTGTCCCTGCCCCTGGCAGAGGATTGGAACCGGATGATCTTTAAGGTCCCTTCCAATCCAAACCATTCAGTGATTCTATGAAAAGAAGTTTGTCTGAAGCTACAGGTACCTTAAAAGGTTACTGGATATTTTCAAACTATGTGTATACTTAACTAGGTTTAATCAACATGGACTGGGTGGTCTTAAGTATAAGGTGCAATATCGTGTCACTAAGTCTGTCATTTCACCATTCTTCCAGGCCCTGCTTTGGGGCAGCAAGACTTTGCACTACTGTACCAGCTGACATCTTAAAGGCTCTGATCATCTTACAGATAACTACACTGCAGACATCAACAACACCAGGAAACAGCCAGTGTAGGCTAACAGGTGAGCAGCCACAGGAAAGAACCGATGTTAGTCTACTTCTCCAAGTTTAGGGATTACTTTCTTCCTGCCAGGACACAACTAGCAGGCTATCATTACTTTGGTGGAATACAGTAGATTCCAGATAACTCCCGTTATCATATATATGTAATTATAACAAGCAATTTGATATGCTGCTTACATATAAGACAAGCTACTAATTTCATTTATAAGGTATAAAATTAGATTTTCAGGCTTAAAGTCTTTAAGATTGTAAAGGGTAAGCATTCACCAAAGCCCCTCCTCATAAACAGGATTGCTCAAAAAGCTTAGTCCTATTGCTTTAACAAAAAAAGGGAATCTAGTGCCACAAAAAAATAATAGTTTGGTAAGCAGCTAGAACTACTACATAATTACTGTGCAATTACTCCCAGCAGATACAGATCCACTTTTCTTCACCTCTTCCCTCACTGTCCTGTATATTTACAAACTTCTAATTTTGCATCACACAGATAACACTTGTTTATCAGTATTAAAAAAGAAAATCATAAAATACAGTCCAAAGAAAAAAACATGTAAGTCATACCTTGGAGCAAGAGTAACGTAGGAGCCATTACTTTCCGCAGGACTGGAGTTCACTGCAAGTTTGCATCGATTATAAATAGTCTAAAAGACAATTTATTTTATATCAGTGACCAAAGAGGCATAATACTTATTTAAAAGCAGTAGGTCCTATTTTAAAGACATTTTCTGTACTCCAGGTTTACACTGGAAATTAATTATACTAATAAACATTCAAATCAACATGCAATTAGCAGTCAAGCAGGAAAAATGCTGTAAGTGTCCTTATGGTGCCTAAACAGATAAAATATTTGTTATAAACAAATTATGAAATTTTAAAATGTTTGAAATAGATTTGTTATCTGATCAGATCAACAAAAAGTAAAATTAATTATGAACACAGACATTGTCATGTTTAATTTATTAAAACACTACATGGAAGATTTCTTTGTTTCTAAGTGATGGCCTTTTGCAATCATTAGTTTAGAGAAACACAATACCCATTCAATGCAATTAAGCAGGAAGTCTTGCATGTTTCTTACCGTACTGACATCCAGAGGCAGTATGAATACAATCAGGAAACAGAGATACCAAGCCAATAATGTTGCAATGATCACCAGCCTATGCTGTTTCTTGAAGTCTCCATACCGGTGAAGTAGGAATAACGCCAGGAAAAAGACAAATACTATCTCGAGGCCCAATGCTGCACCACTCATGGTTAAATGCTGGCTCCAGCCACACCACTCTCACTTGAGAAAGCAGATTAGAACTGCAAGACAAAAAGACCTTTAATTACATTAAAATCTCTGGAAGATATTTATGCAGAAGAGTTGTTGAATGGACACTTTAAAATGTATTCACGGACTTTTTGTACTTCACATGACCAGGACTCTGATCAGACAAAACCAGAGATTTTCAGCAAGGTGCCCTGAAGTACTCTGCAGAAATCAAAAGATGTCATTCCAATGCTGTCATTTCCAGGAACATATTAGGACAAGTCCCGTTCATCATCTTCATACACAATAGATCCAGGAGGCAAATCTCAGTCCCTGAACAGACTACTAGTCCAACTTTAGGTCCAGTACAAATTTCAAGATGAAATTCTATCCTGTTTTTTTTTTTCCTTTTAGAAGTAATCAACTAATTTGGACAAAGGGTTAACTGCTTAAACTAAGTGTTTCTGGATAGCTAATGAACAACTTTTTCAATGGAGTGTACCTCAAATACATATCTGAAGTCTGTACACAAGAGTTAACAGAGCATAAAAACACAGGAAAGTATGTGTCAGTCTACTTGTAATGTACCTCTTTTAGGTTTGAAATTTCAAGAATTTCAATGCACCTTAGTACTCCTCTTCTGCTCTTCAGAGAAACAAGGGTCTCGATTCATTTGGTATTAGTTAGCCACGATCTATTTTTGCTTTGCTCTTCCTTATGGGTTTAGTTACTCTGTTACAGTCAGGACTGCTGTTAAGTGCCTAGGAAGTTCATACAGCTTCGTATGAACAAGCTATAATGCAAAGGGACAGTGAGCTGCACAAATCCATTACAGAAAATTTCACTGACTTGTTACATTTTTATTTTAACTGCTTCAAGCCTTTTAATAAACATTTTACCACTGGCAGTTTAAGCACTATCCAAAAAAAAAAAAAAAAAGTTTATTACTGGGGTCAGTCTGACTTGCTTCTCCCTCAAGATTAACATTTAGCTGGTTTGATTTAAGTGAAATAGTTTTTGCTATGGCTTTGCTGTTAAGACTTTCAGTATTTTCACTTTTCTGGAGATTTAAAAGAAATGCTATTACTAAAATTCCCCTCTACTTACTTTTAAATCCCTTCAGAATTAGGTAAAGTGAACCGTTTCTTTTACTAATTTCTCAGTAAACTGCTTAAGTAGATCTGTTATGCTTGAGGGCACTAAGCAGTGAAAATTCTCTTATTTGTACTAAAACAACTCTAAAATTTGTGATGCCATTACTACCTTGAGGACACAGAGGAGCAATTATTCTGTGATATTTTTTCCCCTCAAAAGCTTGTTTCTCTCCATTTTCTACATTCCTATTTGAATTTCAAACAGCAAGAGCAGCCTGTTAACTCCATACTGGCTGCAAAACATAGAGCATTCCATATTCTGAAAATAACTCAAGTTACCTCCCTGTTTGTTGTCAAAGATGCACATACTTTTTCCTTTCTGCCTTTCATCAAACACATTCATCAAACTACCACCATTTCCATTAGGACAAAGCATTCCTCTAACCATCTGTCTATACTCTACTTTAGCCAGATCATTTGTACATTAAAAATCCAGGATATCTGACCCATTTCTCAATCACTTATTTGAAGCAAGTCTGTGACTGTTCTATTGTACCATTCTTGTTTCCTCTGAAAAGTCTTTTGTATTTACAGTATAGCAGCAAATTCCACAGAAGCAAAAATAACAAAACAATTACGTATCACCTTAATTAAGGCATTGCTATTTGGCATGTAGCTTTCAGTGTCCATTATAGCCACACCTTTTGCTACATAAACAAAAAAATTATACAGCATACTCTTCATTAGTCACAAAGTTTTATTACAGTCACACCTAAAAAGCTGCTGTCAAAACAGAAGGTGAAAAGTTTTTGTGCAAGATGCTGAACTCAGCTACGATCATGAGGGAACTTCCAGAAATATTATAAAAATGTACTGAATATGCTAAAATAAAGAGGGACTTGAGTCCTACTACAACTTAACTCACTTTCAAAGACAAAAGTGACTTTGCAGTTATCAGTAAACTACATCTTTATGTTCTTCCCTGGTTCCTATTATAATCCCAGAGTACAAAAAGAAAGGCCTATTTTTTCACAAGACTGCAACTAATAACACTCTGTTTTGAATTAATGTATACACATTTTCAAACATTTTCAACAGCTTAAACTTTTTAGATAGGAACTATTTAAAACCAGCTCTCCATATAAGGAGGTTAAATGCAAGCAAATCCACAAAGTGAGAAATGCAGTGCTTGAGAGGAGCTCTTCTGGTGAACTATATCCAACCCAACACCCCAGACCTATCTGGGATCTGTTCTACTAGAACCAGACCTTAAAGTATATTACTGCAGGGTATAAAGCCATAACTTCCTCTGGAAAGCAGCATTTCCTGAACCTGGTTGTTAGCTCAAAGAAAGGCAGGCTCCTTAACCATCACCCTGTTTCTTCCCTCTATTTAGACAGCCATCTTGCTATTGACATAAAGCTTAGTATCAGCCAGCTCAAATTCCAGAATCTCTAAAAAAAAGCTGTCCTGAAAAACACTACTCCAGAAGAGTTCTCTTGTACTGTAAAACTGTCAGTGGCTTAGAAGATGCTCCTGTGAAAGCAATGGCAAAGTAACAAGAGCCCTCACCATGAATGGGAAGTATTTATTAGCATACTCAGTTTCTGAAGAAGCAGACAACTACAGATTAATACAAATACGATTAAAAGCTGAAACACTGCCACAGGAAGTGCACCTTAACCAATAAAACACAAGGACATGCTCTTGTGTTAGCTTAGGATTTTCCTGCTTCTTTTCAGACACAGACAAAATCAGTTAAGACTTTAATTTTACCCAGCTATTAACTCTGCAAGCATCATAAAGGGCTCAGTTTAGGCTTAATTCCCTTTATATGATAGACTCCCTACTATCAACAGTATTAAATTACCCTGCCAACCGAAGAGTAACTGCACTCATGACATCTACATTACAAATGAACTAACTACTCTGCCTGGTACAGAAAGATCAGGTTACTAAATGAAACAGCAGAGAATGAAAAACCCCACACTTTCTTAGAGTTTTTATACAGCACCAAATTTAACAAAGACACTCCAATATTATGTTCGCAAAGAAGGCTAAAAAGACTAAAGCAAATCTGTGAAGGATTCCCCCAGTCTCCCAGCAAATGCCTGAGGAGGCCTGAACTGAGGGTAACCACTGCTTCACATGCCTTTATACTAAAAAGTATAAATAGGACTATAACCTGCAGGGCGTTTCCTTCACAAATTCAGCTTTATTAAGAACTCCAAATTCTTCCCCTCCAGGAAACATAACCTTCTTTATCCTGTATTTCTGTGGTTGACTGCTCCTTCTTAAACACAGGCAAAAAACTCCACTCACTTGCACTCGTTCCCCTCTCACAAATTTCCAAATCTTTAAGGTATTTTAATTTACACTACCACATTCAGAAAGACCTGAAATCTCTCATAGTTTTGTGCCTTCTATAGTTTTAATCATCATATTATTTCATTAGGGAAACTGTGAAAACCATGAAAAGTATTTGACAAGGGAATGGCTTCCTCAGTCACAACAGTGGCTCTTCCCAGCTTCCTTTCCCAAGCAAAAACATCCTAAGGAACAGAATCAAAGTCCTATTAAGCAACATATAAGATTATCAACTGATCCTCTTGTATACAGTAGGTCTGTCAGTCATTACTGAGATAGATTAGATTACTTCAACTATTTGTCCTTGACAAACTGATGCTGTCTTTTACTCAGCTATTATAGTCTACATACTTACAAACAGCTTTAGTGACAGAATTTTTTTCAGGAATTCGAAAAGGAGTTTGCCAATCCATAGCTCTGCCTGTCCTTCAAACATTAATAATAAAGACAGCCACCATGCTTCTGGTTTTCCTCTCTGTGGTACCTCAGACATTTCTATACTAAAGACTTTTTTTTCTTCTTTAAGTATTCTCAAGTAGAGATCAAACAGATTTGGAAAAGCTGCATTCCTAGACATCTTGACTATTTCAGTTGAAACACCTGAAAAACCAAGCAGCCTTACTCTGCATTTTCAAAGATCCTAATTACATCTGAAAAAAACCTGTTACCAACAAAGTTGCCAATCTATGAAAGGGATGTTAGAGACAGGCATGGACAGAACCGAGAGTCTCAACACACCAAAAAAACATCTGGGCAACAGCATCTCCCACCTCAAGCTGAATTCACAACTCACCTGCAAGTACAAAAGCTGCCATCTCCAGCAATATATCAATGGCCAACCCAATGATGAGCTTCTGCCTTTCAGCTAGTTCTTATTGAGGTTCTACCAGCACATTTCACTTGACAAAACAACCCAGTGTTTGGTTTCTGAACCCTGCCCTACTTGGCAAAATAATGCTGCAAAGAATCATGAAGACAGACTTCACTCTACAGACATGATTAAGCCTTTAGTACTGACAACTCCCTCACACTAAGAGCCCTCAACACTTCCATCTTTAAACAACACAACGGGCTAACTTACACTTCAGAACTCATAAAGTGGGAAGAACGAGACGCAAAGCAACAATAAAAATAGTCCCTCAAGCTATTTTAATATCCAAGTCTGCACAGAGAGTTGTGGCAATTTCTCTTTGGTAGGTTTCAGGTTTAGGGGAGGGGTGGCATTGTGGGTTTTGTATGGTTGGTTGGTTTGGGTTTTTCTGTTTACTTTTTTATTACACACTAGCCCTTAGAGCTTGGGGGAAATAGTAAGTATTTATAAACAGACAACAAAGAGCTGCTTTATCTCAGTACAGTGAAATAGCTATCTAAAGAAAGAAAATAGCCACAAACTGCCCAAGAAAACCAACCAGAGAAGTTATCTGATTGCACTATTTGAGAGAAACAACCTCTGAGATTAGTGAAGAAAGCAATTTACATGGCTTTGCTCTTCTAAGACACACTAGTCAGTCTATGTACTGACTGATATTTTATTAATACTTGTCAGTTCAACTACTTTGCAATGAAGAAAAATTTTAAACTGACTAAATATTTAATTGATAAGATATCAATATTTAGGGAAACCAGTTTTGTATCTTCTAATTAAAAGAAAAAATACTGTGCAGACACCACTCAAAATAGCAATACTCTGATTTTGTAGGAGACTAGGTTCTACACGGCAGCACTAAATGAAAGACAAATGCTCGACCAAGGAACATTAAGATTTTTGCGTTCAAATGCAAGGAAAGACCATCAGTACAAAACCATGGTGAGCTCATTTGCTTTACGTGGTGCTGTCTTGTGCTCTACTAAAGGATCACAGAGTCATTAAGGTTACAAAAGACCTCCAACATCATCAAGCCCAACCTTTAATATATTAAGTACCACAGAGGCGGAAGGTTTCAAAATTTAGGGAAGTATGCTGAAAACAACACACAGAAGAAAATAACTCACTTATCAGAGGAACTGAAATAGAATCACATACAAGTGCTGTACAGTTGCAAGAAGAATCTAAAAAAAGAACAGAAATCAGTATCTGGGCTACCAGACTAATGCACTCAAACAAACCAGGTGTCAGTAAGGCAGTCACATGACTACTGCCCCAACATTGCATTCGGGCAAACAGATTATGTGTTAATTTCTAGACTGTAAAACACAATTGGATTTTACGCAAAATCATCTTTCGATTTCCCAAATTTCCCATACATTAACAGAGAAGAATGACATGATTCATAAAGAAAAAAGGGGCTGCAGAAAAGGTGAAATAAACTCAGGGATTTTTTAAAACCAAAACTCCACCTCTTTTTCATCTGATTATCTGCTTAAATAACCTTTGAACAACTGTTCCGTGACTTAAGATAAAATTGGAAACGGTTAATTTTTTTTTTTTGAGAGTATACGAATGTTAATTTGAGTCACATCTTTCTCTTTACATGACTTGAAGTTGTGCACTCTTTGCCACGGATTCCATTACCACCCTCAATTTTACAGGCACGTCTCTCCATCGTTATGCAGTAAACAAAGGACAGCATTTGCAAGCAAGCGGTAGGCTAAGAGTGGGATTGTACGTGTGTTCAGAATTAGCTCTTCATCCCCACCAATTTCAAAACAAGCAGTTTGGGGGGAAAAAAAAAAAAAAACGCAGGGAAGAGCCGCACTACTGAAAGTCGCGCTGGCTGTGAATCACGGCGTGAAAAGATTGCAGGGTTTGAACAAGCACGGGGAGGGTCAGGACCAGCCACACACGGACAGGTTCAGGTCTTCCGAGAGAAAACCTGCCAGGGTGAAATGTGGCAGCGCTGCACGGCGCTCCCCGCCCGGCGGTGTGCGCACAGGCCTGTGCGGCACGGGACCGAGCTCCGCCGGCACGGAACCAACACCCGAGCTGCGCGCTCGGCTCCCTGACGGGAGGGCGATACTGGGCATAAGAGATGGGAAACGAACGCGCCGACCTCCTCACCCAGCACTGCCCCGCAGCCACCCTTCTCTCCGCGTCCTTGTCACAGGGGACGTGCCCGAGGGCTGCCGCTTCCCA
>VZRF01012365.1:200787-246251 GCA_013396875.1 Vireo altiloquus
GGACGCGGGAGCACCGGGACGCGGGGATGCGCAGAGACACGGGCCTACGGGCACCGCTGCTGGGCTCCGAGGGAGCCGCGTGGCGCCTGGGCTCCGCGTGAGCCCTGGCGGGCGCGGGTCCCTCGGCTGCGTGGGGGTGGCTGGGAGGCTGTGCGCGGTAACCCCGGGAACCGGGAGCGGGAATGGGCTCCCGGGCGCGGGAGCGGTGGTGTGCTTGTGTACGTGTGGCTCCGCGGCTGGCCCCGGGAGTGCGGGGAGCTCTGCCCTTGGGTCTGGCGGGGGGCGGCGTGCGCGGGGCCCGCGTTTCTCCCGCCCTCAGCGGGCGGCAGCCGCGAGTGGAGCTCCCCCCGGCTCCCCGCGCCTCCCGTCCCGCTGCCGCCGCGCCGTGCCAGGGTCCCGCCCGGTGCTGTCGCGGCTGCGTACGGGTTCGGTGGTGTCGGGAGGTTGCCCTACCCCGCCGCCTCCATTGGCTCCGCTCCCCGGTCCCTCGCCCGCCCCATCCGGGAGCGGGGCGCGCTCAGTCCCTGGCGGGATCTTCCCCAAAGTCTGCCAGACCGAGCGCACGCCTGCGCTGTGGCCGCTGCTTGTGCTTCCAGCGCCCGCAGCTCCCACACTTAGTCGCCCTGCGTGTGGATGTGGAGTACGAGTGACCGAAATGCTTCAAGGATCCCCACCCTGTGTTGGGTGTCAGTCTGGCAGTACCCTCAGAGCCTCTGGGTTTTGCTGTGCCTGCAGAAAACACCTCCAGGAGATCCCCTCCTCTAGCACTAATGTTTCCACCAGCTTGGAATGGGACTCCAGCAAGACCTCGGAGCTTCTCTCGGGCGTGGGAGTGTCGGCCCTTAAGAAAGACAAGCTGGGCAATGAAAACACACCGCAGGACATGCTGGTGTCGTCGTCCTGTCTTCCTCCAAAACGGCAGAAGGTGAAGGACAACGAAAAGGACTTTGTTATCCTGCGCCGGCCATGGCTGCTCCGAGAGGCAGAGTCAGGTACCGTCACCCTGGTCCGCGTTCTGCTTGCCCTTCAGTAGAGATGGAGAGTGAGCATCACAAGTCCACCCTGCTTCATTGTTTACTTTTTCTTGCTCAGCAGACTTTTAGATCTAGTGGCTTTCGGGCTTGGGGTGATAAATCCTGTTTTATGTATGCATTTAAACAGGGGTGGTATGTCTGGCTTCAGAATTGTGGCCCATGAAAAGCATGGTTCTGTGCTGCCTACCCCCACGAGCTGCTGTGTGTTTGTGCTGGGGGGTTGTGCTGCATGTCCCTGTGTCTGCCTGCTTTTGTGTGTAGGACATGGGTGGCACCTTAGCCCAGCAGGGGCCTGTTGTGAATCAGAGTTTTAAGGTCACTCAAAGAATCAGCAGCAAAGGTAACAGCAAAATGAGGTTTAATATAAAAGCAAAAGTGTGACAAAGTTTCTTGGCAATGTTCACTAGTTACTAGAGGGTTAAAGCACACAGAGAAAAAGCAAGCTAAAATCAATTAGTCTAAAACCAAAGTCAAGCCCAAAATTAACTGTTTGGAGGTGGGAGGGGAAGGGTGAGTAAGGAGTGCAGGCTGAGGTGTGCAGTGGGGCTGTGTCTCAGCTGCTGATGGAGACGACCTCTGAGCGATGTGAGGGACTGTGCCAGAGAGCTACAGGGAAAGTACACCAAAGTGTGGAAGGCTGCTGGGCTGGAAGGGGACTGACAGGGAAAGAGTGGGGCTCTTGGACACTTGGAGAGGGGGTTATCGAATGCTGGGTTCCTTTCCCTGGTGTCAAAATGTGGTTTTAGTCTGCATGAGTATGGGATGCAAAATAAATAAGCAGCTCTTTCCAGACATAAAGCTGTCACACAGAAGGTGGGAATGCCTTCAGACAATCCTGTTTTTATATAAGACCGAGTGCTGGGTCAAAGGCAGCTGTTACTGAGCTTTACCACCCAGAAATCTCCCATGTGAATCACGACACCTTCTGGAGCGCTGAGAGAAGCTGCAATTGCACCACATCATTTCAGATAATTCTTGGAGTGGTGATAGCATGCATGTTTTAGGAAGGAGTTTGTAGTATCTGATTTTTCCTGTGTATCACACAGAAGTATAGCTTACCTTGGGCTTCCTTCTGGGACCCTTGCATGCATGGGAAGACTGGGCATTTCAGCAGAGGGGGAAAAAATCCCAGAGAACCGTACAGGCCTTAGATTACAAAGGTGGTAACTAAGATGCGCTTATGTCCCAAATGAGTATGTGAGTAGTGTCCATGGCTTTAGTATGTATGCAAAGTTGATATTACAGGAACCTTTGCATTTGCCAGTCATGCCTAGGCAAAGATGGTAAAAATGTCTTCGTACAAGGAAAAGCTGCAAGGGGGATGAGTAGTGGGCTGATATCTGATGTAGGCTGATGTACATATTTTTCTGTAGAGAAACCTTAGAGGTGCTTTTAACAGCCAAACCAAACAAGGCATCTGACCAGCAGACAAAAATGAACCAGCTTTAACTAGAGTATGTTTTGCTTTTTCCCTAAAGGTATTTCTTTGGATGCACTTCCAGATGAGTTGCTTTTGGCAATCTTTGCCTATTTGCCCTTGAAGGACTTGCTGAAAGTTTCTATGATTTGCAAGAGATGGCATCGACTTTCGTAAGTATTACTTCTCATCATTTAGTACTAAAGAAAATCTTTGTTTCCGCAGACTATTAAATGGTCTGGTTCTCATCTTATTTATACATATATAATTCAATTTATGCCGTATATGGGTATGTATAACCAAAAGATGCCTCACATATTTTAACATTATTGTAGTCTATTAAATAGCTTTCCCTTCTCTCAGTCTGTTTTTGACACTGGAAACTTTCCGTGGTTGTACTCACAGCTTGGACCCGTTTGAACTCACTAACAAGTAAAATTTTATGTCTTAGGTTTGATGAATCTCTCTGGCAGACTCTTGATTTGACTGGTGGGAATCTGCTGCCAGGAGTGCTTGGACACTTGTTGCCTGCAGGTGTTACTGTGTTCCGCTGTCCAAGATCTTGCATTGGGGATCCTTTGTTTAAAACAAGCAAGTAAGGCTTTTTCTGCATGTTCTGTAGAAACCGTGTCTCAAGTATTCACAGTCTTTCTGTGTGTGTTTGGTTTTAAGGTAGTAGCAGCCAGCAGCAGTGCTTGTGCTGTCTCTGGGGTGTGGAAGAGCTGATCAGTGATTAGGCATGTGTTGAAGCAGGAGGAACTGCTCTCACCTGTCAGTTATTTAAAACCAAGTTGACATGATTTTTTTTGAAAATATCAAGCACCATAATACACTTGCAGTTTGTATCTTGTAGAACCAAGAATTATCATCTCCAGCATTCTTACTTGGTACACTCAAAAAAATCATTTAACTTCAGCAGGATAGACTTTCAGGTGTTAAGAGAAATCAGTAGAAATATTTTCTGCACATTTTGCATGCTTTTAGTTTATGGGATATATTTGGGATGTGGGGAATTTATGGAGCAGGTTTTAATGCAATTTTAGTAACCCCACTTTCTTTGTCTTTTTTTTTTCAGTCTTCTTAAAATTCAGCACCTGGATTTGTCAAACTGCACAGTGTCTGTTGCAGGTCTCCACAGTATTCTTTGTCTGTGTGAAAAGCTGCTGAACCTCAGCTTAGAGGGTCTAGTGCTTTCTGACAACATCATCAAGTGAGTGACGTGTGGGAATATTCAGTAAATAGATTCTGTTTGGTGCTGTCATTTTGTGCAGGCTAATGAAAGAATGCAGTGGAAAGTTGTTCATTGTGGGAGTCTTTTGAAATGGCCAGTTGTAGGTGCCTTTTTTTTCTTCTTTTTTTTCCTTTTTTTTTTCTTTTCTCCCTCCCAATTCCCCAGAGTAACAGGAGGTTGGAGAAACTGCTCATCTCTCTAGGTTTATGTGTCCATGTAAGGTGCACAGCAGACCTACTTTTATTTCCCCATTTTTGTGCTCCCAAGTGAACTTTGTGTTTTGTGTGCAGGTTCTTTTGTATTCCAAGGGCTCTCAGTGGCTCTCCCACCAGGTGCTCATTGTGTTTCTGCACTATTGCCCACTTTTTTGTTGAATTTCACTCTGAAGTCTTGGAAGATTACAGATTCCTTCAAGCAGACAAAGTCTTTTTTTGGTTAGACTGCAAAGACACTAAAGGGTGTGCAGTCAGCCTCCTGTTCAGTCATGCCAGGTGACTGTGGAGGTGCCAGGGACCATAGGTCAGATGGCAGAGACTCTGGCTGTCCTGCTGTCTGATGCTTTCTTCACTCCAGAGGGGTGAACCAGAATATAAATAAACCAATATGATTTGGCTTTTGATACTGGGTAAAAACTGTGTGAAAATTGGGTACCAATCAGGCACTAATGATGGAATTTTATTGCCTTCTGAACAGATGTAGATACTGAATGTAAGGGGTCTTCCAGGTTTTGCTAACTGCATGTGTGCTCTAGTCTTGCAGACAAGTGCATTCAGAGAATGCTGTTGGGACATGTATTTTGCTCTGGAATAACCTCCATCTTGCAGAGGGGTGATATCAGAAATGGGATGGTTGCTCTGGTAGAGGTGTAGTCATCTCTGATAAGCTGTGGTGTATGTATATTGGCATACAACAGGAAAAGGTGAAAAGAAACCATTTCCTTGTAAAATATGCAGACTTGTCAGCAGTGTCAAGTAAATGGACAGGTATCCCTTCCAAGATTGTGCCTTGATGCAGTTGTTGTACAGAGTTGAGACCCTTAGTGACTCACGTTAGTCATTTGATTAAAGATGCAGTACTTCATGTTTAATGAACAATTCCCTGCCCAGGAAATTAGGTCTTAAAAACAGTCACATCCTAGCAAAGCAAGCAATGTTCCAACATTTAAATTATATCAGATTTTTCTCTTTTTTCTCCCTACAGGAGCATTGCTAGGAATCCCAATTTGATACGACTAAATCTCTGTGGGTGCTCAGGATTTTCTGCAGAAGCCTTGGAGCTGATGTTGAGCAGCTGTTCTATGTAAGACAAAACCAGCTTTTGCTATTCCTGAAAAAAAGGATTTTTTTTCCTTAGGCATCCCAGTAATACTTCTATAACTAATACTACTGCTGTTCTAATACTTTTTTTTAATGTGCCTGTTTCTGTTCCTGAATGCCTAACAGTTGATTATTACCTAAATAGTCAGGTAATTTCTTTCCATCAAGCTATTTTCCCCTTTAATAGCAAAGATGTACTTTGGTAGTTTTTAATGAGTTTTCTGAATAATTTTTTTGGGTGGGTAAACACCATTTATATTCCTTTGATATCATGTAAATTTGATTTTCTTTATGAAAATAGGATGTGATTCTCACAAAGTGTGTGTTTTCAAGCTGGAAAGCAGAGTTCCAGAGCTCCCTTTGCAATCAGAGTACAGCATGAGTGGCAGAGAGCACTGTGCCTTTCCATGGTAGAATAATCCTTCAGTAACCTTCTAGTTTATGAAGGGCTGTGTTTAGATTGACAGCTCCAGTGATTAAACCATCTGCTGGCAGGACGTCATTGAACTGGGCCCCAGTGAGTTTGGGATTTATATCCCAATCTTTCTTTAGACTTCCCGTGACCTGCAGGACAACATACGTAATCTTTCCTTCTGCAAAAGCATGTTTTTTAATCATATTGCGAGTTAGCGGGCAGCCAGAGCCTTAATCTTCCTGTTGCTTGGTGTGGTTACTCAGATCATGAGCTCTTTAGAGGATGGCAGTCTGTGCAGTGCACACTGAATAGCAGATGGCAAACCTGATCCCAGGAATGCTAGTGGCAATTTAACTGTTTTTTCATTTTATGTAAGAGTGCCAGCTAAATGCTCTGGTTGTGCATTCGCTGTGTCTTTGTGCCTTGGTTACAGCTACAACACCTGCACACAGAACAATACTGTGTCCCAGCCCCATGGTGACAGGCTATAGGTAATCAAGCACGTAAAGAGAGTTAAGCTCACAGCGTGACCAGTGTTTATATAAAATGGTGAATTATTTTATGCTAATTAGGATTAATTGGTCATCTGACCAGTGCTAATAATGGATGGTGGTTTTTCCTCTCAATGTGACCATCTGTTCAGTTGTAACAGATTCAGGTCACAAACGCAATGAAAAAGACAGTGTCTCCCTGTGGCAGTTCCTGGAGAGAGCCTTCACTTGCTAAGATATTACTGAATCCTTCCAGCCGAAAGTGGCTTTGGGAAGTCACTTTAACCCTTTTCCCAGATCAGAGTCTAAAATCAGCTCTGTCATGGTGGATGAGGATTTTCTCTGGTTGGATCTTGAAAATATCCAGACAGATTCTGCTTCATTCATTAGTGATTAATTATTGTCATACTAGAATTTCTAACCATGAGTACAGGAAGTTGGCAGTAGGCATGTTACAAACATTTGCTTTAAAAGAATCAACTATAATAGAAAATACTAGAACTTGAATTGCATTTCGATCATTCTTGTTAACAAGTCTCTGTTCATTTGTTTCTAGGCTGGAGGAGCTGAACTTGTCCTGGTGTGAATTCACAGCCACTCATGTCAAAGCAGCAGTCAATTATGTGACTTCAAAAGTCACCCAGTTAAATTTAAGTGGATACAGAGAGAATCTACAAATAGCAGGTAAACAGCAGTGTGACAAATGTTTATTCCACTATGTGATAAAGCATCAGGCTTTACATTTTCTTCTGGTTGGCATGCACTGTATAGAAGAATCATGTACTAACAGTGACTTTTGTGCTCTGTATTGCTTGAAGTTCTTGTTATCAGAGACTCTTACTCATATTTCTGTCTCAGTCATGAAGGGTGAGATGATTTTTCTTCTGAATTTAAGAACAGTCAAGTGAAAGCTCATTTTTTCTTCAGCTGAAAGGAACAGACTTACTTCTGAAGTAAGTCTTGGAAGCAGGACTTTGTGTGCTGTGAATTAGCTCCAGGAACAGTCTCTGGAAGGCTTTCTTAAGGCTTCTGCTGTTGTGGGTGCTGAAAGCATCTTCTGGAAGAGAACAGTTGTAGTAAGTGCTTGAGTTTCAGACTGACATCCAGATACCAGTTAATTTGGAAGGCACATAATCTCAGTAATCAACATTTAACCATTTACTTGCTAATAGTTCTAGGAAAAAAAGTTAACACTAAGTCAGAGGGTAATAGAAAAGGCAGATAAGTCTAGCTTTGGGGGAGGGTACATCAAAATGAACAAGACCATAGCTAAATGGTGGAAGTCTTTTTATGGTAAAGAGAATTTAATTTTCGCAGTGAGTGAATATGACAGTAGGACATTGGATGACATGCAGGGGGTGACTTCTCATTTCTTTCTAAACATCACACAGACCCCTTCATGAATTCCCTTTGTGGGAAAATAGGCAAATCTTCTTTATGTCAGCCCCAAACCCATAAACAAATATGCTGCATAATCTTATCCACATCCGGAATTTAAACCTTGGGTCCTCCAACTGAGCCATGAGAGACCATGTGCTGACCTCTTCTGTTTGTCAGACACTTTCTCTGAGTGACTTTACTCTGTTTCAGTGCAAATTTATCCGGCAAAAGACTTGAATAATACATTAATCATCATAATGAAGGTATTGTTTTGTTCAGTTTCTGCACATGAATTCTGAAATAACAAAATTCTCTTGCATGTTGTTGAGCACCATGCAATGGCTTTTAAGGGCTATCTTTACTACAGGTGATTCAGTGCTACTTGCAGAAAATGAAAAGAAAGTCTCAAAAATTTAGTTCAAATCAGGAAAACCATAACTTTTTGTCGTGAGGAGAGAACTTTTAGTGGGTAAAAATGGCGATGCCTAAAAGATTAGCTGCTCTGAAAGGGTATTTGATGTATGGAAATTTTTTGTTACTTTTTCACTACATGTAAGTATTTCAGGCAGCAGCTCACCATTACTATGTTTCAGTAGATTTCACAGAAATACTATTTGAATTACTCTCTTGCTAAGTTGATGGTTGGTGCTGACTTCTAGGGACAATTTGCTGACCTAATAACTGTTTTGCTGAGAGTTAAAATATGCCTTGATAGGCATAGTCATATGCTGTAAGTCTTAAGCATATATTTTTTAGTTTAAAAATTGTGCTTTAGGTGTGAGGTTCCAGTAGAGAACATAGAAATGAACACAAGTGGAAGTGAGTAGGGTGTGTAAAACACATTCATCTTGTTACTGAAAGAGGGACTGACTCTGTGTGACCTCTTTTCAGATGTGAAAACACTGGTGGAAAGATGTCCTTTGCTTGTCCATTTAGATCTCAGGTAAGAAGACCTGTGCAGCCAGTCCTTAAATCCTTATGGTTCAGGGGACTAGCATTGAGGTAAGGTTGTGCAGCACTGCACATCCAGGAAATACCACTCAAGCTAAACCTACAAAAGATTTGCTAACTGGCATGACCTAACCTGGAGCAGGTGTAAGTGACCTGAAGATGTCTTTGCTACCTCAGCATAAATGTCAGATACCTACAGGATTTGTTAACTATCAAGAGATAGGTAGAATGGAAGGAAGTATTTAGTTGCCTAGAGTTTATTAGCATAGCACCCTAGAGAGAGTTTAAGTCATCTCTGATACAATTTTGTTACTTGGCTGTGTAACTGTAAAAAAGGGTGTATTTTGGTTTTGACCTAGTCAGTTGATGCCTTTTCCCTGGTCCTAGAATTAAGAGCTAGACACAATTAAGGGATAAAAGGGTTTTTGCATGGGTATTTAATAAGAGTCTTTATGATGCAACAGTTTGTCAAGGTAGAATACTTCAAAATGCACACACATGGTACATTGTGAATTTTACAGACCTTGCAAATTAGCATATCTGACAAAGATTCCCAATGAGAGGCTTAAATGAATGGTCTGACATCTCCCTATTCTGAAGTATTAGAATTAGGCCCCAGATGGGCCTAATCTTAGTTTACAGAATATGTTCTAGAGAGGGCCTTGGTCTTTCAAGATAGTGTGAGGCTTTTTGGCCTCCAGCTGCAAGGCCTTTGGGATGTTTGGTCTTCTGGCCTAGCAGAATACTGGGACTGTGCTAAGATATCAGGCTTAAAGAACTACAAGTACATATGCTAAGGGTACTGAGAATACATAAAAGATATATAAAAGGAAAAGGCAAAAAAAATCATCATGGTATCACAGTAATTTGAAATCTGTGTGAAGAACTTGCCTATTCATGGCATAAGTTCTGCTGCAGAGTATCTGTGTGAAGAGAAGCTTCTGCTTCACTTGCCCTTCAGTGAAAATCAAAATTTTCCCCCCCACAATACATACTTAGTAGTGATGAGTCATTTCCATATTCAGCAAAAACATCAGTGGTAGAAAAAGTAGATGTTTAATGAATTTCTCTGCCTGAATTTCAGAAGTACCAGATATACTACTGCTTTATACTTAAACCTTTATTTAATGTGTTCTCTGTACAGTGACAGCATGATGTTAAAGCCTGAGTGCTTCCAGTATTTTAAACAACTCATGTTCCTACAACACTTGTGCCTTAGCCGATGTTACCAGATATCACCTGCTGCCTTAGTGTAAGTAACCTCTAAATAGCTTTCGTTTGTTGTTCATGCAGAGGGTAAATTAATTTAAATTTGCTTTATATTAAGTTTAGAATTGCACACTGTTTCATGAAACTTACTGGTATGAGGAATTGGGAATAAAACTAAGATAAAATAACCTGACTGCTAGAACCTGTACCTTTTGAGAATCCAGACTGGAACCAAAGCTGAGATAAATCTTTCAGTGGTGTCAGTCTCTACTTGTGGAACTGGCTGCTCCATGCATGCCTGGTGTCTGCTGTTAGTGGCATTATACCAGTGGTACCCATTGCTGGAACGGGACGTTGCAGTCCTGCAGTGCCCAGTATTAATGTCAGTACCAGACTTCTGAGCATGCAGCAAGGTTTGGAAAAATTGGCACAAAATTGACAATATTGGCTGTACTAGTAAGCTGTGTATATTTGCTTTCGTGTGCACCTTTATCAGTTATTGATTGAAACATGACTTAGAGTGACTTGTTCATGAGGTCATTCTGCCTTTTATTAGTGTGTAGAAGCTTTCAATCCTAATAGTTTCAGGAAGGATGTCAACCCAAAGGAAATGGTCAACAACAAGAAAAAAGGTGGTGAGAGGAACAGAACTATTGAAAATGAGGATTTGAAGAACCTTTTCTGTAGCAGCATGTGCCTCAGCCTTAAGATTTTGTTCAGCACTTGCTTGTAAGATAGACTGTTCAGATGATGTAAAGCAGTCAAGAAGCTGGGTCTGGCTACTCACCAAAATATTTCTACCAACTGGACCGACTGACAGTACTCAGGGACTTGTTGTGTTCTCTGAGCCACATCCTAGAACTTCATCTGGGCGATTTCCTCCACTTGTTTTAGGTTTTTAAGTCCAGGGATATGAAAGGGGAAGGATCAGTTTGTTTCCAGTCTGTGAGAGAGCGATTAGATTAGCAAAGAAGTAATTTATTCAGCCAGTTTCCTCAAGTATCAGTACAGCATACTAGTTTCAATTAAATACATGCTTAAGTAGTGTACCCACTTCTACAAAATTACTAGAAATGGAGTTATCTAGCTTGGGTACAGGCTGAAAAAAAACACCAAAAATGTTTTCAGTTTCATGAGTATTTTCATATTTTTCTCTTTCTAGAGAGCTTGGTGAAATTCGAACACTGAAGACTCTTCAGGTATTTGGAATAGTGACTGATAGCTCCCTGCAGCTCCTCGAGGAAGCACTGCCTGACATGAAGATAAATGGTTCACACTTCACCAGCATCGCAAGGCCAACTGTTGGCATTAAAAAGAGTCATGAGATTTGGGGCATCAAATGCAGATTGACACTGAGAAATCCTAGTTTCTTGTGATCATGTACAATGCACTCAATGCTATGGACACACTGTGCGTTGAAGCTCCTGAGGAAAAAAGTGCTGGAGCACCTTTTATCATAGTACTGTTACTGTCTAACTTGGTCTCACACCTTAATGTTGTTCCATAATATTTTCTATTAGTTTTTTGTACTTAAAGCCTTTAGAAATCTGATCTGTGAGCAATTGCAGAATATTTCTTTAAGTCTTTCTTTTTTACAGGGGATCTTTGAAAAAAAAAACAAACAACAAATCAACATAATTAAGTAATGCCAGCCTCTAGCAACTGTCTGCAACTTCTGGAACAGCTTGCAGAGGTGCTAGGTGTCTTTGTAAGGCTTTATTAAGGAATTTGCAGAATTCAAAATTCAAAAATACTTAGATACTGAATCTATTCAACTACGTAACTGAATAGAAGGTACAGTAGGTTGAATGAATTAAACTTGAAAACAGTAAATTGGGGATATGTACACAGAAGCAGCTAAGAGACAGCTCAATACCATACAAGCTACATTGAAGTTTCTATTTAGGAGGCCACAAAGGAAACTTTTCTCTTTAGCAGCCTTTATTTTTGCCAAATACAGTCTGAAAAGCCCATTCAGGATTAGCATCTGTCAAAATAGATGCTGGTTATCCATGATTTCATGTTGCAGTCCTAAGTTTTCTCATTACATATTACAGAACCTTAATGTAGATTCTGTGAGCCTCATTGTAGTTTAAACTTTCTGTAAAGAACTTTCAACTGCAACTGATAAATTGGTAGAAGTCTTGCAGGAGGAGGACTCAAAGGATTCTAGATACGACCAAAAACCCAAACCTGGGACTGTAGTGTAAGAATGCTAAAAGGAAGAGATGCTTTGGTGCTATCAAGAGACATAAATGTCTCTTTTATAATAGTTTGTTTGTAGTAGCACTTCAGTTCTTGTATTTGTATCACTAACCACTATTGTCTAGTGTTGATTTTTTTTAAAGTCACAGGAGAAACTGAGTTAACTGTCCAAAAAGAAAAAAGAAAACCAAATAAAGGATAGGGACAGGTAATGACTTAAAATGAAACTTTCATCTGCATCTGTTATCAGGGTCCTTGTGCATAAGCCTAGAATGTTCCAGCAGGTGTTTTGGCTGATAATTTCTAGGGCAAAACTTGGACCCTCTGTAGGGCATAAACATGCTGCTGTTTTTCCCATGAATGCAGTAAGCAAGCAGCTGAATATGTTCATGGATGTTTCTAAGAGTAGCTGACATATTACTGTAGGGCTTTGCATAGATACAGCTTTTCCCATTGCAGTCTTGAGAAAGAGCATTCAAGAATGAATACCTGGTAGTGCAGAACAGATTAATTACTGTGGAAAGACTGTATGAGTACTAGAATTTGATATTTAACTTGACTTTCTAGAGTATAGTAAATAAAGCATTATCTTGTAATCTAAGTTGGTTTGGTTTTTATTAATTTAACAGTGTAAGGAGTTAATAATGGGCTTGTATCTCTTACAGAGGAGTTAATGGGCAGCATATCTTGTGAAAGTTGGAGGAATGATGGGAGGTTGGAGGACACTGGATATTCTACTGCCCCAGTTTGCTGCCTTAGAATTATGCTTTAAATTACTTCAAGAAAAAAAAAAGTAAATCTTTAGGGCACAGCATTACTGTATTCTCTTCTTTTCCCTATGCACAATGTAACTCCATGCAGCTTCTCTTGCATTTAATAAAGATCTAAGAAATTGCTAGATTGTACAAAATGACTGATGGATGGGAGAATGCTTTCCCTCATGTGCCACCAGCTTTGTGTCCTAAGTTAAAAAGAGAAATTTCTCCAAGCAGTGTGTCAGCAATAGTGGTTTAGAGGACAGGGTGTTACCATGAATACTTTCAGCATTTATTAGACTATGCTTCAAAACCCTGTGCAGAATTGGAACAGTATTAGGCCTTTAGCTATCAGGAATAATTTTACATACCAGGTCCAGTGTTGGAAGGGGACCAACATCACTGTTGTCTGTCTATTTACTGGTTATGATGGCAGCTGTAGTAGATATATATGTAAGCGCTCTGGATAAGGTGCACAACTGACCTTTTCCTAAGAGAAATAAGTTATTTTGTAGCCCTAAGCAATCCACAGCAAAAACTGCTGCATGGGTAAGTCTCTGTACTACACATGCATGAAGGCTTACAAACCATTAAAACAACCTGAAACAGTGAGAAGAAACTGAGCATATGAAACGCTTAAGAAGGTTGAAATAAGGCACAGGACAGCTTCATTTATCAATTAACCTTTTAATTTTTATTACATAATGTATAAACACCACTTGGAAAAAAAAAAAGCTAAAAATAACAGGTCTAGTTTAGCAGAACACAGTGTAGACTGGCACTAAATGAAAATACCGTGGACTTAACTCAGCAGGTAGAAGGGGTGCAAAGATCACTGCCAGTCTACACAGATTTAATCAGTGTTAAACCAATACTCAGTCCCATCAAGGAATAGTGTCTACCACGTAAGTTGTCTGTACTGTAATCCTTTGTAAGAAAGGATCCTTAAAAAGGGTCCTTCAATTCTTTAATAAAAAAAGGTAGCTGCTTACTAATAATTATAGATTTCTGAATCATCATAATAAATTTAAGTGTTGACCAGTAAATGCTTTGACAGAACCGGAATTAAATACAGACAAAACCAGTAGAGGCCACTCATGAGTAGGTCAGGCTTCCAATTTGCTAAGTTGGTAAATTTTCAGAGTCAAATTCCTAAGTCCTAGTCTAGATCATACTTTGGGTCTGTAGGGCCTGAAAACATTGCCTTTTAGTCTTGACATTCATAATAAGGAATGATAGGCATGTTTAAGAGGTATGCTTACTGATCAGACTAATCAGTCTCCATTAAAACATTACAGCACACAAATGTCTAAATAAGCAGAGGGATAAGATTTCTGCCATAGATTTGCTGTGCAGGTGTTCAATACCTAAATCTGATCTAAGAGTGGTAGAGTGCTAGGAAGTAATAAATTAGTGTTAATGGCATTGGTAGGCTTGGGGTTTCTTTGAATCCTAACAGCATGTTGACTATGTACTTGACATAGGCACATAATAAACAATCCTCAATTGGTTACTGATGGATTGAAAATAACTAGAACACCCTAGTCTGTGTGCACACAACTTTTAGATAGATTAGTCTTTTGTGTCTTTACCTTTAGACAAGCTTTGCAAGTTATTTTAGACAGTAAGAGCTTTATTCTGATAGTTACTGAACTTAGCAACTTTTGAAAGCTTATTTGGCTACTTTAATTTTCCCTTCTGGGTCTGCAAACATGATAACCAGACAGTGTAAATAACTCTGCAGCACACTTAGAAGGCGAAATGTACACAGTGATAGCTTATTCAGAAATCTTCATCAATTTCACATTTTCCTAAAACTGAATGGTCTAGTCAAATCAATGTGCTCTAAAATATATTTTGAGTTCTATGCACTCTGAAGGCAAAAATCCTTTGTCCATTTCCTCCACCAATAAAGAGCAGTTTACATTTTGCAAGTGGCAATAAATACACTGATTGATAGGCCGCACATTAGACCTGAAAACATCTGTTACAGAAATCTCTTCATTCAAAAGTCATTTGAAGAAAACTCACTCTTGGAAATGAATCTGTAGTAGACAAAACATACTATTTTCAAGTCATGTAGCAAAAGAGTTCCTGCTGTAGGAATATTTGTGTTGTCAAATTCTGCTTCCTCACCCTTGCAATTATCAGCACAGATTTCAAAAGGCAGTCACAGTTCACAGTTTCTCTAAAACATTTAAAAGGTCACTTGCTCTTCTTTAATCAGAGCTTTTTTTTCTGTTAGCAACTTGATTACCTAACATAAGCATAGATACATGAAATTAATTTGTTGTCATTTACATATGAGTAGAATTCAGCATAGGATTGGAAATTTAAGTTTTCTGGAGAAGGTAAAAACATGCTGGGAAAACTGGAAGACATAAGTATTAGCTTGTGCCCCAACTCCTAGTACCCAGAATATATAATTCTTCTGTAATTATAAGAAATTCAGAACCTAAAATTCCAAACCATTCAACTTAATAAGGCCAAATATATTTCTTAATGATAGCCACTTACATATACTACTGTCACTGATCATCTCCGTGCCAGCTAATCCATTCAGTGAAGGAATTTATCTTACTCCAACATGATGCATATTCCTGAATTTGTATATTCCTGATGAAGGACTCAAAAAAACTTTTGGGTTTCAAGTCCCTATCTAGCCACACAGAAAAAGTAAAAGCTACCTCATTCAAGATGTATTTAACCAGACTTTTACTCTTGATGTAAGTCTATAAAGTAGAAAAAATACTGGAAGAACAAAAAAAAATTGCCACAAGTTGTATGAAACTACAAAGTTGTACAATTTTTGAAAAGCATACAAAAGGTTTGTATTTTCATTTCTTTCACATCAACATCATGGTTTACCAAAATCTATATATCCTTGCATCAAATTGCTAGATTGACAGTCAACTTTTCTACAAAAGTGTATGTATGAAGTATTTAGTTTCATCAGTCCCAGACTGTTACTAAAAAACTGTACATCTGAATATTTAATGCTACTGACTTAATACTTGAACCCATTTACCTGTGTTTACAAAGCTTCCATGTTTGCCTTACAGGTTAAAATGTCAATTTTCACTGAAGTTAGAGGTAACGCTTCAGACATATTTTACACTAGATGCAAAAAGAGCTTAAATACCAGGCTAATGTTTCCCCAACCCAAAGGAATGAAAAGCATTTCAAGCTTCCTACAAATGCTCTTGCATCCGAAAAGGCCAACTTCCAATATAATGCAGCATTGTGATATCCCCATGGTTTCCCTCTATGGATCCATAAACGTTACAGCAAAAGACATCAGGGTCCTTCATTCTTCCAGCAGAACAGTGCACAGTGAATCCTCTGTGTCAATCAGTATTGAAGCTATTGCCCCATCATTGAACTCAAAAGATGTTCCTCCATCTACAACCATACAAGCATCCCAGCAACGGGAACGGACACAGACTCTGAAAAAGCCCAACAAGTAAGTTATCACAAAACAGCTTAAAAATTTAAGCATTTCACACAAGCACTTAACAATAAAACTGGTTCTGGGACATTCTTTTGCTTGGGCCAGTAAATGTTTAACCACCATTTAGCATGGTACTAAACACTAGAACCCCCTGAATTATCACTGCTTTGTATGGACTAAGCAAAGAGCCCAGAGAGGACTGAAGGACTTATTCAATGGAGCCTACTGCTCCCAGAGCCTGAGAACAGCTTATAATAAAACACTTCATGTTGAAGCTCAGGTGTAATTTTTAAAGAAAGCTACTGATGATCTCATTTAACCATGATTTACGTAATCTTCACAGAAAAGTTGACAATTAATTTAAGATTCTAATATGCGGTCTTCATGTTATGTGACATATACATTTTCAAGTAACAATGCTTGAGATTCAAATAATTTAGACATTAATGTAGTCTGTTTTGTTACATTAATCATACAGAGAGAAGGGAAAGTCATTACAAACACAAAGCTGAAGGTCAAGATTCTTGCCAGGCAACTTCAAGATGTAATTGTCAATATTAAGAGTCTAACTATACCATATTTAAGCTAAGAAGTTTAACCTTATAAAATTTAAGGCATCTCTTTCAGAGCTGGACAAGATAGAATAAAGAATTTGGCTCAGAGCTCCTTTAAACATTTGTTTTGATACAAAAGGTTGAATTTACGCTTAACTAAAACTCCAATACTGTATTGCTTTCAATAGTTTCTATGTTATTGTTTGTATGTTCAGTTATTTGGATTATATAACTAATGGCTGTATGTCTTTATATTTAATTGTGGCAAGCTCCATATATCATAGAATCGTTTTGGTTGGGAAGGATATGCAAGATCATTCAGTTCAACTATTAAACAAGCACTACCAAGCCCACCACTAAACTATATCCCTAAATGCCATGCCTACATGTCTTTTAAATACCTTCAGTGATTCCACCACTTCCATAGGCAGCCTGCTCCACTGCTTTACAACCCTTTCCATAATGAAAATTTTCTTAATATTCAATCTAAACCTCCAGTGGCACAAATGCCCTAAGTTAAAATAATTCCATTTGGAAATGCATTTAGTCCAACCCTCTGCTCAAAGCAGACCTTACTTCAAAGGCAGACTAGGTTGCTTAAGGTCTTGCCCAGGCAAGCTTTGAGTATTTCCAAGAACAATGATAAGACAATTAGAGAGACAACCTGGTTGACTGCCTGACTATTCTCAGTGTGATTTCTTTTTTTTTTTTTAAATTCAGAATCTTACATCCTATAAAATCATGGCTGTTGCCTTATACTCTGCCCTGAAAAGAGTTTAACTCAAGTCTCCTCTGTAACCATCCTTTGGTAGCTGAAGGCAGCAACTGGATTCCCCCTTAGTCTTGTCTCTTCCAGGCTGAACGAAAGCCCTGTTTGAGTCTTTCCTTTACAAACCACGTGTTCCAGTGCCCTTATCTTCCCAGTGGCCCTTCCCTGAATTCACTCTGGTTTGTCAATGTCTGTGTCACAAACTGAGGGAAATGGCATGTATCCAAAACTGGGCACAGTGAGATTCTGTTATTCTGTAATACTGTGCAGGGATCAAACATTAAAAAGCCGTAACACAACTAGGAAACATTTTCTTCCTGCTGTTACAAGAACAATACTCAAGTCACTCCAAGCACAAACTGGATATTAAAACAGTTCAAGAGAAAGTCCTACATTGCTCATACTTTGACAGATAAATAGAATGAACTCTTCACTATTGCAACCAACACTTACTTTGAAGAAAAGCCACGCTGACGGCTACTTGAGAAAACTCTGTTTACAATAGGCTCTCGAACACTGAAAAACATCTTTGGTTCCTCTGGACTGTAGAGCAGAGACTCATTGTAATCATTTGTTACTGTAAGTAAAGGAATCAGGCATTAGTTTTTCCAGAGAAAATTAGTTACTCTCAGAAACACACATTCCTCCATGGAAGAGTGGCTTCTCTATCAAGAGGGAACATCAAGTCATGACAGATGTTTAATAGCCTTCACATGCAAAAAAAACTTTTAGGGAAGACTGCTTTCAGTTCTACTACATGATGAACACTTGAGAGTTCTCTTTGGGTGTGAATTATTAACTGTTGAAAATCTTAGGAGAAGTGAAACTCTCCTGAAGATGATATACAGAAATCTAAATAAGTGCTTTCATATCAAGTAAAACATTTTTTGCCAACTGTGCCTAATTAATGTCTGCAGGAAAGACTATTACTGCAAGAGTGCTAAAATACTGAAAGCTGAGTAGTACAGAATACAAACAAAACAAACTGGCTTTAAAAGAAATCTTGCCTTTTTCACTAACCTTTTTGTACCAGTTCGGTGTTCAATGGCATATTCAAACGTCCGTGCTGTTTTGCTGTTGAGCCAAGAGAAAGAATACCGATTAGACAGATGCATCTTTATATAAACTTGGGCTACTAATGCCATGTTGTTCACTCACCAATCTTAAGGATCTCTTCAATAGCTTGATGTGCAACCTTGTTAATATTATAGGACCTAGACAGAGAAGTAGAAGTCTTGTTTACTAAGCAGTACAACTTAGGAGAAAAGCCAAGCAAAACAAAAAAAAAAAATCTTGCACATTGATGAAAAACTAAATTCAACATTTGGGGAGAAAAAAGAATGCTATTACATGCTATCGGTTTATTTTTAAAAAAAGTCTTAAATCAACTATTGCTTTGGCATCTACCTGTGACTTTGTAAACCTTAAAAATCCATTAAGTAAAGTCTTCAGGAAGGAATAGCATGGGATGTAGTCTCCTTATCAATAACCTGCACACCTTAAAACCCCAATAACTGCTGAATAAATTCTGCATTAAAAAACTGAAGCATGACAGTTCTAGAGACTGTGTTCTTACCCTGTCTATCCAACCCTTGCTAATTAATTCTTTATGTTAGCTCTCATTCATGAACCCAGCACTTCTTTATAAACATTTTACCTCTTTACTTATATCCTAAGGTGGGGTCTTGAATCTCACAAGAACTGGTGTATATAGAAAAGTAACAGTCAGATCAGACACTTCTGCCTTTGACACATTTGGATGAACAAGTCAACACAGTCTCAGTCTGGACTAAGTCAAAACTCCAAATAAAAGTCTTCCTCCTCTGCCTAGGCTCAAAAGGAAGTAGGTGGGAATCACAGCCACTATGCAGCAGTACTGTGAACATCTCAGATGCCCAGGTCTCAATACAGCTTAAACCCTTCAGTTCAGCTCTTTAGTCATGGCAGTAAAACACTTCAGCCTGCAATACAGATCCCCTACACACCTATCAGACCACAGAGCTGCTGAGCATGGTGTCCAAGGCACCCTCTGTTACACTTAGTGCCTACCTGCAAGCCTGGGTAGATGCTACCAAACGTCCTTCTACCCAAGTTTTGGTAGCTACAGAAGGTACCTGGACATTTTAAATGTATCTCAGTCCCAGAAAGCCTGAAATTCCAGGAGAGCTCCTAGACAACCAGCTAAGGAAGATCACTCCACCGAGGCCTGGCTTCAGTTTAGAGAAGTCCAGCAACACATACTGATTACAGCAATGGAGAGAGGAAATCCTGGAGTTTGGTTCCTCAGCACAGAGTGTATAAGCAAAGGAAATGCATAAGAACAGCACTGAATTAAGACTGTACTTTCCCAAAGTACTGAACACCAGGAAAGTTTCCCTAGCAGTCTGCCAATTTCATCCTTGGCAGGCTCCAGGACTAAGCTATGCTGCCTGAATACAAAATTCTGAATTACAATGAAGAGTAAAACCCAGTAACCATGGTTACAGCATGAATACTCATTTCTGAATTTCATTAAAAGCTTCTGTTTTAGCTCATCTTAGCCTGCCACATAAATCCAGTGCCTATTGTGCAACTGTTAACTATGAGCACAAACCCATCTCTCACATCTCAAAACTAAATTGATTAGACTTACATGCAGTACTGTGGCACATTAAAACTGAAGTTTGAATAATTTTTCCCTTGGATTAAGCTAGCACAGTTCTGTGTAGATATGGCCACCTTTGTTTAAGGGGAGTATTTTGGCAAATAAACATGAAATTAAATATGAAAGAAATAAGAGGCTTGAAAGGAGAACGGACAGCGGATGTGCCAGGGAACACTTAACACTGCTTCCAAGTACATGTTTTCCCATCCTTCTAAGAGCTTAGATTTTTGTAAGTTTACTGAGCTACATCATCTAAGCATTTTAATTTTAGCCAACAAGAGTAGTTCATAGATTACTATGAATGGTCTCCACAAGCCAGAGCAGAATCTCTTTGCCTCACCACTCCCAACCATTCATCTTCATGTGCAGCATTCATCTTTCACTGAAATTATACCTAAGGCAAACTTCTGTCTCAGTGCCACAGCTCCTCACCCTTTCAAGGCTTCTCTCCATACCCACAAGTAATGAGTACTCCATTCCTCTCACACACTTGGAACAGCCTTGAGCCATACTGACAGTGAGAATATTTGACTGACTTACCCATAGTCCAACAGAGTCTCAGTAATAGGTTCATCTAGCTTATCTGAAATGATATTTTGTATCGAAGAAGCGACAAGTACTCACCACGCTTTTGATCCTGTTCCAGTACACACGTTAAGCCCTGAACTCTTCTGTTTTTCCCAAGGACCATCATCAACTGATATTTCATAATAGGAGGCCCTATGAAGCGAGAATTTAAAACTGGGTTTGCAGGACTTAAAGTTCTCCCTGAATAAGACAGAACACACAGCCTTATCAGGCACATAACAATTTAGAGGGGGTGCTTTCAAATCTGGATCACATCTTCACAGGCTTTGTACAGCTACTTCCAATTTGACAGCTACTTCTGATTCACTACAGCAGTTTTTATACTGGACTAAAATGATTTGCAGCACTTTTAGGCACTTTTTCTGCAGTCACTTCTCATATTAATTTATGCACAAAAGCACCTCTGTGATTCATCTGCAGGGCTTGTTGGGCTTACAAATAAAACTATAAATAATTACATTCCTGTCATAACTGTTGCACAAAAACTGTGGTTATGCTGTGATTGGGTCTCAATAAATTATGTCAAGGAATACTAAACATTTCAACATCAGTAAGTAATAGCATGATTGAACCTGAATTCTTGATCACCTCAGTTATCAAAAATCCAGTTATTCTTCATGAATAGCTTTACACAATCAGCAGGCTTACATTTCTCTCCAGGGCAAATTATTCCTAAAGCTCAAATGTACTAGATGTACAATCATCTGCCACATGTTACTGTTCATCTATCGGGCGATTCCCAGGGCTAGGCCTAGAGACCAAAGTTTCTCTCTACAAGTTTCAGAACATTCAAGAGCATATTTATGAACTACACTTGTTGATATTCATAGTGACTAATTCAAACAGTGTGATACAGACTTCAGATTAAGAGATATCCTCTCAAAATACCACATTCACTGTTTTATGCATGACTGAGATTTCTCAGTAAACAAACTTTACTGAGCTATTATTGCTGTCTGAATCCACTAGAAACACAGCTCTTGGTTGTTTGATGTCTAACAGTCTATACTCTCAGTAACTAAAGGCATATTG
The DNA here is from genome assembly GCA_013396875.1 of Vireo altiloquus. Lineage (NCBI taxonomy): Eukaryota > Metazoa > Chordata > Aves > Passeriformes > Vireonidae > Vireo > Vireo altiloquus. The sequence continues at coordinate 222,230 of VZRF01012365.1, forward strand.
CATAATTACTACTGAGAAGATGGGGAGATTAGAGAACTGGAAGTAGATTAGTAACACAGATGCACAGCTTGATTCAGTTTAATGTAATTTTTGCAAGCGGGGTATAACAGGTTTTCTGTTTTTTTTTTTCTTTAATATACTTATTTTCTGACATGCAGAGTAAGACCTTAGAAGAAGCTCCTAAAATAATTTTGTCTAAATAAACAGCAGACCTGTGTATTTGGCACTGAAAGAAGATTCATCTCTATGACATTTAAGTCTTCAAGGGTAAGGTCCTATCAACACCATACTTATTCCCAGAGGTTTGTTTCTACAGGTATTGTGTTCCTCAGTGGCTGTCAAATAAACTGGAACCAAGGGCACAATGTACTTGTGAAACTCAATAGTGTTGGAAAACAGCTTTGTGTTCCTCTATCACTGCACATTAAAGAAACTCTTTAGAATCTTGATATAATTAAGTTTTATTTAGTAGAAAGCACGATTTGTATCTCTTTGAGATTAATTCCTTCTGCCAGTCTGAGGCTGAAGTCCAGACAAAAAATAAAGCACTCACAGGACATATATACTGTTTCCAGCAGCAATCAGTGTCCCAGGCACTGTACAAACACAAGTTGTTAAATTCTAAAGTGGCTTTTCTGCTGTTGTTGTTTGGGGCTTTTTTAAAATAAACAATAAAGTGAAAATAGATATAAAATATAAGTAAAAGCTTGGTCAAATCCTGACTAAGGATCATGTCTTTTACTGCATCCCCAGTCATATTCTTGTTGTTTGGCTGCCAAAAAATGCAATGATCTTCAGGACAGAAAGGACAGTCATACGTATCTTGGATAAGACAGTATCATGATTTGATACAAACTCATTTCTTAAAAGAAGGAAAGAAGCATTCTCCATCAATAACAAGGTTTCTGCCAAAAGCAGGCTGATACCTTTGCCTCTAAAGACAGAAGGGTAGAAAAGAATCATGCTAAAAGTTATTTCTGCTTGGTCTTGCTAAAAGCTTATGAAAAGATATTTAAGAACCTATGCAGCAGAGGAGGCAGTTTAAGAATAGGTATTTAAATCATCAGTAAAAAGGAATGAAAACAGCCAGGAAAAATGAAAGAACGATGAGACAGGAGGTAGAAAACAAAAAATTAACATTACAGCACTTACATCTGAAAATACACTTTGCAATCAGCAATAATACAATCAGTGTTAAATATTTATAGACTAGAACTGAAATTTGACAGTAAAATCTCATCACTGATTGTCTGTTGCAAGGTCAGAAAAAGAAACACAACAAACAATTAAACATACCTGGATGAAAGAGATTCCCCAATGAAGACTTCATTGAGTGCTCTCACTGGCAAAAGATGTGGACCAGAAATATCAGACCCTGCAGATATTGAAAACAAAGAGTTTTGAATCATGGATTGAAAATACAAAATTTAAAAAAAAACATTTGCAATTTATTGGAGGACAAATTCTCTTGCCTGGGTTTGTTTTCTATGGACCCCCTGCTCCATTTTCTTCACTTACTTTTTCACTGGCCAGTCACTGTCCTTTACTGGAGACCATAGGTATTTAAACCAAGGTCAGCAATGACACTTAGGTTCAGGTATTGCTTTTCCTGAAAAATCATGGGCAACCAAGCAGAATGAAGTCTTCTCTTCTGTTAGCCACTCTTCCAGTCAGGTTAAATTCACTGGCAGTGACTTAACAGACATTTCTGATGAAGTTCAGAGAATGAGACTTCATATCACAAGGTAATTAAAGGGGATTAACAAATGGTTCATGTTGACAAGGACTTCTTAGTGAGCAAATGCAGTACTGGACACAGGTTAGGCACAGAACCATGCATCCTCAATGCACCATGAAGAAAAGAGTTCTAAGTGTTCAAGAATTACCTACAGACAGATTCTTACTTCTACTGTCTTCTTTTCTCGCTGGTAGTCCAAGACCAGCTTTCACAACTCTGAATTAACCTAAATTAAAAGTTAGAATGTGTACACACATACACACACATGCTCAAGTAGTTACAATAACTCTATGATGATCTGGTATTTTGACAGCAGGTATTTCAAATACTGAAACTTTATCTCTAGCAAATCTTTATCTTCTATTACAAGTTATCATAGCAAAATGATTACATTCTTGTTGGATTTTAACCTACTTTGATCCTGGAATCTTTCATTTATGTGAGCCCTGCTGTGTTGCTCTTGGCTTAGCTGCTGTTCATGTAAATCCACAGGGGTCGTGTTAATTCCAGTTCCTTCAAGATACAGTCGGATTCTTTGCCGCCACTGCCACCTAAGAGAAGAGAAAAATGTCAGTACAGGCAGCTGAAATATTCATTACAAAATTAAATAGGATCTGAGAATCTTCACTCTCAAAGCAGAACATCTTAAGACCAGAAGCTAAATACATATTCAGTCATATTTCAAGTTTTATAGTTTCCACTATAACTTCTAAATTTAAAAAGTTTATTGTACTAAATTCTAAATTTTTTACACTTACAAATTTGCCACCTAATGTTTTCTACATGTGTAAAAATGTGTAAAATAAGAGGACATAGGCCAAAAGTAAAAAAGTCTATAAAAATCATATGTAACAACTCTCCTTTTTAGGCATGTAATTCTAACTTGTGAATGAATGACTGATGCAATGCTTTGAGAATAAAGAGCTCTCAAGAATTTATACAGCAATACACACCATATTTTTAACATCTTTGGTTAGTATTTGTCCATAAAAGCAGCTGTATGCATTCCTTTATAAATAAGGTCCCAAGTATCCTCACATTTTAACAATCCCTCCTGGCCTAGGAATTCAGGGTGCTTAAGAGGAATTCCTTTGAAGCAAGAGAAGGATATAAAAGCCATGTTGCAACATTCAGATATTTTTATTTTTCCCTAGAGATATCAATTCCTTTTTCCTCTTACAACCTAAGAGATGTTATAAAACAAAATAGCAATAGTTTTGACTAAGAAAGCAAATCACAAGTTAGTGTTATGAGCACATCTTTTCCCTGTTCATACTGTTGATATCCAAGTGAGAGTAACCAGTTTTTCTGAAATTATGAGAGACTTATGCTTTACATGACCACATGGCTAGTTTTTCTTCATTCTTATTTTGATAGAACCTCATTTACACTTCCTATCCAACCTTAAATTCCAAATATGATTTTAGGTAGTCATGCAGAAAGCATGCAGTGAATATCACTATACTAGTCTCCTTACAATGCTCATGGCTAGAACATGTCACTTCCCCTACCAAATTAGAAAATGGGACTGTACCCCAATCATAGCCCTATTTGGAGAACTTGTTACAGCACTGACCACCAAGAAAAGAAATGTGGGTAAACTGATTTAGTTTTTCCTTTATAAACCAGTAATGTTGGTTGTCTCATGGATTACAAGGTCCATGCTAACACAGATTGTTGCACTGACTGATACCTAAAGGATAAAGGAAAAAAATAATTGCCTTTTTGCAGTTTCTGGCACCTCACCATCCAAATACAACTCCAAGACACCAAAAGCCCTTCCAGACAAGGATTCAGTCACCCACCTATTTCAAAGTGGCCAAACAAATCTAAGAAGTGTCATATCAAACACCTGCTCACGTCCTCGCTTAAGAATACAGTTATTTCAAAAAAATAATTAGGGAAATCCTTTCTGTTTCAAGCTGGTGAGGTTTCAGCTCCATAATGAGCAATAACAGGAGTGTCAGCAACAAAAATATCATTTTGTTTCCAACAAAACACCAAAATTGCCAAATGTCAAGGGAGGTTATCTGCATAAGCACTATGAGTTTTACTTAAGCAACTTACAATGATGGAGACTAAAAAGCTTCTGTTTTCTAAATCTTAGAATATGTGAGTTGAAAGTACCCGTTCCTTTAGCAATATATATTGAAACTCCTTCAGTTATTTATCTGGGCAATTTTATTCATCTCATTTAATCTCATTTCACCTTTCTATGGCACAAATACAGTTACACTTCAATCTACAAATTTAATATGCTACTAGAAATATAAACAAAAATCAATTGCTATATGCTTCCACATGAGTGACTGATTCCTGTTTGATGGTTTGCCTTCATAAAAGTATTCTGGAAAGTTATTATATACACAGAAAAATGTCCCTTTTTAAGTAGTTATTAAAAATTCTTCCCTAGTCTGTCCTTTAGAATTCAGCTTGTTTCTTTTTAAATCAAGTAAGATTATTCTATTTTAAGAATATCTGGTACTGAAAACAATCAAGCTATATTCAGCATGAAGAGAAGTTTTGCCTTAGACTAGTCTGTTAACCAAATTTAAGCCACTTTATGACAATCACAAAAACCCCAGATGCAACACACTGACCATTTCCTAACTGCATGTGTTTCACTAGCTTCTATTCTTATGACCATCACTGTACTACATGTTTTTGAGTCCTAAAATATGCAAACCAATATATCCCTTACAGGAATGCAGTTCCTCATTTATGAATTTGCTAAGTCAGAAGTGAAAAATCAATTATTGCAGGTCATACCAGAAGATTTTTTGCTGGAACTTGCAGTCAGTTTTATCATTTGTATTCCAATCTCACTCTTGACCATAAACTAATTTTCAACATTTTAAACGTCTACACAGAATTCACAATCTGAGCCATTAAGATTTTACCAAGCTTCACCTGCTCCTTAGGAATTGCACATGATTACGTGTTTTCCAATCCCTCTATGTTTTTGAAAACCAAAGATCAGTGAATCCTACCTGAACTCACCACGATAAAGCCTCTGTAGAGCTTCAGGAAATGAATGTGTGTATCTCACAGGCAAGCACAAGTGACCCTCTGATCTGGTAGCAAAAAATGACAATGAAAATGACAGTATTACTGTTCAGATTTGGCACCTTTGGAAAACAAAACAAACCAAAATAAACCTCCCTTTGTGTTACATCTAGCAAAGCTACATTTTTTTGACCTTCATGAATTTCTCCTATTCTTGCACAGTAGCGCATCAGCAACAATACACTGCTTTCAGCTCCTGGAGTCTGCGGGTCTGAGACAGGATATTTCTCCCATATTTCCTCTGAAAACTCTCTGTTCAGCTAGTAATCCTGCAGGAATATGTAAACACTAGTATAGTTCCTGTCACCATTCTTGGCAAGCAATTTAAGCTTAATAAACCTGGCAGGTGAGAAAAAAATTCCTTCATTTACATACAAATTAGCAACATGAACAGCTAAGCAACATGCCTAAGATCAAAAGAATCTGATGTCAAAACCAGAAGACTAAACACTGATCTCTTCCATGAGTAATATGTGACAATTTGAAGGCACTTGTTATTTGAACCCTGATAGTCAGGCTTGATAATGCAGAACAGCTACTCAGAGCATGGAAAAGTCTTGGAAGAGAAGTAAGGTATTAAGGAATTAAACCTTTTGAATACCTCTTTATGTACTAGGAATAAACTGTCAATATGAAAAGTAGAAATCTAAATCTGGACTTCTCAGCAGGCAGAGCCCTGTGAATTCTGAGTTTCACCTGCCATCCATTTGAAGGTTATACCATCCAGACAGTTACTAACACACTGCATCCACTAAGCTGTAAGACTGATGTGGGCAGGTGGGTGCAGCTTGTGCAGAGTTTATAATAGGACAACTAAGCGCCAACAATTGCCTCAGGAGACTGAGTTATCTGAGGTATCACGTGGTTTATTTGAAGAAACCACAGCAAACTTCATCTGAGGCTCTACTGGATCCACCTTCTTCACAAAGAAATTACGTTTCTGTGCGTTCAGGCACCACACTCAGCTGCTTTTATGAAGTCCTTCTTCCTGTCCAAGTTCTATACTGCAATCCCTAGCCTCAAACTTCTGGTTAGTAGTTCAAGTTGGCTAGCTGCAAGTGCTGTGACACCAGTCACTCTCTCACTGTGTGAGAACAGTTGTGGCAGTGAAACAGTTTTGCTTACCCAATACTAAATGTCCTCTCAGATGAGACACGACAACCTGCTGTGGAAACACTTCTAAAAATCAACAGCTTCCCTTGGTATCTACAACCCACTAAAACAGACATTTTTGCTGCCAAATGGTACGGTATGCCTCATGTACCACGAAAACATATGTACAGTGTGCCTAATATTAAATAAAGCACTTCTTTCCCAAAATGTTTTTACCTTTCAGGATCAGTATTTATGCCAATGACTGGTTTAAATTTATCGAAGACCTTACTGGCTGCCAACAACATTGTACCATCACCTACAGAAAAAACAGATCAAAAGTTAAGTTTCACTTCACATTCTAGTACCCCAAACAGAATGTACTCCAGCATTATCATTATGTGCTTTTATATTAACAACAACTCAGGCAAGCTGGACAAAAATACAGTGGGACAAAACTACTGACACCTTTCAAACAGGAGTAGTGACAACTGAATTCAAGATGGTAAACATGACTGGAAAAAGTACAACTTATCTGACAGCTATACATGCCCAGGCAACTGAATGTGGCAGAAGCAAACTTTTTAAAAGAGATTTATAGAAATTTCTGTACTTTTACCAGGAGGTAAGAGAAATTCTTTAACAAAAGTAAATTTAGAAAGTGTATCTAAACAAAGCCACAGGACACAGGAAACAAAACGTTACTGTGAATCACATAAAAACAATGACTTCAGCTCCACCCCAGTTGTCCTCCTGGAAGGCAATTTAAAGGTCTTATTTGGCCCCAAATAGGGATGCTTGGAAAAGAAGTCTTAGGCAAGTAGAAATCTTGGAAGTAGAAATCTTTAAATGTACTGATATGTCCAGATACTGGTATTTTTCCTGTCTGTTAAACAGAAGGACAACTATAACCTCATTCACTCTTTGCACAAAGATAAAAGCTCTGAAAAGAATGAAGACATAAGCTCAGATGATGTATCACTCCCCAGCTGCTTGCCTCAACCATGAAAAATTTTGCCACAGATGAACTGGTACTTTAGAAAAGTTCTTTGAAATCTACAAAAGTGTATTAGAATGCTTCAGAACTATATACATAAATCTTTCTACCCATCCTTCATGGTGACCAGTACCTAAGGGCAAACTGGACTAGTGGGAAGAGAGAAAACTGGTCAAGCCTATTCACCACAGATGAGTGAACACCATGTCAGAACCCAGCAACACAATGCTGTATTTGAAGCATATCCCAAAAAACAACACTGAATGAACAGCTGCAATCCAATATTAAAAATAAACAGTCAGGTTAGTTGCTCTGCTGTTCATCTGAAAAACACTTATCACTGGCACAAGATGCTCAGAAGTTGCAGACTTTTACCTGTACCATACAACTTGATACGTCAGTCATTGGATTAAGTGTGAAAGCAAGGAAGACAGTTTGAGCAAGGGGACCAGGAGGTAGTATGTCTTACATCCCAAAAAACAATGAGTAGGTTTTACACAAAATCACATGACATCAAGCATTTTATCCTCTTTAGTTGAAAACCACAGTAAATTCCACAGTTTATACTGTTTTACACATGTCAAACTTTTCTAGTGGCCATGAACTGGGATTCACTTCCATGGACCACAATTTTAGATACTAGAGGTAAACAAGATGGTCACAACCACTGCATTTTGTCCGATTTTCTGACAATTAGATTAGCAATTTATCTTCAGAATGTGCATACTTCCAGTTGCTTCACACACTGCAAAGTATTTTTGAGAAATATATCTACAAAAACATACTGAAACAAATACTTCCCTTCCATAAAGTCATACCTCCTGCTGATATAACAGCATCTGCCCACCGAACTGTCTCTTCATTATATTCTCGACGCTTAACAAGACGAACTTCTATCTTCTCGTTCCTGTAAAGTTCAGAAAAAGTCTGAATTCTGTCCTGTATTGTTCCTTGTCACAGACTTCCAAAAAGCTGTCATGCAGCTAAGGAGTAATTACTTTCAAATTTGGCTTATGAACACTTGACACACAAATCCTGCACAACTCTCTCGTTTATTTTCAAGATCATACAGCACATTAGTCAACTGAACTGAGCCAGCTCACAACATGGTTCTTTCAGTAATGCCAGTTCATCTGCATCACTCTCTTTTCAGCACTCCTGTTTCACCAGCACTTGTAACACAAGGCTTCCTTTTGTTTCCTTTTGTTTTTATCCACACAATCCACAGATATTTGCAGTGTGTCTGAAATCCTCAGTAGCCATACATTCTTACCGTAAGCTGTCTACAACATGCTCCACATTTTTTGTGTGAACACGATGCCGTTCCAGCAGACCAGCATAGTTAGATCCCTTCAAGGCAAGCTGTAAGACACAAACAGTTTTTGTAGAAGTTAATCACTACAGTAAGTGCTCTTGAGCACTGCAAATAGAAGCTGTATAAAACCATGAATTTTCTCTCAGCAGAGATCTGTTTTTATAAGCATTCCATTAATTACATATCTATATACACAGCAGTTAGCTGTTAATTAATTGACTAATTAAATTAATCACATGGCCACAGCAGTCAAGAGTCACAGACTACACAAATATGCAAACAAGCATACTACACTGATTTCCATGCAACTTTAGTCAGCTCCTCCTGAATCTGCCAACTGATTTAAGCTGCACATGAATCCATATAGTTATACAAACAATACTTCTACCATGTGCTAAAAGCTCAAGGTTGTGCTGCAGAGAAGACAGAGAACAGAAAAAGCAACAGGAATGACAATAAAGAAAACAGAGCCTGAAATACCTACAGCATTACCCTTCAAATCTTATTGGAGCTAAAACGGAAGACTGCCAAGTGCTGACAAAGGTGACTTTCTCTGCATCAAAAAAAGCTTAAGGACAATCTACCTACTAGTTTTGATACCATTCCCTGGATTATACACCACGCTTTTTAAACAAGTTGATAACAATAAGACAAACTGTGCAGGTGCATTCTAGTATCATGTCTTGTGGAAACTGGAGAATTTGAATACTTAATCTCCACACACTTTTCATACCATGGAAACATTTTACATTTTATACAGATACACTGTTATGAGAAGGCAGATGAGACTACTGAGTGCAGATTAGTTTTGCAACAAGTTTTCATAAGAGTAATTCAGTCACCACTCGTTCTTTATCTTACTTAGCGAGGGGGCCCTCATCTGGGGCTGATACTGCCAAATATGTGTGTGCGTGGAGATAAAGAAAGTGAAAGAAAGAGGGTGCAAAGGATGTTAAGCAAAAGGAGTCTATAAATACATTCATAGTGAATGTGATCCTGCTTTGAGCAGCAGGCTCCTGATGCTCCTTCTAGCCTGAATTAAACTACAATTATACTGTCACTGCTTCCTTTTCCCTGAACAGTTAAAACTAATTTATCAGCTGAGAAACAGAACTTCTCCTAGAGTTTGTGTAGACAAATTCATCTGTGCCAGAAGCTCTAAACAGGCACTTCCAGCAATTTATTCAAGTGCTTTTATTCAAAGTTTTATACCGTTCCAATAGAAAGTGGTGCCAGACAGCCTCATCTAATCCCATTTTCATAGACTCACACACTACACAACTGCAGAGAGAAGGGGAGAGGACTGTCAGGATATGACAACTGAAGTCAACCACAACTGAATATCCAGGAAATGCAATCTCTATGCATCTGACACCCCTTCATGTCAAGAAATCCAACCTAATGAGTTGAGCACATAAGACAGAAGTTACAGGAAAGAATGTAATTGGCTGCTCTGGAACTGCATTGCTGTTCCACTCATGTGTGTTTACAATTGGCAAGTAACTTGCAGAAGAAAATCTTCAGGTGGTCTTACAGCTGGGATCAGGAAACCACTTCCAACAGACTCACAGGATGCCTGGACGCATCAAGGCACTAAAGGCAGACAGTGGGAGTAGCTGCCTGTCAGCTGTGCAGGATCACACAGACACAAGCACGTGGATGATAAGAAAACATCCAGACAAATATTACGGTTTATTTCTACGAAGTTTGCTTGGTGTTATGCCCCATTAAATGCCTCACAGATTTAAATCTTTTGTTTCTACTCCTAAGCTACAATGCCTGTGCTCCTTGGTCCTGCAGGGTCCATGGTATTGCACCAGGAACTTGCATGTTGCCCCTGTGGGCTCTGGGGAGGGAAAGAGTACACAGGGCTATGCTAGTTACAGCACTGCCCATTGCTGGGTCTGCTGTCAGCCTCTCACGATCCATTTGGATGGGAAACGAAAAGGCAGAAAGGGAAAAAGGAGGTATTTGCCTCCCACTGATATCTGCCGCTGAGCACCATAGGTCTAATTTGCTAGAAGAATTTTCAATGTTTGAACCACAAATTGATCTTGCTTTACCACAAGAACAAGAAATCCACAACCAAACAATTTCCAAAAAACACGAACTGTTACTATAATCAGGGTCCCTCTAGAAATATCTGCTGTAAATGAAACAAGCACCTGACCAGCAGACTGCTGCTGCAGCATAGATTTTCCAGGCTGCTTTTAGGTCCACACAAAACAGAAACCACAAACTTCAAATTGCAATTTTATGTACTTCATCTATTTGGCTAATTCATCAGCAGGCTATCTTTCAACTTGGTGGAAGAGAGCTTTTATCTCAGAACAATAACAATGTAATAATTCTCTGTGAAATCATTTTCAGGTTTTTGAGCCACCAACATCAGTGGTGAGTCTACAGCTAACATTCTCCTGGCATCACCAGGAAGGAGAGGTACAGGTAGTGCCATTGCTAGGGAACGGTCTGTTCTGTAACTTCCATTTGCCACAGCTGAGTTAAATTATTTCATCAACAGCTTCAGAAAACAGAAGAGGTCATTCGGCAAGTAAACTATCAGTATTCTGACAGCTGGATGAACCTTTTCAGCAGCACTCTAGAACAGGCATTGAATGTGTAGATCTCCTCTTTGAATTTAGCTCTAGAACAAATAAGCGTTATTAAGCAACAAGAAAACTGAAAAGTTAGGGCCTTGAGTTTAAATGGCTGTGCTACATCTACAGAGTTAATGAATTGTCCTGATTTGCAAAAGGCTCCAGAGATTACAATAGACTGATCATCTCCAGCCTCATCTCTCTAGTTAAGAGATTAATAACTCTCAAGTTCATTCATCTAAGAACTCACAAAGGGGAAGACTGACTGAGCCTAACCACAGTCAAGTATATCCAACAGGAATGCTCATCATCAGCTGCTCTCACTCAACTACTCCAAAGAACTGGACAAGTGCTACAGTCTTTGTGATCAGAGACCACAAAATCACAGAGTGGTTGAGCTAGAATGGACCTCTGGAGGTCCTCTGGTTCAAGCTCAAGCAGGGCCACTTGAAGCCACTAATCCAGGACCACATCCAGATGGCTTTAAAAGATCTTCACAGATGGAGTCCCTACCACATCTCCAGACAAACTGTGCCAGTGCCCAGTCACCCTCACAAGGAAAAAGTCTCCCAATGTTCAGACAGACGTACCTGTATTTCACTACCTCTGCTCCTCCCTCATAGCCAGCACCTGAATGCCACACGAAAACTATGAAAAATGCTTTCCACAGCTGGAAAGAGTTTTGAACTTAGGAAAAAGTGTAAGACAAAACTGAGACCACCATCTGCTTTTTACTTCAAAAGACCTGTAGGCAAAGATCAGGCAGTCCAGTTGCTGTGTGCATGATCACCTCCCTGAAGAGCCTTGAAGGAACTTGGGACATACAGACAACACAAGGACAGCCTGGCTCCTAAGCCAATCATCAGACATCCCCCCAGATCTATCCCAGGTTTGGATTTTGTCAACTGACCCCTCAAAAAGGCAAAGAGGTATTAGATTCTGCACGAGGACAACTTTCAAGCTCTTCTTCCTTTGGAGGAAGCTCTGATTTACAATTAGGCCTGGTAATCTGATCTCATTACCACGCAAAATAAAATGCATGAATATATATACAAAAGCTATTCTAGCAAAAAGTACATTAGCATGTGAAAATAAAGACAAATTGGACAAAAATACATTCAGGCACAATTTCAGTAGTAGTCTTAAACCTCACAGCAGAAATGCAAGGCAAAGTAGGCTTCCAGAAGAGCTTGTAGTGGAAAACATACTCAGGGGAGCAGAACATTTCCTGTGAATGCAGCTATTCTTCCTTAGACTGAAGGAGAAAAGATCTAAATCAAATATCTAAGAATAGCTGTTATTGAATATTCTGGCCTGATCCTTCTTTAAAGAAACAATAATTTTTCACAAAGTTCCTCTAATAGTCACTTAAGCAAGGGACTTTTGCTTGACTGCCTTCCTTCTGTAGTCTTAGCCTGCACCTCTGACAAGTCCCACCTAACTTGGTTTAAACTGTGGGTCTGCAGTCCTTTAGTAATGTTGGTCCTGCAAGAACAATGCTGCACAACAAGGATATGGCTTCTAGACACAAATGCAGAAGCAACATGAAGCCAAGCAACATCAGAATACCCAGTGTTGTCTACATATGTGGATGATGACCCTTGATTTAGACAATAGGAAAAGGAAAGCCACAGCTGAGTCCTGTGGCATTGCTAATCTAAGCATTAGGCTAAAAGAGTATGTTCTCTCAGTACAGTAATATGGATATTGTCTGGAGTGGATTTGTCAATTGAGCACCTTCTGCATCTCATCCTAGTAGAATGATTTGGGTTTGAAGGGTCCTTAAAGATCATCCAGTTCCAGCCACCCTGTTCTGGGCAGGAACACCTTCCACTAGACCAGGCTGCTCAGAGTTCCATCCAATCTGGACTTGGACACTTTGAGGGATGGTGCATTCACAAGTTCTCTGGGCAACCTGTGCCGGAGCCTCACCACCTTCACAGTAAATTATTTCTTCCTAATAGCTAAGCTGTATCTCCCCTCTTTCAGCTTAAAGCCATTCTGTTCGTCCTATCAATACACTCACTGATAAAAGGTCCCTCTTTAGCTTTCTTATGGAGCCCCTTCAGGTACTAGAAGGTGGTAACAGCTCTCCTCAGAGCCTTCTCTTCTCCAGGCTTAAGAGCTCAAATTGTCTTGTCCTCATAGAAGAGGTGCTCAAGCCCCATGATCATCTTTGTGGCTCTCCCCTGGACCTGTCCAGTAAAATTAAATGGAACTTTTCAGACACACCTTGGCCTTATATGAATACATATATATATATTCTCATTACTAGGCTTATCCGGAATTTACAGCACTAACCTTCATGCAGCCTTAAACTGCCACTGCACCAGGGTGGAGTTAATGCCTTGGTGTACTAATCACTTGTTTTGTGACTGTCATTCATTCAAGTGTTAAACTAAATGTCTGACTAGAAAGAAGAAGAAAAAAAAAGCTAACAACAAAAAGCATAGATCTAGAAACAATTCTCTCTCAAACTTCCTCAATGAACTTGCCCACGCATGCACCCCACCTGGAAAACAAGAATAGATCACTGCTTTCCAGTCTATCTAATTTCTACAGAAAGAACCACCAAACAATACAAATGGATTCAGAGAGCAACAGCTGAATACAAAAAATTTAATTTTAACCCAAAGTCAAAAATACTCCAAGCACTATAGGTATAACAATCTGTTTCTAAGCACAGTACAGCACTTTAAGTCCTGTACTTTCAGAAATTGTCTCCCAAGATTTAACCATGTCCCAAATATAACCAAAGTCAGTGTTCAGCTTTGTTCTGTTTTAAAAGAAACAAGATTTTGACAGGCTTATAGAAAAAATATTTTTCTCAATACATTAAGTTTTGGATTAGAAACAGTTTTGAATATAGGACACACTTCAAACTATCCTGACAAAACTTGACTTTGACTCAAAACTTATTTAATTACCAAAGTCAAAGACTGTCAATCTATATCCAAGTAATTGTCCTATGTTCTGGTGTTAACTACCAGTTAGGGTAAAGCTTGATCTGTCATGCTAAAAACAAATGCAATTTTCCTCACGGGTCAGGGACACACTAAACTTTTGAATTTCTTAGGCGCTCAAATGACATATTAAGCTTTTCTATTTCACAATGTAAAAATAATCCACAAACAAGTATACAGGATTAAAGCATGGTTCAGCTTCTGAATCTTAGGTAATAAAATGCTGACAACAAAACAGATATACAAACCCAGCAGTTAGCCATACAAGAACTCACCCAACAGAAATCTGCACCTTGGAGACACATTTCAAGCGTCCCACAGAAAAAGGTATGCTAGGGCAGGCACAGCAAGCTTGAACCACAACTCTGAATGGTTACTGTTTTTACCAGCAATCAGCTGAAACTGATGGGCAAGCTGAATTAGGTGATGGTACACAACAGATAGCCAGGTTTGGACACAACACTAACTTTCATGGTAAGTGCAGAACAGCACAGCTACCCTCGATGTACAGCAGAAAACAAGTATCATTTGTGAGCTTCAATTGCTGCATCCACACCAATGATAGCAAGTTTGCTGACAACACCAAGATGTGTGGTGCAGTTGATACGCTGGAAGGTGGAGGTGTCATCCATGGGACGTTGACAAGCTTGAGAGGTGCATCTGTATAAACCTCATAGCATTCAACAACACCTGCTGCACCTGGGCTGGGGGCAAGCAACAGTATCAATACTGGCTGTGAGATAAAGGGATAAGAGAGCAGCCATGGAGAAGGACCGGAAGGTGTTGGTGAATGAACTGCTGGACATGGCTCAGCAATGTAAGCCCACAGCCCAGGAAGACACTCCACGCTGCACCCAGAATCCCTGGGCAGCAGGGGAGGGAGGGAATTCTGGCCCTCTGCTCTGCTGAGACCCACCTGGAACACTGCATCCAGCTCTGGGGTCCCAGCACAGGAAGGACAGGGACCTGCTGGAGCCAGTCCAGAGGAGGCCACAAAGGTGATCAGAGGGCTGGAGAACCTCTCCTGTGAGAGAGGCTGAGAGAGATCTTTAATCTCCCTCCTTTCACAGAAGCTGCCTGACTTCTTAAAAGGGGAAATGTGGTCTCCTAATTGCTTTTGGACTAGAAATAGTAAATGCATCATCTGATCTCATATGATTTGGCTATAGATAAAGACTCAAGACAGTATGGCCACCACACTTAGAAAAAAAAAAGCTTGTCAAATTTAAGTATTTATTGAAAAATTCCAGGCTTATTGAATAATACTGTTTGATAAGTCACTGGCTTAATACAGCATGTTGACCCTGACTGAATGCCAGGTGCCCACCAAAGCTGCTGTATCACACCCCTTCACAAGGAGATAGGGAAGACAAAATATAAGGAAAGGCTCATAAATTTAGATAAAGAAAGAGAGAGATCACTCACGAGTTACCATCACAGACTAAACAGAATCAGCTTCGGGAAATGAACTGAATTTACTATGAATCAAAATCAGGGCAGAATAATGAGAAGTAAAACAAATCTTAAAATCACCTTCCCTCCATCCCTCCATTTGTCCCAGCTCTCCCTCCTCCTCCTCAGCAGAACAAGGACACGGGCATGGGGGTTACAGTCAGTTCATTTTAAGTTGTTTCTGACACTGCTCAATAGAGGGGCCCTTCCCCTGCTCCAGCTTGGGGGCTTTCCCAAGGGACATAATTTTGTAAAGATTCCAGTCTTTCCTATGGGCTGCAGCTCTCCACAAACTGCTCCAGCACAGGTCCCCTCCATAAGGTGCAGTCCTTCAGGCTGCTTCACAGGCTGCTTCACTGTGTGACCCTTGTGGGTTCACAAGTCCTGCCAGCAAACCTGCTCCAGTGTGGGCTCCTCTCTCCATGGGCTACAAATCTTGTCAGGAGCCTGCTCCAGCACAGCACATGGGTTCACAGCCTCCTTTGATGGCATCCCCCTGCTCCAGTGTGGGTCCTCCAGGGGCTGCAGGTGGATCTGTGCTCCCTCATGGACCTCCAAGGGCTGCAGGGGCACAGCTGCCTCACCATGGGCTGCTCCAGGGAATTTCTGCTCTGGCACCTGGAGGACCTCCCGTCCTTCATCCTTCACCGACCTTGTGTCTGCAGACCTGTTCCTCTCACACGTTCTAACTCCTCTCTGAGAGCAATTATTACATTTGGACAGTAACTTTTTTCCCTCTTAAATATGTTATCACAGAGATGACACTACCACCTCTGACTGGCTTGACCCGGGCCAATGAGGGTCCATCTTGGATGCATCTGGCATCAGCTATCAGACATGGAGAAAGCTTCTGGCAGCTTCTTACAGAAGCCACACCTATAGTCCTCCCCACTATGAAATGCTGGCCCCATAAACCAAATAGACTCAACCTTTCGCTAACAACTGGTACCACTGGATTAACCCATTTTGGGACATCTCCAAGGACCTGCAGTAACACTCACTCAGATTTGCACAAGTGCTCTGAAACCCTCTCTAAAGTGAATCTTAAAACCAGTCTCAGGGAGCAGCTGCGGGTCCTGAGTGAACTTAAAATGCACAGGCTTCTGATAATTTGATAGCTAAAACAACCAATCCACAAAGGCAATGCATTCCTTACAGGATGGCTTTGATAATGAGTATTTGCTTTAACTAAAGCAGCAGAGAAACCTAAGCAGATTCCTGAAACAAACTCCAACTGAGGATGAGAAGTATCAAGGCTAAGGTTTTAGTTTTCTATAAAGCCTTGAACACGAATCAAGTTTTCCATCACAAACTACTGTTGAGTTGCAAGCCATGGCATTAAAACAAGTTCTTCCTCCCTTCCCAGTCTGGATTATTACATATTATACAGGCCTCTAGCAACTTGCTTTTAAAGAAATATGCTAAGTTAACCAATGCAGTAAGTCAGTACCTACCACACAAGAAAGGCAAGAAGGCTGGAGTTACCTGACCAGCACCACTAACTGATCTACTAACTAGCTGTCAACCGCTCAGAAGTTTTCCCAATATTGTTCCTGGCTACTTGCTATGTTTCTACCAGCTTGCTACATCATCCCTCATACTGTAGAAGTCCAGTGGGCTACTTTAGCTAGAAATACTTTTTCTTTATATTTTCTTCACTTTTTTCTTCAGTAATTTAGACCCCTCACTTTCATTACAGAGCCAGGGCAGGCCTTCAAATGCCGCCTAGACTAATGTATCTCCTATAGACTAACGACTGTGAAGTATAGATACTGTAGCACTTTGTACACCATTACTTCAGTAGTAGCTGACATAGTAGCTGACTTCACTGGCAACATTATGTTATAGAGTTTTACAGAAATGCTGCTTTAGGGCAAGAGTTTGACGCATACATGAACGAAAGTAAAAATGCCATAAACTATTTTCTAATTCTTCATTCACCACATTAAAGCATTATTGTCATTTCAATCACATCTGAAGAATACACATAGTGGTTGCAATTCAAAGGTTAATGAAGAGCAAATTGTTAACTATAAACAGTGGTAACTGCTTACTGCACTAACAGGTTTCTAGAAAACCTGTGCAACCCAGGCAAGCCAATCCTTCTCATTAATTCAGCACAACATGATGGTGTAAATCACAACTAATGAAGTACTTAAAACTAGTATTAAAGTCATCTCCTAGAAGTGGCCTTCTCCAGCTGTATACAGCATCAGATGCTTGGTGATATAGTCCCAGAAGTTTAATTTAGGTGAATTACACCGAAATGCTCCACTTTTGGATCTATTTGAGATATATAACCAAGTGTACTTGAATGGTGTACTGGAAAAACAAATCTTATGGAAAAAATAATTACTACACACCACTTAACTGTTTCCATCATTTTCCAGAGTCCTCTTTGAACAACAACATAGGAGGAACTTTTTAATAAAACAGATGCAAGTAAAGTTACTTAACACTGATGCAAAAACTACATCAAATTTCAAAGGTAAAGATAAATAAATGCACACCATGGGTGTGTAACTTGAAAGGCATTTATACCCATCTCAGTTATTAGCTGATTAGCTCAAAAATTTTATTTCTGGAAAAAAAGTGTCCTCAGCTTCATATAATCCTCGTGGAATATAACCTGTGTCTTGAATTCTGTATGCTTCAATTCACTGAACTGAGTTAACATTTCTTCCTCTTTTCAGGATAATGTAGAGAATAGTAGAGTCCTAACAGCTTTAAAACACTTTATGTGCTCCCTAAAAGAACATTTACCAAAAAAATTCACATTACAAGGTGAGAAGAGATGGGTAGCCTGAATTCAACAAAACAATGAAAAATTTCACAGTATCGCCTCATTCATTGAGTAAGTTTCTATTTAAAGATACTACCTTCAAATATACCCTGTACATCTGGATCCACACAAGGACACAGAGTTAAATGCCCTAATACTGATTTTCAGAAAAGCAACTTTTTTTAATTGTCTGCTAAATTATCAGATTTCATTTTAAAATAAGAATTCAGTTGAATTTTGAAGTTTGCATATTACTTTCTCTTTCTCCTACCTTCTTTGCAAAAATCCTAGTGATCTGAAAATATTTGTGTAGAATTTTCTAAATAAGTGCTCCAGAGGATCACAAGCATCAGTATTGACAAACAGTCCTCTAAAACAGAAATCTAAGAACAAAATACCTGGCTATTTTCCAAAAGCCTATCTACAGGTGGTGGAATGAGCATTACAAGCCTCTAACACTAGTATAACACTGTAACACTAGTACCCACGAAAAGTAATTTAAAAGTGATACTAAAATGGTATCTTTCACCATTTAATGTAAAAACTAGCAAAGAATTGTTCTGTAATTTAAAAAAAAAATCCATCACCTATCAAGTTATAGGTAAAAGAGTACATTTCCCACAAGAGGGAAAGAGACATGAAGACTTTAATGCACAGCTAGCAACAACTGGCGCTGTACACATCCAAATTAGGAGCTGGAGGGTGGGAAGGTAGTGTTCTGCTACACACACACCCCCCTACACCCCATTCCACAGCTCTGTGGGGTTGTTTTGGTGCACAGCATAGGAGCCCCAGGTGAAGCTCACCTACCTGCTGGGCAACACTCCTTCCTTCCTTCCTGACTAGCCCTGCTCAGGATGTTGCTGGCACCCCATGCACCACCTGTGTGAGTTCACCCTGGCCTATTTAAGGGAAGGGAATATCCTGACAACAGGTTGCCTCTTCTCTAACCAGACACCAGTTTTTCATGAAGCTGTATGAACTTCACATCACTGAGATTACCAACTCTAGCAATTAGCTGCAGTGCTCCAAAGGAGCCAAAAAGTGTTTCAAACCTCCAGTTGTGCTCTCTCTCCCTGCTCCAAATAATGACACAAAAGCCAGCCACAACAGAATATCAATTCTAGTCCACACTGAACAACTTCCTTCCAATTAAGACCAAGACAAATGTAATTTTCCACATGACAAGACATTTTCAGAGATAATTAGAACTGTGTATGAAATGTGTTTGGACAGGTAAATGGTTCACCTTCCCTAAATACCTAACAGCTGTGAGAAGTCAGCAGCTTATCACATCTGCACTATCAAACAAAACAAAAAGCAGAATTCAGGAAATTAGCTCTATCTATTACTGCGGTATTATATTTCTTAGTTTATACAAGGACAACAGCAGTGCTTCCTCTGCATGGATTTACTGAGAATGAAATAAACAGAACATGCAGTAGCCTTCAGTATTAGTTGACCAGATCATTCATTTTTGTAACTTATCATTATTTAGATGCTAATCCCAGTAAACCACATCAGAAAAAATGCAAATTCCTGTCACTTCCAGTAAGCAAAATGTTTGCAGGGACTTGGGAGAAAGATTACTATTTTCATCTAACTTAAAGTTGGTAACTGAAGTTTTAGAAACCCAACAGTTCACAGTCCCTTTAAATTCCATAAAGGCAAAGAAAAATATTTCTTGCATGATATAACACACAAAATTTACTGATGTAACACTTTTTAAAAAATTGCTCAGTCATTTTGTGTGGAAGCCAGTGGGCCTATTAACCAAGGGGCCATGAGAGCCCTCTGGAGGGAAGAACCCTAAGAAGCATCTCCCAGATTAGGGCGACAGAAAGAGGCTTCTCCCAGGGACGTTTGCTGAATTATGTTGATACTCCAGTTCCACTTCCCCAGTCGGCCCATTGGCATCCCTGCCCCTTTCCCCCATATGTGTCCCTGCTCCAGGATGCTCTCCCTTCCCAGCTCCCCCACCAGCCCCTGTTCCTCAGCCACTCCCTCTCTATTCCCCCCTTAGCTCCCATAGCCCATCCCCGTCTGTGTCCCGCCCCCCGCGCCCACCAAACCATTGGCCCCTGATGCTCTCTCCGCCCCTACCGACCCCTTATTATAACCTGGACCCTCCATTGTTCTGGGCTCTTCATTCCAGAAGCTCTCCGTGTGCTGGGGTGTAATAAACCTCTCCATGGAACCTGATATGAAGGCCCTTCCTGGCTCTTTACCACTGACCTTTATTTGGAGCTATCTGGTGTGTGTGTCCATGTGCACTGGCATCGCTGAGCAGCTTCCCTGCAGAGACACTTTTGTAAGGTTGTGGTACATGCCACCTCACCCGCCCAACAACTTTGAGGCATTTTTGTTTTGTGGTATTAGAAATCCGTTTTTATAGGTCTCTAATCTCCCTTCTGAACTAAAGACTCTGAAGCCCTCCCCTGTACAACAGCATACACCACACTTAATTAAACTTTTCAGACTAGTTCAGAATTAGACCACTAATTATGATAGTCAGGTATGTTTCCGTACAGTTACGAACAGATTTTAACTACTTATTTGTAAGCATGTAAGAGTATCTGCCGCGAGATAGGTAAAAACAACTACCTGGAGAAGGCATGCACAGCATGCATGTAGAGAGCCAGCGGAAGATTTAATCTTTCACAGATCTACTAGACACTTCAAAGAGTATTTGCCCTTGCTCTCCATCTCTCTTCCACATGTTTTGCTCTTCTGCTGTCTGGAGTGCTTCTTCACCTCTCCTATTTCTGTTTGTACAGACAAAGAATTCTGGAATTGTGACCTTGCGGCTTTGACTTTGCAACATTTCATAGTGTTTGTATAACACAACTCTTGTGGTGTCCAAATGAAAGGGCCACAGAAGGGTTTAAACTACAGATGCCCAGGCCCATTAGAAATGTCAGGCAGTCACCTTCATGACTGATATTCTGCTTCTTGGAGGATACTATGATTTATACTGTGAATATCATAAATATGATACGTGCTACAATCTGTATCATATATCTGTGTATATTGGTGTATGCCAATAATCCATCTTCAGCCTCCTTAAATATGGAACAAACCCCAACTCATCAGGATGTGTGCCCAACGGCAACACCATTTCTGCATTAAGTTACTGCATATTCAGTCTTAATACATAAACACATTGATTGCAACAGCTACGCTCAGGACTGCTCTCTTGTCTTGGGGATCAGGTAGAACTGCTTAAGCCCACAATTTTCATTAATTGTACTATACTGATATCTGATGCTCCCAAGCAGAGACATCAGTTATCTTCTAGAAACTTGTAAACATCTCTTCTGCTCACAACCGGCAAGCAACAAGCCCAGGTATGGTTGCTCAAATCTAAACCTCCAAATTACCTTGAAATTGAATTTCTGTATTTCAGATAGCCATGTCTGGACATCTGAAGGTCCACGACAGAGGATGACAGCACTGTGCTCTTCCTCTGGTACAGGCTCCCTCACACCACAAGTCTCCTCCAGGATCACCCAAGCCTGAGCCCTTGCAATGTAACAATCCTCACCACCAATACATCCGGGTCAGCCAGCAGCTCAGAGCACCAAGGGAGCCAAACCTCTCCTATGCTCTTTTGCTTTCACTCCTTGCCTGTATCCCAGCGCAAGGCTTTCACACAAACTCAGCACCCACCGTGCCTTCTGTGTGGCCCTTCAACACAACTGCACTGCAAATGCAAAGACCATGTATCTGGGCTAATTTCTGAGATCAGCTGCCCTGGAGCAGCTTCCTGTGTCTCCCCAGGAGAAACGGAGACACAGGGAGCATGTAGCGCAGCTAACACCAGGAAGCAAAATGCATCGTGTTCCCAAGCTGCCCACAATGGCACTGCGGGGGAAGGACTTCGCAGCAATCACTCTGCTGCAAAGTGATCTCTGTCCCCAGCAGAGAGGATAAGAGTCTTCTGAACCTCCACATAACCTATTCAGTGAGGGTGCCATTAACTCAGTCTGAGCAAAAATGATCTGTGACCAGAGTCACAGCAGAACGCAAATACAGAAATTTTTACAGGTTAGCTAAAAAATTGTAAGAAATGGGCAACAATGATAATTCCTTTACTCTTATTGTCTATTTCAAAACCAAAATTTTGGAAGACCTTTTCAATGTGTTCTTGCACAAATCTTTGTATTCCCGCCCATAGAGCAAGAGCTTAACTCAGTATTGCTACACACATAGTTAGGCAAGTTGGGCTTTGTCTACCTGGCGACACCAAGTTTTATTGCTGCAATTCCTTACAAGGCACTATTGTAAAGGGAAAGGCAGACTGAAAAAAAACACCAGTCCTAGAACACAAATTCTAGAAATGTCACAAATACCAAGAATTATTTTTATCTGTAAGTTTCCCCAAAAGGAAAAACTCTGAGGTGTTTCTGCAACTATTACAATTACCCAGAGCTCACAGCTACTTTTTAAAAAATGCATATTCAGAGTGATACAGGTTACCAATCATGAAAAATATGCATTCTCATGAGAAAAGACACTGCAGCTAGCACTACACTCAGTCATGAGCACCTTAAGGGATGTGGAGTGCTGCTCACTGATTCATTGCCTGTAAACAAGTGGTTAGGGAAAAGCAACCAAACACCATTCTGTTTTTCTTGGGTTTAGCTGCACACTGAGGACAACCTCTATACCCAACAAGAAACGATTCCTCAAGAGAAGCTAAATGAAGAGAAAAAGTCTTACAGATGAGCTTTGAGAGATCTTTTTTCCCCCCTAACCACTGTATGAAAGGAAGTACGGGGACATGTCAGCAACAAGAACCCACATGAGAATAACACAGACTGACATTAAACTTGTTGAATTGTGACTAGAGAGCTATACAAAACATGTAAAAAATGTCTTGACAGGAATTCCATAGGAGGTAGATGACCAGCTGAAGCACATAGACATTGCTGTAGATACTGAGCACTTTATCCAAATTCTTTACAAAGCATAGCTATGCAGCCATTTGTCCTTGCTACCTAAGTTCAGCACACGTACAACTTTAATCCAAATGTTGCAAACTAACAGAGGTCTACAACATTTCCAGTTGTAAGAGACTGAAGACTTGACAGACACAAACTAATGTGTGGACAAATTAATGTAAGAGACTTATTCGGAATAAGGGCATAATAATATGAGCTCGTGACAGGGACTGCACAGACTGCTAGCAGCCAAAGAAAGTCCTGCAGGTATTATCCTTCAGCCCACCGGAGGTAGATTAACACTGGAAGGAGACAGCCACAGGGTAAAGGGAGAACTGGGTGAGGTCACTGATTATGATGGAGATGAAGACACAAGACACTGGGCGCACATATCAACTCTGAGATACTTGCTCTCCTTATACCTTCACTAATGGACCTTTACCTTAAAGGTTTCTTAGACACTAAAGAAAAAGGCTTTTCTAAGAACTGTAACAAGGAGGGCGGATCTAAGAGAGATTTGGCTGTCTGGTTGGAGGCAAATACGTAAGAAAGAGACGAGGATGTGAGGCAAGAAAACGGAGGAAATGCGAATCAGTCCACTCTTAAGACTCAAGATTTTTGCAACACTGAGCTTTCCTCAGCATGCACTTCTCTAATCTTTATACTACACACCGCAATAAAAAGCCTGCAGTTTGCTGAGGGCTGCTGAAATCTCTCCGACGATAAAACCCGAACACGCTTACTACACAAATCTCTCGGCAGCCTGTAAGCGATGAATGAAGGGCGGTCCAGCAGGGCGGCTCGTGCCCCTCTCCCAGGCGCTGCGCGCGGCGGCTCCATCGGGATCGGGGGCCCGGGAGGGCGGCAGGTCCGCCGGCAGCAGGGACAGCGGCCGCGACCCCGCTCACCTCCCGGGCCGCCAGCTCCGCCCCACCAGGGCCCAGGAAAGCCCGGGGGAAACTCGAACACAGCGGCCCGGCAGCCCCCACGGAACCGGGCATCACCCTGGCCATCCCTCGCCGGAGCCGGGCATCACCCTAGGTACACCCCCACCCTCGCCGCAGCCCCAGTGCAACG